>QVTF01019390.1:0-88948 GCA_003573665.1 Oxygymnocypris stewartii | reverse complement strand
GAGGAGCGCGAGCGAGCTAAGCTAGCGAGATCGAGCTATAGCGATCTATCTATCTATCGATCTATCTATCTCTATCTCTATCTATCGAGCATCTATCTATCTATCTATCTATCTATCTATCTATCTATCTATCTATCTATCTATCTATCTCCTATCTATCTATCTATCTATCTACTATCTATCTATCTATCTATCTATCTATCTATCTATCTATCTATCTATCTATCTAGCACTTCTATTAATACGTTTATTCAGCAAATATGCATTAAATTGATCAAAAGTAACAGTAAAGATCTTTATAATATCAATCTTTTATATATCTTTTGAACTCTTTATTCATCAGAGAATAAATGTTTTCAACATTGATGATAAATGTTTCTTGAGCAGCAAATCAGAATATCATAATGATTTCTGAAGGACCGTGTGACACTGAAGACGAGTGATGCTGAAAATACACAGGAATAAATTACATTTTAAAATATAAAAAGGTATTTAATTAATACATACAGTGTATGTGTTCAAATCAAATATAAGCATTCTTCTGCTTTGAATCAAAGTTTGTAATGGATCTAAGCTTCTGTCATTCTTCTTCTTTGGTTTTTCTCATATGCAGGTCAGAAGATCAGTCCTGATGGGAAGGCAAAGATCCAGCTTCAGCTGGTTCTGCACACGGGAGAAGGCACCACCTTTCATTTCGCCAATGAGAGCACAGCACTGAAGGACAGAGACACCGCCAAAGATCTCCTACAGCAGCTCCTGCCCAAGTCAAGAAGAAAGCCAATAAAGAGCTGGAGGAGGAAGAACAGGTGACGTGTTCATTACATCTCATCTGACATCATTACAGGGAGAGTTCACCCAAAATGAAAATCTGTCATTAATTACTCGCCCTCGTGTCGTTCCAAACCCGTAAAGGTGTGTTCACACCAGAAGCGAATCGCGCAAATGATTTACATGTTAAGTCAGTGCAAAGACGCAATAGACAATCCTGCGGCGCTATTCGCCGCGAATGAGGCAGCGAGAATTGCCAATTGCCGTTAACCAATCAGGAGCTTGCTCTACTTGCTCTACTATTAATTGTGAGCAGTGACGTCATTACGAGCGGAGGCAGAAAATCCGAAACAACAATGAAGAACAAAGTAATTGTGGTTGTATGTGGGTACCCGGATCTGTATATACATCTTCGTACTTTTACAAAAACAGGAATACATTTAGCAACGAGACTGGAGCTGCCTGCAGAAGCCCCTCCCATGACGCGTATTCGTGTCTGTTGTGTAGTGAATTTCACGCGCGAATGAAGCGAGTAAACTCAAAATGTTCAAGCGTCCAAAGCGCGATTTATTCGTGTCATTCGCGTCTGGTGTGAACGCACCATAAGACCTTCGTTCATCTTCAGAACACTAATTAAGATATTTTTGACAAATCAAAAGTTTTCAGACCCTCCATAGACAGCAATGTAATTAACACGATCAAGGCTCAGAAACATAGCAAGAGCATCGGTAAAATACGCCATGTGACATCAGAGGCTCAACTAAATTTACGAAACAACAAGAATACTTTTTGTGAGCAAAGAAAACTAAAATAACGACTTTATTCAACAATTCGTCTCCACCGCATCACCCTATGGCATCATCTTGGACAGTATCTATCTTACGGGGTTGGAACGACATGAGAGAGAGTAATTAATGACAGAATGTTACCGGACTCTCTCTCTATTGGTATTAGCTGACCTCCAGCGGATGTTTTGTGTTTCAGGATGTTGCAGGAAGACCCTGTTCTCTTCCAGCTCTATAAGGACTTAGTGGTGAGTCAGGTGATCAGCGCTGAGGAGTTCTGGGCCAATCGGATGAGCCTGAACACTGTGGAACACCCCCTCTCTAACAACAACAAACAGGAAGTGGGCATTTCTGCTGCCTTCCTGGTGAGTTCAAATGCATCACGTGACTGACAGCTTGATGCGCAGTGGCGGCGCTAGGGAGGGGCTAGCAGGTGCTTCAGCTCCCCCAAGAAAGAACAAAGCACCCCCATAGCACCCCCAAATATTTTTTTCTGGAAGCAATTTTATACAGCCTATATTGCAATAAATAAATAATTTAAAACAACAAATAAAATAAAAACATTTTACTCATTACGTATGCATATCATATATGTGACGTATATTTTTATAAAATAAAATATGGAGCGGTTCCTTCTGCCAAGTAAGCGATCTCGTAATTGTAGTTTAGTTCCTAGTGAAAATGAGGACATAAATGTAAATTTGCCCGATGTTGAGAACGTTTCAGATGTTGATTCTGAACGGAGGAGTCCGCTGACGCGTTTGCCGCGGATGCAGAGACTGCAGCTAGTACAACTTCAAGTTGATATTTCCACAGTGCTATGGGTGCATTTTGATATTGCCCTTGACTGAAATTCTGAAATGTTGTTCAATGAATGTCAATACGCAAAATATTCAAGAATATTTGATTGAATGCTGAATAATGCGCTTGTTTAATTTAATAAAATAAAATATCTTAAATTGTGATTAATAAAATATTTAATATAAAAAATTGAGTAGCCAAGTTTTGCTCATATTTATTGATAGTAGCGATTAATAACGTGTGTGTGTGTAGATAGATAGATGGATAGATAGATGGATGGATGGATGGATGGATGGATAGATAGATAGATGGATATAGATAGATACATAGATAACAAAAGATTGGCTTTTTACTCCTCAAATAAAATTTTAAAACAGGTCTATAATTATACAATGAATTATAGACCTATTATTAACACTGCAGTCATCAATTACAATCAAGGAAATAATAAGCTTTAGCCTATTTTAAGCACCGACTTTAAAAAAACAACCTGTTTAACACGAAATAGCTGCGTTTCTTCTCTTTTTTCACTAGCCACGAGAAATATTAAGGGAATAAATTAAAACAGGTATACCGAAGTAGATTCGTCTCTGAGAGAATATGCGGCGTCAAATGCCGAAAGCTTCGTCATTACTCCGTTATTCCGTTTTTACTTTCACTTTCTCTAATTTACGGAGATTAAGACGTTCACCGACATACCTCTTGCGCAAAATTCTCACGTTGCTGATGTAATATCCATTGGCTCGCCTTCACGGTTTAAAACAGAAATATTTCCAAGTTTGTGACATTAACATATATATATATATATATATATATATACAATTGCGCAGCTCCCCTGGTCAGTGATCTAGCACCCCCTCAGCACCTGCCTTCAAAATTCGCTGGCGCCGCCCCTGTTGATGCGAGCACTTACAATGTAAATTAGGGCTGGATAATTAATCGAAAAGAAATTGAAACTGAAATTCAAAACCTCTAATCGACGTAATTTTCCCATGACGGTTATTTAAGTTTTTAATCGATGCTACTATGTGTGTAGTCAGTGCTATATTAGCGTTGCGCTTGTGTCTTTTGCTGCGTCTCACATTTGAGTGGTGTGCTAAAAGAACGAATTTAAACTTTAACATGTAGCGCCGCTCGTCCAAAACAGAAGACCCCGGAGGCGGGGCAAGCGGTTTACAGCAGAGCCGGCTCTAATTCACAGATTCTCCTAATCAGCAGTGCTCTATTTACATTCATTATTTAAAACATTTGTTTACAGGAAATGCAAGTCATTATTTTCTACTTTTCACATTGCATTATTAAAATTATATTCATTAGAAGAGATGCAAGTTATTTATACTTTTGACTTGCCATTATTCATTGATATATTTTGTTTGCAAAAAAGTACAATTTGTTTTCAAATTTTATATTTTTGAAACTTGCTTTTTACAATAAATTTGAAATGTCAATTTTTTTTCCATAAAACATCTTCTTTTCAAACAATGCGTGCTTTGATTTCAATTGTCTGAAATATTCAACAAATAAGTAACCATAAATAGTTTGTTTCCTTGGTAAGAAAGGTAAGAAATGCATTCTTTCATTTAAAAAAAAAAAAATCCTACCTTTAATAGTTGAGTATATTTACAGTACAAACCTAATGAACTATTAGGGCAAAAACATATGTAAATATAATAATAATGTACATCCACAGCATGATTGTGTTTTCGCCGTGCTCACAGGCGGACATCAGACCGCAGACAGATGGCTGCAACGGCCTGCGCTACAATCTGACCTCTGACATCATCGAGTCGATCTTCAGAACCTACCCTACAGGTAAGATATGGGATTATCATCTGACTCAAACTAGCACTATAATCGCTAAAAATGGGTTCCTAAAGGCGACATCCTAAATGAGATGGATCGTCATTTAGAAGAATCTACATAGGCTCACGATTGTTCATGATATGTTTTGCCACTAAGATAACAATGTAATACTCTAATAAACACAAAAATACACAATGTTTGTTATTGAGACCTTTCTGTATTAAATGAATGATCTTTGATGAAGTTTCATCACTGAGCTTGTCACATTGCATCCTGTATGCAAGACCATTTCCAGTACATTAAAAAACAGTCATGCTGTGGTAAATCATATCTATGAGATCTTGAGAAATATGACTTGAGAAATATGTTTTGTTGAAATAGTTTTAACTTAGTCATAATTACTTTCTATCTCATAATTTATAGCATAAATTTGACTTTTTAATTCCTACATTTGACTTTTTATTTCATAATTGTTTTTATGTGCTTATTTTGACTTTTTTTATATCAATTCAATTTCAATCTCATAATTGTATCTTTATCTCATCTTATTCCATAATGATTTTT
Organism: Oxygymnocypris stewartii; assembly: GCA_003573665.1. Lineage (NCBI taxonomy): Eukaryota > Metazoa > Chordata > Actinopteri > Cypriniformes > Cyprinidae > Oxygymnocypris > Oxygymnocypris stewartii. The sequence continues at coordinate 84,227 of QVTF01019390.1, read as the reverse complement.
GTCATAATTTTGACCTTTTATCTTTGTGTAATTTTTTTATCTCATAATTGGTTTTATTTCATAATTTTGACTTTTATTGTCATAATGATAATACTATTTTTAAATCTAATATCAAATTTTATGCCATAATTAAAAAAAAATATCTAAAAATAAAAAATTAGTATCTCATACTTTCTATGTCGTTTATTTTATAAATGAATGTGAGTTATGTAATAACTATGACTTTTTACATCATAATAATTATTCTTCTCTTATGTGGTAGAAATTCATAATTTTGGTATTGCCTTCTTGACCAATTCATGCTGTTCGTTCAATTCTGTTAGAACTTGACCAAAAGATAGTCAACAAAAAAAATTGTTTTAGTTCACAAAAAACCTAATATGCATTGTGTTAGAAACCAGAGGTCTGCACTGGCTTTAAACTGAAGCCCGAACCTGGCCCGTACCCGAGATCGTCCGACCCGACCCGACCTGAACCGTCCGATCGTCCGACCCGACCCGACCACAGTTAAATTTAGAGCCCGAACTCGACCCAAAATCTTTTTTCCCCCCACAAAAAGATGCTGGATTTCATGCAATGGTCAGTAAACATGTACATAATGAAACAGATTCATCAAAGCTCGGCCATTTCACAAGGCAAAAGAAAAAACACTTACCAGTTATGAAAGTTTTATGGACATCAGGTGCAGCGGTTGCATACATTCTGCCGAGTTTATGAATGGTTGTATGGACAAGACGATAATTCTTCCACCGTGCAAATTATGCTCACTTTTGTCAGTTAAGGCTCGTTAGCATTCGGCCTACTTCAAATCAGACACGGAGATGTAGTGCGGTAAGATTATATTTATTTGAATTAATTAATAATTTTTTTGAATTAGTGAGAGAAAGAGAGAGGGATGAAATCTGCATCTGCGTGTCTCTCTCTACAAGCAATGAGGCTTAGTTACTTCAAAAACTGTGATTTTACCCCTCATTGCAGAGAAATATAACATTGCGAGTCAATAGCCGATCGAAGCTATTTTACTAATAAACGCTTCCGTGCTGTTTGTGCGCTGCGCGATCTCTGATATCTGTGTGTAATTATGTGTGTGTACGTGCATCTATGAAAGCAGCGTAGCCTCTGCATATAGTTTTGGTTTAGCTACAAACCCGAGCCCGAAGCTATCCATTAAACATTAACCCGACCCGAAACCCAAAAATATTTCGGGACCCGTCGGTCTCGGGTCGGGTAGCAGACCTCTACTGACTAATATTATAAGCAGTCTTTAAGGACTAATAAAATGCTATAAAAGTATTGAATATGACCCTTTTCTGTCTCTCTCTGCCTCTGATTGCAGTCAAGCAGAAATATGCTGAGAATGTTCCTCACAACTTGACGGAGAAGGAGTTCTGGACGCGGTTCTTCCAGTCTCATTACTTTCACAGAGACCGGATCAGCACGGGTCAGCAGGACATCTTCTCAGAGTGTGCCAAAGAGGACGAGAAGGGTACTGCATTTCATCAAGTGTTTAAGAAGTCTTTATTTAACGTTTTGAGTTCTTATGAACGTTGACAGAAGCTTTCATGGATAATTGACTTCATCTGACCGTGTTAAATGGCTTGTTTGTGTCTTTTTTTCTGATGGAGTTTGTTTCTTGGCATCTTTCAGGCCAGAAATCAATGGTGACCCAAGGAGTGAAGAACCCCATGGTGGATCTGCTGTCACTCGAGGATAAAACATTAGATGAGGTGAGGGATGTTTAACTTGGAATCACACTTTCTCTGCGTATTGATTCATTTGGTGAAATTGGATCTATGTGTGTGTCTGAAGGGTTACGGCACAGCGACAGTACCCACTACATCAAACTCATCAAACAAATCACTGAGAGAGAACAGCAACTCTGCCATAATCAAACGCTTTAACCACCACAGTGCCATGGTGCTGGCGGCCGGCCTACGCAAAGTGTGAGTATCTGGACTTCTGTGTGTGGGTGTTTGTGTGCATGTGTCACAGATATAGTAATCTCTATGTGTGTGATATATAGGGAAGCTCCCAGTGATCAAGCCAGTGAGACCAGCAGCACTGATGGAAACTCCAGAGATTCAGATTTCTTCCAGCCGCCACTCAAAAAGGTGAATTTTGCTATAGCTTATGGGTGTTGTTAGGCATGACACAAAATGTATGGGGTCAGCCTGTCAGTGTGCAGACCAGACGCCACACACTGCATCAAATGGCGCTTTTCCACTGCATGGTACGGTACGGCTCGGCTCGGTACGGTACGGCTCAGTTCGGGTCGGGTCGGTTTGCGTTTCCACTGCAGTTTAGTACCGCTATAGAGTGGGCGGGATTATTCACACGTCGTTATAATAGCGCCGCCTCTACTGCCGTGACATCATCGTAAATGCGCCACAAACAAACTCACAACAAAGAAAGGAGACGGAATAGTGTTCTTCATTCTCGGCATGTGGATGTTTTTACAGCAATGGAGAGGTCTGTGAGAATGCTTGGGATTTACCCCCAGCAGCAGAGACTGTGGTGACAGTGACACGGGCTGTAGAGGAGGAGAGCAGGTGTGCTGCTTTACTTGATTAGTTAACTATTCATGCAGCGTGTTCGGTAAAGTGAATTATCAATAAACTTTTGAATATTTTATTTGTCTTTTTCAAGAGGTTCATTACATGCTCATACAATAATACATATGTAATATAGTCTGGAGGTACACTTATTCGATCAGATTGTTTTTAATTGAAGCAAAACACACATACAAAGGTAAAAATATCAACAGAAGACATACTCTGAAAATATAGCAAGTTCAAAAGTATACGCATAAGGCTTTTTCCTTCGGCGTCACGCCATCAAGCTCTCACTGGATCCGCTCCTCGGCTATCAACGAGAGGAACGTCTGAACATCCTCAACAGACAACGAAACAGACAATTTTTGGTTGATACAAAAATTTTCGTTTGTTCAAAATTTGCGTCCGATCCTTCGCTGGCGGTGCTGATTTAAATCTAGCGGGTCTATGGGTCATGTCGCAAGTAATGACGCAGTAATGACGATTCTTTCCGGCCAATCAGTGATCAGCAGAGTTTACACGTCACGTTTTGGTAACGGTACGGATCGCTTGGAACCCCGGCCGAGGTGGTACTAAAAAAGTACCAGGTACCAGGTACAGTACCCAGTGGAAAACCCCCCAAAAGTGAACCGTACCGAACCGTACCATGCAGTGGAAAAGCGCCAAAAGTAGTCTGCATGGCTGTCGTCTCAGAAGGAAGCCTCTTCTAAAGTCGATGCACAAAAAAGCCCCGCAAACCGTATTTGATTCAGATGGTGTCAAGCGTGTGTGGCAGCAACCAGGTGAGGAGTACAAAGACCAGTGTGTCTTGCCTACGGTCAAGCATGGTGGTGGGAGTGTCATGGTCTGGGGCTGCATGAGTGCTGCCGGCACTGGGGAACTACAGTTCATTGAGGGAACCATGAATACCAACATGTACTGTGACATACTGAAGCAGAGCATGACCCCCTCCCTTCGGAGACTGGGCTGCAGGGCAGTATTCCAACATAATAACAACCACTGCCTTGCTAAAGAAGCTGAGGGTAAAGGTGATGGACTGGCCAAGCATTTCTCCAGACCTAAACCCTATTGAGCATCTGTGGGGCATCCTCAAATGGAAGGGGGAAGTGAACTCTAAGCCCAAGAGGGTTAAGGCAGTGCTGGAAAATAATGGTGGCCACACAAAATATTGACACTTTGGGCCCAATGTGGACCTTTTCACTTAGGGGTGTACTTACTTTTGTGGCCAGCGGGTTTAGACATTAATGGATGTGTGTTGAGTTATTTTGAGGGTACAGCAAATTTGCACTGTTATACAAGCTGTACACTCACTACTTTACATTGTAGCAAAGTGACATTTGTTCAGTGTTGTCACATAAAAAGATATAATAAAATATATACAAAATGTGAGGGATGTACTCACGTCTGTGAGATACTGTATATGTATATAGATAGATAGACAGTGTATATGACATATAGGAAAAGTCAGACATATGTCAAAATTATGAAATGCATAAGTATATTGTGTGTGTATATTTGACATTTATTAAAATTAATTTTGTCTGTTTGTGTGTGTGTGTGTGTGTGTATTGGTTACATATCCAGAAATTACATATCACTCTTTTTTATGTTCAACATGAGCAGCACCAGACTGTTATTATTGTTGTTGTTTTTTTGTGGCTCTTCAGGTAAAGTTACAGGAATCCATAGAGTATGATGACCTGCAGGGTGACTCTGGACGTAAGACCATCACCCTGAACCTGAAGAAATCAGACAGGTAAACATCCAGCGCCTTTATTCTGTATCCGCCTGACACAGCGGTTTGATAATCTGTGAATATTCATATTAAGTGCTTTGTATTTTACATGTGTTTGTTCCTGCAAGATATTCCCACGGCCCGATTCCTCTTCAGTCACAGCATTACACCACCAGTCAAGACATGATCAACTCCATCAGCATTATCCAGCATGAGATGAGGAACTATAAACCCCGCCTGACGCAGGTACACCACTGACATGCATGGCTAAAAGTCCTGGATTCTAGTCTGTTTTAATACAGTTTCTTCTGGCCTGTTTCAGGTGATGTCCAGCAGTGCGGCCAGCTCCGCCATCTCGACGCTGTCACCTGGAGGGCTTCTGATGCAGGGAGGAGGCCAACAGACCATAAACCGTGAGTGTTTGACCTCAGGCTGTCTATTCATCCCATCATAATATCAAATGTTGCTTCCACTGAGATTTGAATGCACTTTTTAATGCAAGAATTTTAAAACTGCCGTTTTAAGCCTCATTAGGCGTTATACTGCCCATTAATTTGATCTATACTCTCTTTATGTAGAATTAGTGCCCACTGATGTTCAGAGCGAGCTGAAGCACTTATATACAGCTCTCGGAGAACTGCTCCGACATTTCTGGTCCTGTTTCCCCGTCAACACTCCCTTCCTGGAGGAAAAGGTCAAGAAACGCACCCTCACTTACTGATATTTGCAGATTAAAATACTAAAGTAGTATTGTTTTGTTGCAGCATGATTGGTTTAATCTGTGTCTCCTGCTCACAGGTGGTAAAGATGAAATCTAATCTGGAGAGATTCCAGGTGACAAAGTTCCGCCCCTTTCAAGAAAAGATCCAGCGGCAGTATTTGAGCATGAATGTAAGGCCACGCCCCTGACCACACCCCCTCCATTAACTGTAATGGATTCTACTACTTACATGAATAATTAATGCTCGTCTCCTGCTATTAGAGAGAGAGCCCAGAATTGATCTTTTCTAGAACTGTGTGGAAGAACTGGTTCAGGATAGTGTACCGTTTAAATCAGTGGTTGTCATTTTAAACAAACAAAAAATTATGTTTGGGGTTGTTGACATTTTTTTAATGAAGCTTGGTGACTTGTAGAACATATTATATGAATGAACACACACAAAAAAATGTGGACATGATTAGAAAAAGCTTTAAAAAATAATCGCAATTGTGATCTTTGCAGTCAAAAATGGCTGCCATGGGAAATTAATGCTAAATACGAAAAAATTAACATATTTTTGAGGCACAATCTACAAATCAGCCACAATGAAGCAGTCTTTCCTAAAGTTAAATAGAAATACAAATGCAATACGTAATATAAATTATGATATTTATTATAATTAAATTATTATAATATATCATATTTATAATATTTTATAATTATGTCTGCAAACACTTAAAAGCAACTAGGTAATATAGATTTGCACGTTTAACTTAAAACACTGTATTAATGCAAAATAATATGAAATATTTTTATAATATTTGAATTGTTATATAAAATAAAAATAGTCTAGTACCATAAAATCACCTCAAAATTCAAAATATTAAAGTACAATTATTATTGAAACAAAATATTTAGCATTTAATAAACCAAAAAATGTTATGCTTATTGTCTTCTCAGTTGAAAGTGAGGAAAAGCGAAGGATTGATGTGTTGTTAGTTCAAAATAAGTCACAGCAAAGCACTTTGGAGGGTTTATAAAATAAATATCTTGCATAAATGTGTGAATTTTCTGATGTTTTTACTGTATTTCGATTTTTTTCCCTGTGTAAACTGTTGCATTTTGATATTTTTGTTCATATTTTGTGAACATTTACGAGGTTTTGCATGGTCTATATTTTTTGATTTATCAATATTTTTGATGTACTCGCGGTGGAAATGTATAATACTTTCCTGTGTTTTCTGATTGCAACAGCTAACGGGCCACCTTGAGGAAATGCTTCAGGCTGCGTACAACAAGTTCCAAGTCTGGCAAACACGCCGAATGATGAGAAAAACCTGAGACGCAGACAAATCCATGAAAGAGAGAAAAGACTCTGGCTGAATTTAAAGAAAGAGGGAGAAGAACAGAAACACTCTCTCCCAGCTTGGGCCATGGAGCCTGATGGACGGATTTTCCAGCCAATCAGAGCTGGAGGTGCTTATGAGCACGTCTGCCTGGGGGAGGGGCTTGGAGAAGCGAATGCTGTAATCTTATTGGTCCACGTGGAGATGGGCTGCGCCAGTCACAAATAACTGTAATTATTTTCTTCTCTCTTTACTTTGTTCGTTCCGTTACATTTATTTTTCAGTGGATAATTTCAGTTCCTAGGTAAGATTTGAATTTTTAACAGTGTTGTATTTCTGCAATGACCAAACTGGGCTCAGTAATAATATCGGTGGAAAGATTTCTCAGGAACTTATAACGTTTAATGCGAAGGAAAAGCTTTTAAGTCAATGATAAGGAGGACTCTTTACAAACCGGATATTGCAATCCACTTCAACCCTCGTGAGACTTGAGGCTGATTGGAAATCAGTTGCTCAAGACACACCAATGGGAGGAGATATAGCAATACTGTAAAAAAAATAATCATCATTTCTATGTAGTGCATTTACTGATCTGTGTGCCACATGTGTGTGCACGCTCATCCGCACTGCTTTATAATGTGTCTTCTCTAGCTGCACTGAGTTGTGGATGTTATTGCAAATAAAGTCAAGATTTAAACCGTTAAACTGGGGTCGTGTGTTTGTGTGTGTTGTGTTAAAAGAGCTTCCTCAAAGTACTTCTTTAGCAAAGTGTACATGCAGTGAGGAAGCTGAAAACCAGAAGGGCAAGCACTGTATATGAACTGTTTTTCCATTTCAAATTAATGCCATGTCAGATTAGAAAGTTTGTGCATATTAATAGACCAGCCCCATGTGTTTGTGCATATTAATAGACAAAAAATAATTATTTTTAAATCTTCATAAATGTAGAACTGTTAACACACACAGTTTTTCCAGGCGCATATAAATAATATAGGCTATGTAATTAAAATAAACATTTAAAAAAGGATGAAAATGAATACAAAATAAAAAAACAATATTAATGATTCAGTAATTTATGATCAATTTACAAATGTATAAACTATTGTTGTAATATAGTTTATACATTTACAATAGTTTATAAAGTAAAATATTTTTTTGTATTGATTTTAATAATTTGCATTTTTTTTATTTTAATAAAATAGTGTTCTTTAAACATGCTCAAATCAAACTTTTAAACACCGATTTTGGGCAATTAAAAAATAAGTAATATTTATTATGATTTTGCAGTAGGTCACTTATTAAATCATGCAGCAGGACCAGTGCATAATCAATACTGATGTAGGTTATTATAAGAAAGACCCACACTCTAAAAACATGCTTCTTTAAAGGTTCTTTACTTGCAGTAATGCTTTGATTTAGAACCATAGAGTTCTGAAGAACCCTTTTATGCTGAAATGCTTCTTTGTTAGAGTTTAGGGTTCTTTTTTCCCGCCCTTCTGTTTTTCAAATCTTTAACTGTCAAAGAACATCATAACTGATTCTCTGGAGTTCAGTGATCAACTACACAGACTCAACAGGTAAATAATTTCATTCTTACATTTAAACACAAATTTAACTTTCAAATTGTAACCGGTTTCCAAACAAACATGTTCTTATGTTTTGTGTTTTGTTTTTGGTCACATATAGCCCAAGTGTGTGCGGCTCTGCTGGAAACTTCTCTCCTCTTCTCCACTGAGTAAACGAGACAATTCATGTATAATTCATATTGTTAGACTTGATTACTTGGGTTTATGTTTAAACATACTCAGTCACAAAAATACTATCCCATGACTTTTTATCAAGATTGTGAAGGGCTCACATACTGTCATTTTTGCTTTTGGCCTTCATAAACATAACTGTGTTTACATAAACACATGGACACACTGTAACTGTGTATTTCAGATGTATTACATCCCATCACACCAAAATAATGCATCATATTGATTGGAATGTGATTGTTTCACTGAAACTTGGTTTTCATCACATCTATTGTTTGTTATTTTGTGTTTTACTTCTTTATGTATTTATTCATGTTCATTGTCAATTGTCATTCATTTATGTATTCGGCTAATAACTGTTGTTATGAGCACTAACAATGTTGCATGTCAATAAAAACATTATTGTTTGTGGTTATTGTTGTTTTAATGTGAAAGATGGATCATTACTGGTTTTCTGAAGCTTATACACAAACTCTCAACAGGTAAATCATGTATTTCCTAAAATGTCTATAAATTATAACTTTTCAAATGCTAATTGTTTTTAGTTTATTAGAGCATGTACACGTGACCAGCTCTATTCAGTTAAGGATATTCTCCTCTTATTCACTAAGTAATTAAGATATTGAATTTATGATCCATTTTGTTAGATTTGTTTTAGGGTTTATGCATAAACACACCCAGCTATATCCCATCACTTTATATAACTTTTTCATTTTAACATTGTAAAGTGCTCACATACTACTGTTGGCCTTCATAAACAATCTTTTACACATAAACAAATGAAAGGAGATACCTTGCATTACTCAATTATGCATTTCAGACGCTATAACCTCATCATCTGCAGAGAGAAACCGCCATTCAATCACATCAAATTACAGATAACGATGAACTTAAAGACATCACAGGATTGTGAAGATATTTCACTGGAGCTTGGTCTTCATTACACTATTTTAGGGTCTATTTTGTTTGACTTTTTAAAGCATTTTTTATGTTCAATGTTGATTGTCATTCATTAATTTATTCTACTAATAACTGTTGTTAGAACACTGTAATTTTTGCTACAATTTCACATCCTTAAAAAAACATATTGATGTTGTTGTTGTTGATTTTATGTAAAACCCTAATATACATTTATATTATAAGATATTACAAGTATATTATAAGATATAGGATAGGTAAGATAGATTATAAGACCAGGCAGATAGAGGGGTAAAAAATTATATTAATAAATAATATGTACTAATATTAATTAAATCATTAAAAATGTTATTTATAACACCATTAAAGTCCTATATAGCATTTTCAAAGCATGGTTCTGTATGGAACCCTATAAAAATGGTGATATTTAGCACTAAAATGGGTTCTGCTATTGTTTCAAGCCGAAGAACCCTTTTCTGGTACTTTTTATAACCATTTTTCTGAAGAGTGCACCCACCATACAGTTTAGTTTAGTCATTATGTGCTTGAATTTGGTGATGCTATCTTTACATAATAAAATGCATACATCTATTTCTGAGTCTGGTGCTTAAACACATGGACTTCAAGGTTGTAAGATGTTTGAGGGTTGGGTCTTTGCTATTTTTGCTTGCTGATGGAACAGGCTTCATTCTCGAGGGCATCTCGAATATCAATCAATACCAGCAAGAGCTTTTAATGGACCAGTGGACCCCAATCTACTGCAAGAACACCTACGCGCCTGTGACAGTTATTTGTTCGTAAAATATATGTGTTTAAACAAAACTTGAACATTTAATGCATGATTAGAAGATTTATTTACTTTGATCATATATTTAATATTTAAAGTTTCCCAAATGCTTGATGGCAAGGATTGTCCAACGGCGCCAGAAATAGTTCCCCGCTCTTTGTGTGAATCACTGCGCCTCACAGTGAGTGGAGCCTAATGAGGAAGTAGCGCCGGTCAGTTTTTCAGTCAGCTGTCAAACACAGCGCAGGAATTACAACGGCACAAGCACACACGATCATCACTTTACACACTATATAAGTCGGCTTTACTACATTTATGGACATTTCGCAGATTTAAATGCGCCTGGAGCTCAGGAGGAGGTAAACGCGGTTTTATATGGTTTAATTAATGTTAGATACTTTATAGAAATGCTTTAGTTGACACATTTACCACCTCAAATAAGTAAAACTTGTATTAGTTGGAAAGTAAACAACGTTTACAAATATGTTTTATGTTGACTTAAACGTGAAACTTACATAACTTAACGTTAAGGACTTAAGTTACTCATTATGAGGAGATATAGAAACTAAAACGTTGAGAAAGTACCCGAGCTTCCAGCTCAGGGTCAACTTTCACATTTATCAAACTGTTTAAAGACACGACGTGATTAACAAACTTCAACAAAAACAAGTTTGTTCGATGTTTTATGCTGTTTTGGTGAGTATGAAGCTCAGATCTCGTGACTGACAGTCATGCTAATCGGCTAACGCGTCGCTTTGATTTGTAATTTTTACTTTTATAAAGTGTTTTACGAACTAAATTCTTGTAAACGTGTGTTTCAGAGACGAAGGGGAAGTGGTCAAATGTGTATATGCATGAGCTAGTAAGCGTTTTTTCTTTTCTGCTTACTGTCAATGTGTTAAAAAACAAATAAAGAAAATAAAACTTCCCAAATAGATGATATCTGTCACTCTGCAACTGGGTTTTTGTTGTGTATCTGGTTAATTTAGGCAGTGTTTTATATTATGTAGTTGATACAGACAGTAATGTAGTTGCACACACACACACACACACACATATATATATATATCTCCTTTAGTGTGGAAAAGTGGCAGAAGATCACCAAAAGAAACCTAGGAGGAGTGTGGTAGTCATGCTTTTTCAATTGAGTTCCCTGGAATCATATGACACGGAGTAGGGCTGTGTCTCAACCTAGTGAGCTCACTGTGCTGCCTACTGAGGGCGCATTTTTAGGACTCGTCAGCTTCAGAATACGCCTGTAGGCATCTTTCATTGCCAAGTTAAGGTTGCTTTGTGCCTGCTCAAAATTCAGTGTAAAGATGCAATATAGCCTAAAAGCCAGACTAAATTATGCCTGCTCAGACCCACCTCAGCCCTTAATATCAAAGAACTGTATAAAGATGCAGTTGCTGTGTAAATGGATATATGCCACCTCTAAGCAGCATTAAACAGTCTGTGTAAAGGCACCTAAATGCCTCTTGAGAAGCGCTTCTGTGCCACCTTTTCGGTGTAAATTGTGACCACGGACCACAAAAGCAGTCATAAGTGGCATGGGTATATTTGTAGCAATAGCCAAAAATACATTGTATGGGGCTAAATTATAAATTTTTCTTTTATCCCAAAAATCATTAGGATATTAATTAAAGATATTTTATAAATGTCCTACAGTAAATATATCAACTATTTTTTTATTAGGAATATGCATTGGTAAGAACTTAATGTGGACAACTTTAAAGGCAATTTTCTCAATATTTAGATTTTATTTTGCATCCTCAGATTCCAGATTTTCAAATAGTTGTATATCGGCCAAATATTGTCCTGTCCTAACAAACCATACATCAATGGAACGCTTATTTATTCCGTATAAATCTCAATTCCTAAACATCGACCCTCATGACTGGTCCAGAGTCACAATTCGGCGCATGATGACCAGAGGTGTTGCTGATTGGGGCATTGGGCACTTGAATAATTAGGTTACTTGAGTGTTTGTTTACCTTGTTACAATTTATTGAATGTTAGCATATATATATATATATATATGTGTGTATGTATGTGTGTGTGTATATGTATTTAATTTTTATTGGTTTCTTGTTCAAACATGCCATGCATGCATATTTTGCCTAAAGCTGCTGTTAGGAATGTATGTATGATACACCTAAATGCTTTTTGGGTCGAAAAACATGCTGCATGCACTAATGATTCCCCCCCCCCCCCCCCCCCCCAAAAAAAACCCCCTCAATACTCTATTTTTTCTTCTCCTCTCAGACCATTGCAGGATGATTCCTGTGGTTCCTGTGGAGTCCTGCACACATGTCCTGGCAGAGTTTGACTGTCTGGACCCCCTCCTTTCCGCCCTGCGACTGGACTCGGGACGGATCAAAGTAAATCACACATTTACCTGCTGAACTGGCTACTGTGAAACAGTCAAAGTTTTGATTTTAATGGCTTATATGGCATCTGATATTCAAACTTACACTAATTGTGGTTGGTGCTGTTTACTTTTCAGCAAGCGTCATAAAATATGCCCTAGTTTCTGTTCTGTTTATGGGTTTGGGTTATGGGTTATGATAGGTTCATATTTAGGTTTTGTGAGTCCCTAACAACAGGTTGACATGCATGCAAGGTCAAAAAACACTGGTCTTATCCACCTTATTCTTCACCGCGGAAGTAAGCGGTTTACTGTGAATGTGCGTGACTTCCGGTTTATACGCCGCCGTAGAGAAAGAACGAGAAGAATAACAACGTGCAGTAAACCGTAAAACCGCTTGCACTACAAACCAGTGTGTTCATGATTAAATATATGGTAAGACTCACCAATCTGCATTATCAAGCAGCAAAACGAGCGGTTTTATACAGCTAAAAATAGCTGGAAGAAGCCAGACACATTCAATTTACATTAAACTTACACATTTTCACGCTTCAAAACGAAAAAACAAGGTGGATATATGCATTTATATTTACCTTATTTGCTCAATGACTCTCAAACAATTCTCTCAACGATTCATTTTTCAAACCCCTCCTTTGTGTGACTCTTATCTGCGGGGATTGGTCCGATTGGTCTCATTTTGATTTCATCATGCCTGTAATGACTGATAGCGGCACCTAGTGGCAAAGAACACATTTACATTTTCATTCAGACCAACATGAAAAGACCAACAAGTGGGCGGGCAATATGCTAATGTTTCATGTTGAGGTCAGCATGAAACGGCTTGGGATTCGTTTTAAAAGCGACTCGTTTCAATGATTCAGAGTCAACTCTTTCTTTTGAGAGATAATAAACTTTGTACACGGTGCAGTTTCAGATTTAAAACTTTGCAGGATGTTTTCATTCACTTAGAGCTGTTACACTATGCATGAAATGTAATTAAAAAAAATTCATACTAGGGGCACTTTAATTATGGAGAGTAAGTGTGTTGAATGCTACAACCTGTTCATCTTTCAGCCCAAAAACCAAAAGGAAAAAATCTCAAAATATGTTTAGCATGAAATTACTATTACCTACATTTTTTTTGCATTGCAGTATTAGCTTAAAATACTGAAATCTAATAATAATAATAAAATTATTGTTTGTTTTATTCAGCATATAAGTGGTAAAAAATATATTTTTAATCAATTTAATATATAAAATGTTATATAACTAATATAAGAATACTAATAATTAACTTTATTTGCATTTCAGTAATGAGTATTTTTAGTTGAAAGACTAATTTGAACTGTCATGAAAATGATCTTCATAGCCACTCTCTTTAAGCAGAAATACTCTATATTTATTGATGTTTTCTTGATCTTGGCAGATGTGGTGAGTTTCTCTCTAATGTCCTTCTGTCTGTGTCTCTCGCAGTGCACGTGTCTCTCCGTGTCCAGGAAGTGGTTGGCTCTGGGCACGTCTGCCGGAGGGCTTCACCTCATTCAGAGAGACGGCTGGAAGCAGAAACTCATTCTCACACACAAAGTACACACAACTAAATCATTTCACAAGTTCCCCTTTAACACAGTTGGTGATTGAGTTGTTGCACAGAACTGTCAGCGGTGTCGAAATACTGTTGTCCAGCGTTATCAATTAGATATCAGTGTATTTGCATTAGTGCTGCATGATCAAAGTAGTGTGATTATCAAATTGCATAAGCTGCGATTTAATTAAATAAATATATGCACTGACTGAACAGTGTGTTCATTTATACATGATCCAGTGTTTCAGCATCTCATAGTGGCTTGGTTCACAGAAAATGCTGCACCAAACAAACTCCAAACAAAAAAAGAAACGTTTTCCATCAGAATACAAGTTTAATTGGTTAAAAAAATAAAGAAATTAAGACCATAAATATTAGTGTTGTAATGTGAAACAAAGTTGTATTCTTAAATAATCTTTTTTTCCCTTTTTTATGGTGAAATATTCTTTATAATAATAAATATTATTATTGTTTACACTTTATTTTAAGGTGTCCTTGTTACAGTGTAATTATTATACATTTAAGTACTAAGTAATATTAATTAACTACACGTACTTACTATATGGTAAGGGTTTGGCTTGCATGTAATTATGCATAATTTATTGTTATTATAATAGTAAGCACATGCAACATGTGTAACAAGGACACCTTAAATTAAAGTTTTACCTTGTTATTTATTTATTTTTATTCTTATTTTTTCATGCAGCCCTAATTTGTGTTTAAACTTTGTTTAATCTGCAACAGTATATGCATGACGTATATGCTTTTCCTGTGTTTATAAATGGTTATTAATCACACCAGCACTCAGGATAGTGCGTTGGCATCCACTTACACTTGCATCCGGGCTCAGAGCGCATCATTCTCCGCTTTGACCCATGAAACATGCTTTTACAAGCTAGAAAGTGTGTGCACAGGCAACGGTGGAAATAGGGAAACTTCATTGTTTCCGGATGCTGTTGAAAATGGAAGATTAATAATAATAGCCATAAAATAAATGTGTAGGTCTGCTTTGTTTTTTAGGAAGGCTCGGTCACGCAGGTCTTATGCTGCCCCCACGATGAAGACTTTATCGCTGTAGCAACGAGGTATTCATATTCATGTTTACATGCGCTCCTGGTGTTTTTGGTCGCCAGTCTGGACTCTTTTGATGTGTGTGTCCCAGTCAGGGTTTGGTGGTGGTGTGGGAGCTGCATTTAGAGCGGCGCGGCCGTCCTGAGCGCGTCTCTGTGTCCTGGGAGCACCGAGGACAGACCGTAACATCTCTGTGCTGGGACACCGCAGCCCTCCGAGTGTTTGCCGGAGATGTCGGAGGGAAAGTGTCCTGTGTCCGCGCTGGGTCGTCTAAACTCGGGAAGGTATAAGAAAACTGAAACGTTTTAACACTTGAAGTTTTGTGCATGTCAGCGTGGCCATACACTACTGTTCAAAGTTTGGGGTCTGTGGGATTGTTTAATGTTTTTGAAAGAAGTCTCTGATGCTCATCAAGCCTGCATTTATTTGATCAAAAATACAGTAAAAATAGTACTACTGTGAAATGTTATTACAATTCAAAAGAACTGTTTTTTTTATTTGAGTATATTTTCAAATGTAATTTTATTTCTGTGATGAAAGCTGCATTTTTCAAAGTCTTCAGTGTCACATGATCTTCTGAAATCATTATAATATGATGATTTGCTGCTCAAGAATCATGTATTATTATCAGTGTTTGAAACAGTTTTATTTACATTTTTTATTACCCTTTTATTTTATTTGTTTATGTGGAAACCACAATACATTTTTTCAGGATTCTTTGAATGAAAAGTTCAAAAGAAGAGCATTTATTCTAAATAAAATAACATTATGAATGTCTACTGTTACATTTGATCAATTTAATGCATCTTCAAAAGTTGATGCATTATGTCCTCAAAGTTTTGGAAAGTTTAATGCATCTTATTTAAACGATAACCAGTGATTTTAATCGATGCTTGTGTATTTATCTCTGTATTTGTTGTGGTTTGTCGTCCAAACAGGGCTCTGCGTTTGTGATCTTCCCGATTCAGACCATCACCACAGTGGATTCACGTGTAGTTCAGCTGGGCTACTCAGACGGACACCTGGTGGTCTCGTCTCTCAGCCGCTGCTACCTGTGTGACACAGAGAGGTGTGTGTGTGTTTGCAGGAGTCATGGGATGTCCCACAGCTATACCAACAATTAGTTAAATAAAGGAAAAGTACTCACCAGCTAGAACATTTCAAACACACATGCACCAGTTCATTTGAATTAGGCTCTTTATTTGATCAAAATATCATGTCAGACATTGATATCACATCATCTCCGGTGTTCCTGTGGCTCAGTGGTAGAGCATTGCGTTAGCAGCGCAAAGGTTGTGGGTTCGATTCCCAGGGAACACATGTACTGACAAAAAAAATGTATAACCTGAATGCACCAAGTCGCTTTGGATAAAAGCGTCTGCTAAATGCATAAATGTAAATGTTCTCAGACCATAGCATTAAAATGCATATTAATCGTAAGAAAAACTAAATGAAAATTCTGTTCCTGTCTCTGTTCCCCTCTCAGGGAGAAGTTCTGGCGTGTGGGTAATAAAGAGCGAGAGGGAGAGTTTGGGGCATGTTTTCTCCTGCAGGGTCCGGGGGGTCAGCGGGGTCAGGCGCTGTTGTTCTGCGCCCGGCCCGGCTCACGCATATGGGAGGCCAGTTTCAGTGGAGAAGTCCTGAGCACACACCAGTTTAAACAGCTGCTGGCCTGCCCACCTCTGCCCCTCGTCTCTTACAAGTGAGTGTTTGTGTGTTTAACACTAACTTGTGACCTCATTAGTGTTTGTTTGTTCTGCCTCTTAGTTTCTATCTCCATACGTTTCGCTCTCTATGTTTGTTGTCAGAGGTGGAAAGTAACGAATTACATTTACTCGCGTTACTGTAATTGAGTAGCTTTTTTGTGTACTTGTACTTTTTTAAGTAATTTTTTTAATCTGTAATTTTACTTTTACTTAAGTATATTTTGTGGGAAGTATTGTACTTCGCTACATTTTAAAACACATTCGTTACTGAGTAAAAAAAAATCGCTCCGTGGAAACAACTGCAGCAAATAATGGGCAGAAGAAGAAACTGGCGCTAAAATCACCAGAAAGATGCAGACGAACAAGACAGACGTTAATGGTGCAGACCCAGCTGAAAACCAAACCCGTCGTATTCTGCTGAAGTTGAACTCGAAGGAAATGAAGTAAACCCCTGGCCATATATTCATGCTCTATTATGCAGTGTTAGCTGTGTTTGCCTCGGGAGACCGAACTAGCAGCGTATAACATCTCGACATCGCCCGTCGCAAGCATGTAGAGGTAACGTAAGGTAAATACTTACATCGTTGCATTGGTGGTTAAAATGAAGCTTTGACGGTTTAGCAAAAGGTTTTTCACAAATGAGCCAAAAAGACAGTGGTGTAGGTCGTCAAAAATATAGTAATGTTGTCTGCGAAAATATAGTAATTGTTGTTTTAACGATGTGCGATTTGACATTATCAGTATTTTGCTTAAAACCAAACAAATCACTCTAAACAGTGTGCCGTGAAATCTAGTAACGTTAGATAAGACTAATCCGTATGAGGCGCCGCCTAGGATTTAAATCAAACTTCGCTTATCAACACACACAAAACACGTGCATATACACCTATAAACACTCGCACATACATTGATAATGGGCGAGTGTTTATAGGTGTATATGCATGTAAGTTTATATGTATGTGCGAGTGTTTATAGGTGTATATGCACGTGTTTTTTGTGTGTTGATAAGCGAAGTTTGATTTAAAAAAGTATTATTCTAATCCGCGTGCATATGGATTGCTTTCTTTCACTGCGTGATTCAGTCTGTTGAAATGCGTTTAGAATGATCACAAAATTGAAGATATAGAAGCAGTAAATTTATATATTTATATCATTTAATATAGTAAGTCAACGTCACACGAAGAATGCCGTTTTTCTCAAAAAATCACCATGATTACATAGGCCTGTAGTTTTGCTTTTTACACAGTTCAAAAACAATAAGTTAATTAAGAGACTTACGTTTTAGACACCATATTGCCTGTTTTTGCTATATTTTGACAACAAAAATAATTCCAAACACAGTTTTGCGTCTCTGACTCTGAGCAATGACGTGTTTTGTTCCTGAATGTATTAACCGTTTAAATGATTCTGTTCAATCCCAATGACTCTCTTATGAGTGACTTGCTGACACCTACTGGTGGTTCTAATTTAACATTTAAAGTATCTTTTGATTTATTTATTTTTAATTTCAAATGACTATTTAACATTTGTGACCCTGGCCTGGAGCACAAAACCAGTCTTAAGTCGCTGGAGTATATTTGTAGCAATAGCCAACAATACATTGTATGGGTTAAAATTATACATTTTTCTTTTATGCCAAAAATCATTAGCATATTAAGTAAAGATCATGTTCCATTAATATATTTTGTACATTTCCTACTGTAAATATATCAAAACTAAGAGCTTAATTTGAACAACTTTAAAGGAGATTTTCTCAATATTTGGATTTTTTTGCTCCCTCAGATTCCAGATTTTAAAATATTGTCCGATCATAACAAACCATACATCAATGGAAATATGATTTATTCAGCTTTCAGATGATGTATAAATCGCAATTTAGGAAAATGGACCCTTATGATTTTGTGGTTCAGGGTCACATTTTATGTCTTATTTATCAAAACATTATTTCTGCATTTGTAGCTGCAGGCTAAATGCATTCATGTCAGTGTAAATACATCTATGCCACTTCAGATGAAGCTTCTGCATTTCCTCTGCATTGCAAAGATGCATTTTGTTGATACTGATTTAATTTCCCTGGTAACAGCCTAAATGTGTTATTATTCTAAATAACTGATTCCTTTAATTAAAAACACCTAGTTTGAGATTTATAGGCCCATATCCCAGGTGTGTCAAACTCAGTTCCTGGAGGGCCACAGCCCTAAAGAGTTTAGTTCCAACCCTGCTCCAACACACACACCATGTAGTTTTCAGATAAGCCTAAATGATTAGTTTAGCTGTATCAGATGTGTTTAATTAGGGTAATATCTACACTGTGTAGGGCTGTGGCCCTCCAGGTACTGAGTTTGACACCTTTGGTCTATCCCATTTTTCCCTCCCACTGTTAAAATGTAACTAAGTACTTTTTACTCTGAGTAAATTTTAAATGAGCTACTTTTTACTTTTACTTGAGTATATTTTTAGACTGGTACTTTTACTTGTACTTAAGTAAAATTTCAGTAATGTAATGGTACTTTTACTTGAGTAGAATATTTTTGTACTCTTTCCACCTCTGTTTGTTGTGTATTTTTGTTTTCAGGAATGAGCCACATTTCAACCCTGCACAGACGAGTCCACAGTCTCTGGCTTTCCCAAGACTCCTGCAGTTTGGGTAGCCACTCCCTGTACTTTAATAACACAAGACCTTTAGTAAAGACACAATATTTCACACCCGCTATTATGACCATGATGATAACATCTCAGGTTAGAAAGGTTTTCGGGTTAATATT
The DNA here is from genome assembly GCA_003573665.1 of Oxygymnocypris stewartii. Classification (NCBI taxonomy): domain Eukaryota; kingdom Metazoa; phylum Chordata; class Actinopteri; order Cypriniformes; family Cyprinidae; genus Oxygymnocypris; species Oxygymnocypris stewartii. The sequence goes on along the minus strand of QVTF01019390.1, from coordinate 64,940 downwards.
TAGCTTGTGAATTGTGTGTGTGTGTGTTTCTTAGTGATCAAAACTTGCTCACCTGGACGGATTCAGCAATCTACATCTTCACCCCTCACAGCGGTCAGGTTCTGCTGTGGACAGAGGTCAAAGGTGAGAGGTCATTGTTTAACCTATATGAGGTTTTAAGTATGAAACTGTACAATGCACAAAAATATATTTACTCAAAAAAATTTGATAGATATACAGATAGATGTAAAATACAAATGTTAAAACATATTATTAATACATTTATATATCTATATTAATGTTTTAATATGTATTTAATAGCTATATAAAAATGAATAATATTTTATATAAGTGTGTGTGTATGTGTGTGTGTGTGTATGTATGTGTGTGTATATACGTGTTATTATATATATATATATATATTAGTTATTTTATCTATATATAAAGTACAAAAATAACTTTGTAAATATAAAAAATCTGTTTTACATATTTAAAAAAAAATACATTATATGATATTATTGATATTACAGCTCTTTATGGATCTTTATCTGCCTTCCTAAAAATATTGAATATAAAATTAGCATAATTTCATAATAATAATATTAACATAAAACGTATAAATATATTTTTACAATAGGTTTTAAAAAAGTAACAATATAATTGTATATATTCATTATTGTTTATAAAAAATTAACAAATTGTATGATGTCTTTTATTGTATGAGCTGGTTTATAGCTCTTGGATCTGTATCTGTCGTCTTCTCTCTATAGATGTGGTGGAGATTTCAGTTTTCCGTAATGAGCTATTTTGTCTCTATGGTGACGGACGTTTGTCTCACCTGTCCCTGATGTCACCTGAGCGCTGTGTGGAGCGTCTGATGAAGAGGGAGGACTGGACTTTTGCCACCACCGTCTGTTGCATGTTTCAGCATGCCATTATTACATCCAGGGTACACATACAAACACATTTAGTATACATACGGTTTCACATACTGTTTTAAAAGGAGGCCGTATGTACTGTGTAGTATGCATTCAATATTACATTAGTACTCTATTCCAAATAAAGTCTCACTCTTTTGCATTTCCTCCTAAGGCCAGGAAGTCCCTCCCCATTGATCGGTTGGAGCAACTTAAGGCTCAGCTAAGCTCCGCCTCCCAGCAGGAGCTGATTGGTCAGCTGGAGGAAGTGATCAGCAAACTGGAGCCGCTAGACTCCGCCTGCAGCAGTCGCAGGAGCAGTATTTCCTCACACGTGAGTCTAAAAGCACACAGGCATATGTAAAGATGCACGTTTTTCAAATAACAATGATTCCTTCTGTTGTGCGCAGGAGAGCTTCAACGTTCTGGACTGCGGCATCTACCGCGTCATCAGCCGAAGAGGCAGCCAGTCAGACGATGATGCCAACTCCCTCGCCAACCAATCGATGCTTGAGGAGGAGCGGCTGAACGAGTTCAGTTTCACTGAGGAGGAGCGGGTGGAGAATGGTGAGACTGGGAGAGAGTCACTGAGAAAACAAAAGATCGATTTCAGACCTAAAAGCGAGTTAGCAGATTCCAGCTCTCTCAGTGGGGATTATTTGTCCTGATACTCCTCACATTTCATTATTGATCAGGAAGTATGGAAGTGTGTTTATGCCATGGGATAAAAAATAAAAATAAATCCGGCAACTGCAGCTTTTTATCTCAGTTTTTCTCTGAATTGCAAGATTGAAACTCAGATTTGCAAGATATAAATTCAGATATAAACTTGCAAATCTGACTTTTTTATTTGCAAACTCATAATTGACCCTTTGCAAAGAGTTACTGTTGCTATGTTTGACAAGCCATGCCGCTCACACTCGGTGAAAATACAAAGAACAAACTGACAACACGCAGACAGGTTATTTTGGGTATTAAAAAACATTAATAATAAGGTAACTCTTTAATTTAAGGTGTCCTTGTTACACATGTTACATGTACTTACTATTATAATAACAATAAATGATGCATAATTACATGCAAGTAACCCTAACCATACAGTAAGTACGTGTAGTTAATTAATATTACTCAGTATTTAAATATATAAAACAAGGTCTTCGCTTTCAAATTTCTTTCTTTTTTAATAAATTCAAACAATAAATAATGTTTTGTGGCTCTTTAATGTGCCGCGACAGATCGCTGTAGCGCCTCAGTTCAAACATCACGTGAACCGATCATCTTTTCCTCTTTACTGGTTATAGCATGAAATGAACATCTCTTGTTTTAACCGCGAAAGACATCAATACACACCATTTCTCATTAAGTCCACCAACGTTAATCTACTCTCCTGTCTGGTTTGTTTGTCAGACAAAATGGCGGATTCGCCGTTTCAGGCGAAACTTCAGGAGTTTCGAAGCCGTCGTCGGATTGGTTGAATTATACAGGATTTCCAGGTGTCACGTTCTTTAACGCTTTGCCTGGAAACAAAGATGACATGACACCAAACTCCCTCACAAAAGAAGAAAGCCGTCATGTTTACAACTGTGACAATGAGCACTTATCAGCCTCTGGCTTGCTTAGTTGGGGACACTTCATTTCCAGCACAATCATCGACTTGATTGCACAGATATTATTTATACTGAACTAAGCTGGACAATGCCATTACTAAATTCAATAATGAAATGCATTCAGCTGATAATTGAGTGTTAAATCCTGTCATTTTACATTATTGACACAATTTGCCTATTTTGATATTGTGCAGTGCTTTGTTACAATTTGTATTGTTACAGCTTTCCTGTAGCTCAACTGGTAGAGCATGGCGTTAGCAACGCCAAGATCATGGGTTCGATTCCCAGGGAAAGCAAGAGCTGATAAAATGTAGAAACTGTAACTTGAATGCAATGTAAGTCGCTTTGGATAAAAGCGTCTGCTAAATGCATAAATGTAAATGTAAATGTAAAAGCGCTATATAAATAAAGGTGACTTGACTTGACTTATCAGTATCAACTAAACTTTGTATTTTCGAAAGTATGCGAAATATTTAAATTTCACGGCATAGAATCTTTAAAATATGTCAGAGTTTTACACACCGACACCGGTCTGTTTTTGTGGTGACATTTCCACGCCCCTAAACATGACGCGCCACAAAACAACACGTGATTGGTTGCTTTACCTGTCAGTCAAATGGCTTCTTGGGCGGGCCGTTTAAAGAGGACAAAGACCTTCAGCGTCAGTCTGCACGAGACTAATCTACCGGTGAAGGGTCAATAGTGAGATAAAAAGTAATCTTGCAGAATTGTGAGATAAAAAGTTGCAGTTACTTACTCCTTTTTTTTTGTTATCTCATTGGCAAAAAAACAGGCTTTCATAAGAGATTTTCTTCAATATAAAAATATTTAGCACATAACGCTACACAGATACTGTAATGACCCATTTTACTAATTTGACATTTCGGAGTGAATTGGGATATTAAACAAGGAAAACAAATGCAAAAAGGGACTTAATTTATTTCGTAAATGAGAGCCATTTTAAAGGCATATAACATACAATAGATGAATCGTGGATGATAAGACCAGGGGTGTGTATTAAGGCAGCAAATGAGTTTAATTCCAATTTTCATTTTCACACAAAAATTGCACAATGCAACAAACTCACCACCAATCAGAACTTAAGTGATATTTATGAAACAATTTGAATATTTAGTATGTTGATAAATGAGATTTCACTGCTTGCAGAGCTGTCGACCAAAATAAAAACTGATGAAGTTTGCAGCTGGTTATGACAAAAAAATATAATTTATAATTTTTAATATTGTGATTTTATGTTAAATTGTATAGTTTTATTGTAGTAATTGTATGTCAGTGTGTTGTATGTCAAATATTGTGCAATAAAATACACTAAAACATCAATGAGCAGTAGTTTAATCATTTAGCTGGTGTTTTCAACATTTTAGATTCTTTTTCTGATCGTTAATATCTCATTATTCTTTGCTTTTGCTTAATTATCACACATCCTCTGTCTTTATTCTCTCTGTCTTTCCAATCATCGCTCTATTATTTCATCTCCTCCTTTTTCTGTCCTGAAGACTCTCAGTCTGTGCGTGGAGAGGGCGACAGGTCAGACCTCGGCTTGCAGTTTCTGCCTTTCCGCTCCAAACCCCCACGAGTCGCCCTGCAGGCTGTTCGAGACAGGTACACACACACACACACACTTCTACAGCTGTCCCTAAAAACAGATAGTTTTCACTTCCTCTTAAATTAAAATTCTGCTTTGCTCTGATTGGCTGGATCACAAGGAAGTAAAATTCCACTGAAGAGTCAAACTTATATTAATACTCATTAAAATGTAGCTGCGGATACCCAGGTTATTTTTAAAACTGCAACTTCCTGTTTTGTCATGGTGTCACATATTGCTTTGTCTCATGGTCTCATTTTGTGCTGATGCCTGTGATTGGTAAGGTTACACATTATTTTTGCTTTGTTTTTTATGCAAACTCAGCAGCATTTTATTTCCTTATATTTCGGGCAATCGTTGTTGATCTCAGTTTTTTGTGTCTGTCAATGTGTGTACATCAGTGTCTCGAGCTTTGTGAAAAAGACCACCGAGAAGATCAACACGCTTCAGATGAACTCAGACCTGTGGCCTCGGCCTGACCTCAGGGAAGGGGTTCAAGGGGAGGTCACGGCCACAGTGACCTCTCTTCCAGAAGAAGTCGAGCATGAGTGAGCCGGTTGTATTTTCTGACTGCTGCTATTGGTGTTTTGTATATTGTTTTTATTGTGGTTTTTGATTGTCTCTCTGTAAGAGTGGACGCTGAGCAGTCCAGCTCGGAGTCTGAGCTGCAGGAGCTGAGGGCCGTCACAAAGAAAGCTATGTGAGTTTAGAGGAGCGCTGCTTCGTACCGCTGCACACAGGCAGGAAGATGTTCAGTCAAGCTATTGAATGTTTGCATATGATACATTAATTAGAAAATCATACAATTATTTGAATATTTTGTCCAAAATCTGGGGTCAGTAGTTTTTTTTTGAGAGAGAGAGAAATGAACAGCTTTTATTCAGAAAGGATGCATAAAATTGGATCAAATGTGACTGTAAAGACATTTATAGTGTTACAAAAGATTTTTACTTTAAAAAAATGCTGTTCTTTTTAACTTTCTGTTCATTAAACGAATCTATCATGGTTTCCACAAAAATATGAAGCAGCACAAACTGTTTTCAACATTGATAGTATTAATAAATGTTTCTTGAGCAGCAAATCAGTATATTAAAATGATTTCTGAAGCATCATGTGACACTGAAGACTTGAGTTATGATGCTAATAAATTCAGCTTTCCATCACAGAAATAAATTACATTTTACAATATATTATGAGACATTTTGTTTTTTTTGAATTGCAATAATATTTAACAAAATTAGTGAGCATAAAAATGTCAAAATCTTGCCAACCCCAAACTTTTGAACTGTAATTTAGTCATATCAATAATCAGTTTTTCAGCCTCAAGTTTATAGGTTAAAATACATTGATGCAAAAGAGAAATGATGTATTTTATATGCACAATTACAAATAAAAGTTGTGTTTAGTCAATTGCTGTTCATTTTAAAAGCCTTCAGTGTGACAAATTATTTTTTTAAAGTACGTATAATCATATTTAGTCTTTTAATTAATGTTAAGTCATACAATGTGTGTAAAATTATGAGTAATGAGTAATTTCCAAGTTCATACTTTGAAAGTACTGTTCATACAAGTGCTTTCAAATAGTTTTAGATGAAATATAGCATGTCACTCTGTATGAAATCACTACCCAATAACTGTAGTTGCGTTTCCTGTGCACTGGACTGTTATTAGAGTTGATCTGTGTTCCTCTGCAGCTCTCTGATCCAGGACCCCATGGTCTTATTGGACCCTGTCTGTCTAAGTGATGTACTTCGAGAGTGGGCTCCAGTTCTGGAGAGGGTCCTGGGTCCAGAGGATCACACCAGACCTACAGAAATAACAACTCAAGAGGAGAAGACTCTGGAGGAGGAAGAGCTTGTTTCATCAATGTCCTGCTGTGTCGTGATTCAGCCAGATATCCACTCTGCTAACCTGGATGAATCTGCAACCCTTACTGAAGAAGAGGACCTTGGAGAGAGCACCCCTTGTTCGACCGCCCCAGTCAGAGCGCTGTTCCCACCTCTGGCGAATCACGTCGAACTAATACAGCTGTTTTCCCCCAAACCTCTGCGCCCTGACCTCCAGGCTGACCTCTCACAGCTGGCCTGTCTTTATCTGGAGATGGGCTGTCCCGGTAGAGGAGGCATCGGAAGCGTGTGTGTGTTCCTGAGGAGGTACTTCTTCCTATTGGACCAGGAGAGAGTGAGGAAGATGTGCATGCTGCGATACAGAGAGCACCGCGAGGTGATGAAGGCGTATATTGCTGGCATGCTGGGTAGGTTTTTTACATAAATATGTATTAACTGTAATAATTGGTGCATTTTAAGTCCTCCGGGGAAGTTTGTATTTACGAGTTGGCAAGTCATAATTGCAATAGGGATGCAGCGAATAACCGGTTTTACTATTAACCGCGTTTTAAAACGTCATGGTTAATTAATAGTATAGGCTCCGCTACATCGAGTGTTTCTGTTGCACGGACTGTTGTAACTTGTGCAAACTGAAAACAAAGTTACACTAGTGGTGCACCAGCTTAAAATGTGCTTATCAGAGACACAGAGACTACACACACTAGATTAACTGTGACAGAGGAACCAAACAGCGGTCCTTTATTTCCACCAGAGAATGACTGAAGTTGACAGTGTGGGACCGTTTTGGGTGCACCAACAATGACCAGGGCGTCATTTAAATATTGCCGTAAAAATAGCTGTTAAAGATATATACATAAAGGATGCACGGCTAGCCAACCTGTTCTCGTTATGAAATAAATTATTTAATGCAAGACGTGAAGGCAAGGACCACCTGATGCGAAGTTCGTTAGCTCTAGCATTCTGCCCGCTTCAGACAGAGAAGAAAGTGCGGAAGGAGAGAGAGAGAGTGTGTGAGAGAGCGAGAGAGCGAGAGAGAGAGAGCGAGAGAGAGAGAGAGAGCGAGAGACAGAGAGAGCGAGAGACAGAGAGAGCGAGAGACAGAGAGAGCGAGAGACAGAGAGAGCGAGAGACAGAGAGAGCGAGAGACAGAGAGAGAGAGAGAGATAGAGAGAGAGAGAGGTGACGGATGCGTGTGTGAATTAGTCTACAAGCATCTGTGCATCACTATAAACAATGAAGATTTGAGTTTAGTGATTTAAACACTCACTTTACCTTCTCTTCTGATTAATATAATGTAGTGATAAGCTATTTTATTAATGAAAGTCGCTGGGCAGCGTTGACAAGTTTGTGTCCTCCTAAATGTTTGTGTGGGCAGCTCGATCTCGATCTCACAAACCACAATAATAGACATGATTTTCTCAGGCCATATGTAAAATCAGATGAATAAAGATGATTAAAATGAATAAGTATGGATGACAGCTGATTACAATAATAGTTCAGTTTATTCCCTTCATTAGTAACAGTGTTCTCTGTGGGATAAATTAAGTTAATAGTAGTAATATTATTAATAATAACTATTAATAATACTTAATTAACATTGTGATTTATCATCCCTGTTATAGTATATATTATTCATAAGTCTTTTTTTCACCATCTTTCCAAGTTCTGTACCTCGGGTCTAAAATAAATGTAGAAAGAATATACAAAATGAAAACACCAAATACATTTGTGATTTATTTTCAAAAGGGAAACACTGACGGATGTTTACTGAGAAATATTTTACAAATAAGAGAGATGGACTTTTTTTCTTTAGTATTATTATTTTGTGCTGTATTATTGGTTACTGTGTTATTTCTGTTTCAAAAGGCAGCAATAAATAATACTTTAATATCTAATGAGTGTTTATGTGATTTTATGTTGTGAAATGTATAAATGCGTAATAATCGTGAAACTGTGATTATTCCTCAGACTAATCGTACCAACAAAATCTATAATCATTGCATCCCTAAATTACAACTCTGGTCAGAGCAGGTTGTTATTCAAAGTTTTTATTCTAATAAACTATAATATATATATATATATATATATATATATATAAGACAAAAACAACAAAATGACTAATTAAACTTAAAATAAAAACTGATAATAGCATAGAACTATAATAGCATCTCAGTGATACTAGAGTAAGTCAGAGTCAGTTTTTCATAAAAATCAACAGGCTTTTTTTAAATATACAAAAGAATAACTAAAGAATTCGCTTCAGATGTGTTTTTGCTTTTTTATGTTTTTATTCAGTTTCTGAAGGTGCTGTAAATTGAATCGTTAGATATTATATCATAACTGTACATTACAGTATGGTATTTAGTACACGCAACTGGATTTGTTAAATGAAAACATTTTTTTTTTTTTACAAATCCAGTTTTGCACTTGTATTTATGACTTTGTGGAAACATTCATGCAGATTCAACTCATTAATACAATATTTCCAACATGACTTAAATGTACCAAATGAATCATTACATAGCCCTGCATTATATTCGCTGAATTAAATCCAACACTTTTTGTCTTATTAATTTTGGGCTGCAATTAAACATATGTAAAATGTTTAAAATCTGTATGTGACAGAAATATATTATTGATATTTTTGAATTCAGCACCATCAAATTAGCGAATATTAGTCCTCTTTTGAAAATCAGCAGAATTGTTTTTCCAGGATTTTTTCAAGATTCAGGGCTGAGTTATTGCAGTTCTGTTAATATTAATTCGGCGTGTTGTAGAGTTCACTCAGGCCAGTAAGGTGGTGGAGGTGATTCAGAAGGGCGATCTGCTGAAGTCTCTGCGCAGTCTGAGAGAACTCCAGCCCTGGAACGCACCTCTGCTACTCTCACACCTGTACAGGTGAGTTTACGTCACACACCTTCAGTATCTATATGCAACGTCAATATGGCCACCTGCAGACCTGAATATGTCACCTTTTATTCTCTACAGACTCTATGATAAACACGGAGAGGTGGCAGTTCGTGCCTACCCGCAGTTCTATCCCACAATCCTCCCCTCTGACATCATGGCCATGGCTTTACCCAGCCACTTCTTGCCTTATCTGGACAATCTGGTCCAATCACGAGCCGAGCAGCAGCGGTACAGCTGCGTTTAATTATACAGTGTTTTATGATGTTTGTTTATCGTAGCTGTAAAGGTTAAAAACGAGCCATTCATACTCTGTGATGTTGTATTCTTGTTTTTGAATATATCAAATCATCTATTTTTGTCATCTGCCAGATTGTCTTTCTTGGGCTCTCTTCTCCAGCCAGAAACTCTGCGACAGGATTGGCTGGAACTGGCGCTATCCCATGATGCCCCACAAAAGGATGACACACTCACTGCTGACGGACAGCCCAGGTAAAAAAAAACAACTATTTATACGTAACTAGATTCCTCAGCAAGCAATATACACTATATTGCCAAAAGTATTGGTACACCCCCTTCTAATGAAAGGTTTGACTACTTTAGTAATTTCCATGAGTACAAATCTTAATGTTTAATCATATAATGATATTGTAGGGAATTGTGTGCTTCTAATTTTATAGCAACAGTTTAGACACGACCCTTTTCTATTCTAACATGACAGTGTCTCTGTGTATAAGACAAGAATCAAAGAGAAATGATGATTCAGTCAGTGTGGAAGAACTTGACTGGTCTGCAGAAAGCAGCTGAACACCTCTGGTGTGACTTTAAATGCAGACCTTGAGTCAAAGATTAATCACCTAACACCAATGACTTGTACATATTTTAGGTGGAAATACAATTTTCAAGTACATGAATTATGTTTCCATCTTTGTTGCCACAGTTTGGAAGTGCCTTTTTCTCTTCTAAAGAAGAGTTTGTGGGTCATTTAAAGTCACACCAGAGGTGTTCAGCTGTCTTTCTGCAGACCAGTCAAGTTCTTCTACACTGACTGAATCATCATTTCTCTTTGATTCTTGTCTTATACACAGAGACACTGTCATGTTAAAATAGAAAAGAGTTCTGTCCAAACTGTTGCTATAAAACTAGATTCCCTAGAATATCATTATATGCTTAAACATTAAGATTAGTACTCATGGAAATGACTAAATAAGTCAAATTCTTATGTTGAGAAAGTGAATTGGTGGGTTTTTGTTAAATGTGAGCCAAAATCATCACAATTAAAAGAATCAAAAACTTAAACTACTTCAGTCTATGTGCATTGAATTTGTTTAATACACAAGTTTCACAATTTGAGTTGAATTACTGAAATAAATGAACTTTTCCAAGACACTCTAATTTGAGATGCACCTGTATGTGTGTGTGTGTGTGTGTGTGTGTGTGTGTAAAAATAAGTGTAAAATAGCCCTAAATGAAGTTGTTTTTTTCCCAGACATGTGTCCTATTTAATTTGATGAATGAATATCATGCATTTATAGCCTTTCTGTGTATATACAATCACTTGTACTCATTGTGCAATATGAATATATATAATATATTATATATGTAATAATTTATCTAAATCCAACTCAATCCGAGCAGCTGAATCCTTACCCATCTTCAAGAAACGGCTAAAAACACATCTCTTCCATCTTTATTTGACGCTTTAACTCTAGTATTCTCTATTCTAAATTTATTTTATCTAATTTGACTTCTTTTTATTTAAAAAAAACACACACATTCGACCCTCTATCAATTGCATATTTATTATCTAACTGCTAGCTTTTCTTGTAAAACTAACGCAAGGTTACTTTTTTCTATATTCTATATACTCGTTTTCTTAATAAAATAAAAATCCTTCCTAGGTGTACTCGTTAAACTAATCAGGGCTTGTAATAGCACTTGCATGTTGTTGCTCTTTTGTTGGTTTTGATTGCTTCTATAATGTCCTCATTTGTGAGTCGCTTTGGATAAAAGCGTCAGCTAAATGACTAAATAAATAAATCGAAATAATTGTATTTATTTATATAATGTCTCTATGCTTTAGGTGGCACTCTCATTTCTTCAGCTGGGGTTATGGGCGTCTACTGTCTTTGCTGATTCGTCTGCCTGCTGATCTGGTCTCCAAACAGAAGATGCTGGAGATGTGCAGAACTCATGGGTGAGTGTAGAATTAGAACGGATAGAATTTGATCAGAATGTGTAGTTGTGTATACTGTGACTGTGTTATTTGTCTCTCAGGTTTTGGATGGGTTACCTGTACCTGTGCAGAGAGCTGCAGCGGCGGCCCGAGGCTTTCAGTGCCATCTGCAGACTGGACGACATGACACTACTAGAAGGGGATGATGGTACAACAAACACAGATGCTCAGAACTGTCAATACAAAGTTACTTCATCTGTTTATTTTAACCAAGAACCTGCTTGTCTAACACTTAAAGACACTGTGGAGTTATTCTGTGTCTCCTCTCTCTTTGTCTTTCTAAAGGTATTGTACCTCAGTCTCTGGATGAGTGGGTGCTGCTTCTCCAGCTCTCCCAGCAAATCAGTTCAAGCAACGAAGCCCCGCCCACTTCAGCCCTTCCCAGCAGCCCCAATGGATCCTGTTCAGACGACACTAACGGCACAAGCGATAGTTCTCCCGACCTATCAGACGGTTCGACTGACTGGAGCATTCGCATCAGCCCGGAGAACATCATCCTGCATCTAGTGCGGGTTTTCGGGCCGGACCCGGCCCTGACGGCCCTCCAGGAACGCGGGATACAGGTGGACCTCAGTTCACGCTCCACACTGGTCTGCGATTTGCTTCGTATGGCTGAGAAGCGGCAAAGGTGAGAGCATGGAAAATAATATAGGGCTTTTCAGAAAGCAGTATGCTAGTATTCAATGCCAAACTTCATTTTTTTATATAAAGTGGTTAGAGCATTGCGTTACCTGCGCGAAGGTTGTGGGTTCGATTCCCAGGGAACACACATACTGATAAAACATGTATAGCCTGAATGCACTGTAAGTCGCTTTGGATAAAAGCGTCTGCTAAATGCATAAATGTAAACTGAACATGGTGCCTGTTTATGGTGCATGTCGGCAATGTTTTCTTGGCGGGGGCGGGCCTGGTGAAGGTGGGGCTTAGGTAGACGATATTATCCTATTAAGGCGATTATCGAGAAAATATTTTGGACATATCGCCCAGCCCTACAGTACATACTGCGTAGTATGCTAATATTACATTCTATTTGTTTTTGGAAAATAATAGGCAGTGTAAATTTATATAGCGAGCAGAATTGTAATATGCCGTTCCATACATGTCATTTTAGGAAAATAATAGGCAGTGTACTGTGTATATATATCATTAAAGTATTTTTTTAGTACTTTGGAAAATAGTATGCTGTGTACAGTACATACAGCGCAGTGTACTTGTATTCTATTCTAAATGTAGGTAATGTTGAGCCGTTTCTGTCCTCGTGCATTCATTCTTCTGTGTTTTCTCTCTGATGTTTCAGAGCACTGATTCAGACCATGTTGGAGCGCTGTGACCGGTTTCTGTGGTCTCAGCAAGCTTAAGACCTCTATGATCTCCACCTATGCCTCCAGGACCCAGCGCTGCTCTCAGTATGGACACACTACAGCCTGCCTTGTGTAGTTTGGGTCATGTTTCTTTAAAACAGCTGCTCTGGGATCAGCTGCCTTGCTGAAGATCATGTGGCAGATCAGCTGATTTCAGATTGTGATGCATTCCAGTCAATCTAACACAGATTCTAATGCATCTGTTTTTTTCGCACCAGATTGCACCATAGACTGCATTGTGCCGTGAATGGTGAAAGCAGTGCGTGGGCATCACATGACTTGGCCTAAACTGTTCTTCAGTATTTTGTCTCCTGTTTCCTCTTTAGCTATTTAATAAGGTGCTGACACGGTATTAACAGTTTTTTTTCATTCTTAAATCCATTTGCAAATAACTTATCCTGTTGAATTGAATGCAAGAATGTTTCTATCTACACTTCCATGTGTATTACTGAGGCCCGATGTGTTTTCATGTGGTTTTAGGACTATGTAGAATATACAGTATATCCCTTACACGCACGCGCACACACACACACACACACACACACACACACATCTATATATATCTCTCTATTTAATAGCCTTGATACAATTTTCATCTCCAAGTATTTGAGAACTTTGTCAAACAAGGCTGTTCTTTTAACAGATAACTATAAATAATTGTGAATGTATGAACTAAAGAGTTGTTGTAACTAATGCCATGTGGCTCAGGCTGCTCTTAATGCAAAGCACAATAAATAAGAGTATCATGTTCATTTATAACCGTGTCAAAACTGTTGTTCCTTTGAACGCATGACTGAGAGAATCTCTCTTCATGCAATCTAACGTAATTTGAATGCATGGAAATACTACTAGCAATGCATTTGTGAGGATTTTATTAAGCGCATATTTTTGCACTGGCACTAGATTTGGATTGTAAACTAGCGTGCTGCGCTACACAAACACATTTACATCTTGTGCCAGCTTGACCCTGGTTTCCTCTGTAGGTCTGTGAGGTCGTGTGAAGTTATTCGTACTCGTCCCGAGTGCTGCATCAAACCCGGCGAGAACAACAGCCTTTTAAAGTCATCGACCTGGAATCCCCGAAGTTCTCCTCACTTTCCAATTTCTCTTATCAGACTTTCAGGACTGTCTGTTTCTCTGTTGCTCCACTGACCTGTTTTCCAGGTGTGTCTTCTATCAGATCGTCCCTGTGCCAGCAGAAGTGTCATCCGCAGGTGGGCAGAGAAAGTTGGATTACGGGAAATATTGACAATAAACTCCTAACAATAAATGTTAAAGGAACAGTTCACATTAAAAAAAATATTTGCTTAAAATGTATTCACCCTAAGGCCACTTGAGATGAGTTGGTTTCTTTATCAGAAATAATTTGGAAAAATTTAGCATTGTATCTCTTGCTCAGCAATGGATGCTCTGCAGTGAATGGGTGCCGTCAGAATGAGTCCAAACAGCTGATAAAAACATCACAATAATCCACACCAGTCCATCAGTTAATGTCTTGAGAAATGAAAAACTGCTGTTTGTAGGAAACGAATCCATCGAGGCATTTTAATTTTAAACAGTCGCTTCCAGCTAAAATACAAGTCCATAATACATAATATTGCTTCTTCCAGTGAAAAAGTAATCTCGTCTGAATCAGGAGAGAAGAATGCACTGGTCAAGCACCGCTTACAAGCCGAAACAGTCCTAAATGAATACAGGTGCATCTCAATAAATTATAATGTTGTGGAAAAGTTCATTTATTTCAGTAATTCAACTCAAATTGTGAAACTCGTGTATTAAATAAATTCAATGCACACAAACTGAAGTAGTTTAAGTTTTTGGTTCTTTTAATTGTGATGATTTTGGCTCACATTTAACAAAAACCCACCAATTCACTATCTCATTCTGACGGCACCCATTCACTGCAGATCATCCATTGGTGAACAAGTGGTGCAATGCTAAATTTCTCCAAATCTGTTTAGATTCATATTAGACAAACGGACAGTAAATATCTTTTCAAAATTGTGCGGTTTGGTGTCCTATTTCACAAACTAAACTTGTTTTCAACTCTCACTTCTCACGGACTTCTATTTTGTCCAGAAGCAACGGTTTAATGTTAATGTGATGTTTTTCTCAGTTGGTTGGACTCCCATTCTGACGGCACCCATTCACTGCAGAGGATAAATTGGCGAGCAAGTGATGTACTGCTGCTACATTTCCCAAAATCTGATGAAGAAACAAACTCATCTACATCTTGGATGACCCGAAGGCTTGTGCAGGCCCGCTCACCTGTGCGTAGCACACTTGAATTGCACAGAAATAAAAGTTTAACAGTTTTTTCCTGTGATGTGGTAAGGTGGTGGGGGGGGTGTTTGGGGTTTCAGAGAGGGGCGGTGTGATGTGAGTTCAGGGCTCTCACAGCCTGGGGAAAAAGCTGTTGAGCAGTCTGGCGGAGCGGGCTCTGATACTCCGGTACCGTCTACCTGAGGGTAGGAGCTGGAAGAGACTGTGGGAGGGGTTGGTGGGGTCCTCCACGATACTTTTTGCTTTGCTGGAGCATCGTGTAAGGAAAATATCCAGGATGGAGGGGAGAGGGGCACCAATGATTTTTGCAGCTGTGTTCACTGTCCGCTGGAGGGTCTTGCGGTCTGCTGCACAACAGTTTCCGTACCAGACGGTGATGCAGCTGGTCAGCACGCTCTCAATGGTACCCCTGTAGAAGGTGGTGAGGATGGGTGGAGGGAGGCTTGCTCTTTTCAGCCGGCGGAGAAAGTGTAGGCGCTGTTGTGCCTTCTTGGAGACAGACATGATGTTGGTGGTCCAGGTGAGGTCCTCTGTGATGTGCATCCCCAGGAATTTAGCACTGCTGACTCTCTCCACAGTCGAGCTGTCGATGGTCAGAGTTTATCCTGAAGTCCATCACAACCTCCTTTGTCTTCTCCACATTGAGGGACAGGTTGTTAGCGCCACACCATTCAGCCAGCTGTGCCACTTCCTCTCTGTAGTGCGTTTCATCACTATTATTCATAATATTTATTATTCATATAATAAACAATATTATATATCGTTTATTGATTTACAACACCCTGAATTATTTTATCCCTCCAGGACATTTACACCAGGTGGTGTGTGAGGAAAGCACAGAGGACCATCAGAGACTCCAGCCACCCGAACCATGGACTGCTTACACTGTTACCATAAGCAGAACACGCACCAGCAGATAAGACCAGTTCTTTCCACAGGCAACCAGACTGAACTGAACTCGTACCAGTAACACCACCAACCTCATATGTACTGCACTCCGTCACTAACACTGACTGGACTCACTGTTATTCTGCAGCCTGACATTCTGTTTGCACTGATTCATACTGTACTGCACTGCAAAGGTATGTGTATACTAGGGCTGCACCATATATTGCATGCGCATCTCGTCAGTAAAGCCGGTTCTGTGATGATTAATAAATCTCCATCTCCTCTTTTCAAATGGAGCGGCATTTAATACACAGAGCCGTAGTTCACAGACAAGCTACGCAATATCACGTTCAATATTGCAGGCGATTCATCGCTGAGGTGATGGAGATGTATTAATCATCACAGAACCGGCTTTACTGATGATGCGCATGCAATATATCGTGCAGCCCTAATGTGTACCGTGATTGTGTTAATTATTGTTTTCATTTCATGCTCTCTGCATAGTATAATATTTACCATATATTGTTCCCTACATGTATTGAGTCCATATATATATATGTATACATGTATATGTGTTGCATATATATTCAATATTTGTCATCCATACGGTCATGCTGCTGAGTTTGCACAAAAGACTTTCACCACCTGTACTCTTGCGTTCATGGTATTGTGACAATAAAGTGATTTGGTTTTAATTTGGTCTCGTCTTTTGTGCATGAGTTGTAGTGTAGGATGCTGGATAACAACTGCACATTGTTCATGACATTTAAGAAGAAGATTGTGACGGGGACACGGACAAGCAAGCAGAGGAAGAAAACCAGGAGAGCTCTGATGATCAGGAAACTGAATGTGATTCTATGATGCTCAAGACATTTTACCATCTTTACATTTGGGTTGTGACCTGAATAATACAAGATGGTTTTAACAACACATTTTTATTTCTCT
Source organism: Oxygymnocypris stewartii (assembly GCA_003573665.1). Classification (NCBI taxonomy): domain Eukaryota; kingdom Metazoa; phylum Chordata; class Actinopteri; order Cypriniformes; family Cyprinidae; genus Oxygymnocypris; species Oxygymnocypris stewartii. The sequence continues at coordinate 48,364 of QVTF01019390.1, read as the reverse complement.
TGAATATGTTTTGTTGTAATATGCTTCAGCTGTCTTTATGCTGTATCCTCCAGTAAAGTATTGCACATTGTGTTGGATGATAAAGTATGGTGAATATTCTGTGAAAGGTGGTGTTTGGTACATACACCGTTTTATTTTGTAAACAATACATATAATTACCATGAGTATTTTAATTAAGAAATGAGCATTTGGTCATATTAATATAAAAAAAAATCGTATTTTTTTTTGAAGATGTGAACTTCGGGAGCGCGGAGCGCAAATCATTTGATTAAGGTCTGAACGTCGGGAGCGCAAATCATTTGATTAAGGTCTGAACGTCGGGAGCGCGGAGCGCAAATCATTTGATTAAGGTCTGAACGTCGGGAGCGCGGATCGCAAATCATTTGATTAAGGTCTGAACGTCGGGAGCGCGGAGCGCAAATCATTTGATTAAGGTCTGAACGTCGGGAGCGCAAATCATTTGATTAAGGTCTGAACGTCGGGAGCGCGGAGCGCAAATCATTTGATTAAGGTCTGAACGTCGGGAGCGCGGAGCGCAAATCATTTGATTAAGGTCTGAACGTCGGGAGCGCAAATCATTTGATTAAGGTCTGAACGTCGGGAGCGCGGAGCGCAAATCATTTGATTAAGATCTGAACGTCGGGAGCGCGGAGCGCAAATCATTTGATTAAGGTCTGAACGTCGGGAGCGCGGAGCGCAAATCATTTGATTAAGGTCTGAACGTCGGGAGCGCGGAGCGCAAATCATTTGATTAAGGTCTGAACGTCGGGAGCGCAAATCATTTGATTAAGGTCTGAACGTCGGGAGCGCGGAGCGCAAATCATTTGATTAAGGTCTGAACGTCGGGAGCGCGGAGCGCAAATCATTTGATTAAGGTCTGAACGTCGGGAGCGCAAATCATTTGATTAAGGTCTGAACATCGGGAGCGCAAATCATTTGATTAAGGTCTGAACGTCGGGAGCGCGGAGCGCAAATCATTTGATTAAGGTCTGAACGTCGGGAGCGCGGAGCGCAAATCATTTGATTAAGGTCTGAACGTCGGGAGCGCGGAGCGCAAATCATTTGATTAAGGTCTGAACGTCGGGAGCGCGGAGCGCAAATCATTTGATTAAGGTCTGAACGTCGGGAGCGCGGAGCGCAAATCATTTGATTAAGGTCTGAACGTCGGGAGCGCAAATCATTTGATTAAGGTCTGAACGTCGGGAGCGCGGAGCGCAAATCATTTGATTAAGGTCTGAACGTCGGGAGCGCGGAGCGCAAATCATTTGATTAAGGTCTGAACGTCGGGAGCGCGGAGCGCAAATCATTTGATTAAGGTCTGAACGTCGGGAGCGCGGAGCGCAAATCATTTGATTAAGGTCTGAACGTCGGGAGCGCGGAGCGCAAATCATTTGATTAAGGTCTGAACGTCGGGAGCGCGGAGCGCAAATCATTTGATTAAGGTCTGAACGTCGGGAGCGCGGAGCGCAAATCATTTGATTAAGGTCTGAACGTCGGGAGCGCAAATCATTTGATTAAGGTCTGAACATCGGGAGCGCAAATCATTTGATTAAGGTCTGAACGTCGGGAGCGCGGAGCGCAAATCATTTGATTAAGGTCTGAACGTCGGGAGCGCGGAGCGCAAATCATTTTATTAAGGTCTGAACGTCGGGAGCGCGTATTGTAGACACATAGACACTCGAGCACACTCACGCCACAGACACTCTCGCACACACACACACACACACACACACACACATGGTAGTTCATTATTTTTTCATTTGAATTAAACAAAAACATTTTTTGCAAACATGCAAAAATATTCCTGTTCTTAAAAATAGAATGAAAATTTAATTGAGAATTTCTTCCTTTTTATTTAGAGGTGAAATGTGAGAACAAAAAAAATCCACATATTTTTAAGACAATTTCATTTAACTAAGCACAGTTTACTGCCAAAAAATAAATAAAAAATTATTACTGTAATGCAACAAAAAAGTATACCTATATACTATATATATATATACACATCATATGTGTATGTGTATATGTATACAGACACACACACACACTCACTCAGACACACACTCACCCAGACACACACACACACACACTTACACGCGCACACACAGATCGGAACCTCGGGAGCGCGGATCGCAAATCATTTGATTCAGATGGGAACCAGCTTGACCCTGGTTTCCTCTGTAGGTCTGTGAAGTTATTCGTACTCGTCCCGAGTGCTGCATCAAACCCGGCGAGAACAACAGCCTTTTAAAGTCATCGACCTGGAATCCCCGAAGTTCTCCTCACTTTCCAATTTCTCTTATCAGACTTTCAGGACTGTCTGTTTCTCTGTTGCTCCACTGACCTGTTTTCCAGGTGTGTCTTCTATCAGATCGTCCCTGTGCCAGCAGAAGTGTCATCCGCAGGTGGGCAGAGAAAGTTGGATTACGGGAAATATTGACAATAAACTCCTAACAATAAATGTAAAAGGAACAGTTCACATTAAAACATTTAATTTGCTTAAAATGTATTCACCCTAAGGCCACTTGAGATAAGTTGGTTTCTTTATCAGAAATAATTTGGAAAAATTTAGCATTGTATCTCTTGCTCAGCAATGGATCCTCTGCAGTGAATGGGTGCCGTCAGAATGAGTCCAAACATCTGATAAAACATCACAATAATCCACACCAGTCCATCAGTTAATGTCTTGAGAAATGAAAAACTGCTGTTTGTAGGAAACGAATCCATCGAGGCATTTTAATTTTAAACAGTCGCTTCCAGCTAAAATACAAGTCCATAATACATAATATTGCTTCTTCCAGTGAAAAAGTAATCTCGTCTGAATCAGGAGAGAAGAATGCACTGGTCAAGCACCGCTTACAAGCCGAAACAGTCCTAAATGAATACAGGTGCATCTCAACAAATTATAATGTCGTGGAAAAGTTAATTTATTTCAGTAATTCAACTCAAACTGTGAAACTCGTGTATTAAATAAATTCAATGCACACAGACTGAAGTAGTTTAAGTCTTTGATTATATTAATTGAGATGATTTTGGCTCACATTTAACAAAAACTCACCAATTCACTCTCAACAAATTATAATACTTCATAAGACCAATAAAAAAACACTTTTTTAGTGAAATTAGTTGGCCTTTTAGTTGTCCTTCTGGAAAGTATGTTCATTTACTGTATATGTACTCAATACTTGGTAGGGGCTCTTCTGCTTTAATTACTGGCTCAATTCGGCGTGGCATGGAGGTGATCAGTTTGTGGCACTGCTGAGGTGGCGTGGAGGTGATCAGTTTGTGGCACTGCTGAGGTGGCATGGAGGTGATCAGTTTGTGGCACTGCTGAGGTGGTATGAAGCCCAGGTTTCTTTGACAGTCGCCTTCATCTCATCTGCATGTTTTGGTCTCTTGTTTCTCATTTTCCTCTTGACAATACCTCATAGATTCTCTATGTTCAGATCTGGTGAGTTTGCTGGCCAGTCAAGCACACCAACACCAGGGTCATTTAACCATCTTTTGGTGCTTTTGTCAGAGTGGGCAGGAAATCCTGCTGGAAAATGAAATCAGCATCTTTAAAAAGCTGGTCAGCAGAAGGAAGCATTAAGTCCTCTGGTCCTGGTAGATGCTGCGTTGACTGTGGACTTCAGAAAACACAATGGACCAACACCAGCAGATGACATTGCACCCAAATCATCACCGACTGTGGAAACTTAACACTGGACTTCAAGCAACTTGTGCTATGAGCTTCTCCACCCTTCCTCCAGACTCTAGGACCTTGGTTTCCAAATGAAATACAAAAATTGCTCTCATCTGAAAAGAGGACTTTGGACCACTGGGCAACAGTCCAGTTCTTCTTCTCTTAGCCCAGGTAAGACGCCTCTGAAGACAACTGTAGCCAAAGTGCTCTTGATGCCTTGACCCCAGCCTCAGTCCATTCCTTGTGAAGTTCACCCAAACTCTAGAATTGATTTTGCTTGACAATCCTCATAAGCTGCGGTTCTCTCGGTTGGTTGTGCATCTTTTCCTTCCACTCAACTTTCTGTTAACATGCTTGGATACAGCACTCTGTGAACAGATTCTTTGGTAATGAATGTTTGTGTCTTACCCTCCTTGTGAAGGGTGTCAATGATTGTCTTCTGGACAACTGTCAGATCAGCAGTCTTCCCCATGATTGTGTGGCCTAGTGAACCAAACTGAGACCATTTTGAAGGCTCAGGAAACGTTTGCAGGTGTTTTGAGTTGATTAGCTGATTGGCATTTCACCATATTATAATTAGTTGAGATAGTGAATTTGTTAAATGTGAGCCAAAATCATCACAATTAAAAGAACCAAAGACTTAAACTACTTCAGTCTGTGTGCATTGAATTTATTTAATACACGAGTTTCACAATTTGAGTTGAATTACTGAAATAAATGAACTTTTCCACAACATTATAATTTATTGAGATGCACCTGTATTATGAGAGGACAACATGAGATGAACCTTTTCACTGGATGAAGTGTTATTACATATCACGGACTTCTATTTTGGCCAGAAGCAACGGTTTAGTGTTAATGTGATGTTTTTATCAGCTGGTTGGACTCTCATTCTGACGGCACCCATTCACTGCAGAGGATAAATTGGCGAACAAGTGATGTACTGCTGCTACATTTCCCAAAATCTGATGAAGAAACAAACTCATCTACACCTTGGATGACCTGAAGGTGCATACGTTTTTAGCAAATGTCATTTTTGAGTGAACTGTTCCTTTAAGGTTCAGTATGTCATCCTGCAGCATTTGTGCTCAGACATGAAGGTTTCCTCAAATATTTTTTAAAAACCATAATAAGATATTCTAGAGAATTTCAAGGCTGAACCCAAGCTATATCTTGAAACCAGAATATTAATTAAATTCAATATGATATGTATAGCGCTTTTTACGATATAATCGTTGCAAAGCAGCTTTACGGGAAATTAATATTACACCCAAAACACCCTAAAAAACACCTTAGCAGCCACTGCTCGCATTTTATACAGAAGACAGTGTCTCTCTGACTTGCCCGAGGAGTGATCGTGTGGATAACCCCGTCAGATAGAGGATGGTGTGTTTGGAGCGAGAGGTTATTAGAGCGGGACAGTCACTCTGTGTGTGTTGGGCTTTGTTTGATGTTGAATTGTTGTCACCAGTCACACAGATAACAGAATTCTGCACATACCTGCAGACCAAAGCCAGCATATAAAACCCGTCCGGACTTAAACCTTCTCATAATTACACAGAATAATACACTATATAATACGCAGTTCAGACGGTGATGTATTAGTACTTATTTAAACACTTAACATATTCATTTTCTGTATTCATTGTTATTTATTTACAATATTTTTTGTACGTTAATGTGTACAAGGCTACGTATACGTTTCGTCTGAAGCAAGAACATAATGTTATATATCTTATAAGAACAAGAGTGAGAATACAAGACCGGACAGATGGATACGACATGCTTGGTAAGTACAAACAAAAATATTATCATTATGAAAAATATTGATATTAAATTCGTATAGAAGCTGCATATTTCTGCTTTTGAGTGCGTGTGTATACATTTTTGGTTTTATAATAGCATTTTTGGTTTTATAATATATATACATTTACATATTTTGTATAGTTTTTGAGTGATATTTTTTAAAACAGTATTTTGTGTATGTATATATATGTATATAATCTGAGATTTAATGTGTGGTTTATTGAGTATCACGGCCGTACACATGTATATTATTCTCATTGCAGGAATCTGTCTCATGCTTGACTCTATCTATACTTCTGACATTATGTCTGCCGCTGTCAGCCACATCTCATTTTCCTTCCCAGAATGCAACAGGTACTGAAGTGTACTTTATAGATCCGGTTAGTATTGTTCTGGGTAGTGAAAAAAAGAAAGAACTTTAGAAACGTGTAGCTTCGTGCGTTCTATATAATACAGCTGTCAGTTACATACATAGAGTTCACAGTAAGACCTTTGAATTGCATTTTTGTCAACTCTGATATCAGGGAATGGCAGGTTTTGAATTGAACTATTTGATGGTGTTTCTCAGTGTATTTGGGATCTAGTTTCATCCAGGAGGCTTTACGCAGAGCCAGAGAGCTGACAAACGCCGCGTACGCTCACACCAATGACAGGTAAAGTATCAACAGAGGAAAATAGAGACTAAAATAGACCCAAATACAATAAGATTACAGAGGTCTGCTCTCTCATTTCTATCAGGGTGAAGACATCCGTATCAGACGGTTCGGTCCGGCCCAGTGACCTGCTGGCCTTGTTCAAACAAACCGGCCCCGAAACCAGAACCCACGTCAGATCCGCTGAGTTTCTGGATAATACGGTAGAGCTGATTAGAGAGATGGTTTACACGCACTCCATGGACAAACCCGACCTCACCGGTACACACACACACACACACATTTGAGTCATGATTTTGAAGTCGTATCAACATGTGACGTGTGTGTTTCAGAGCTTTTAAGTGCAGAAGCCACGGAGACCATACTGCAGGTTACGGGCTGTTCCTCAGAGACACTGAGACCCGTGTGTAAATCTGACTGTCTGTCCAAACGCTACCGCACCATCACGGGACACTGCAACAACAGGTGCCCTCCAAATCAAAATACATCGTTCTCAGAAAGCCTCATATTTCCTTTCTCAATGCTGTCTTTGATCCTGCAGAGAAAACCCTCTATGGGGGGCAGCGAACACCCCTTACGCCCGCTGGCTGTCGCCGGAGTACGAGGACCCTCGAGGGGCCCCCAGGGGCTGGAGCCCACAACACACCTACCACAACCACACACTGCCACCTGTAAGACTGACCGGGGGAATCACAGTTCGGCCTTTACATCAATGCTATTGACTTTCTTCTTCAATTTTACATTTAGTGTGTTTTACTGGCCTTAAATGTTAAAGTGTTAAATAAATTGCATAATAATACATGCTATATACAATGGGAAATGGTGCCAAATTGGTTAAAAAAATAACTTTACAAATTAAATTATTATTATTAAAATTATTAAAATATAAACAAAATTAAAATAATAGAATTAATTATTATTAAAATTTAGCTAAATATTTAATAAAATAATATTAAAGACAAATGAATCATAGCGCAACAATAATCAAAATTGTACTTCTTTCATTTTAATATGCAAAATATACCATGCAGTCAACAAATGAAAAAAGGAATGCGTTAGAGAAGAAATCTTTAATTAAATGAGTAGCTGATAAGTGAAGTGTGTATTTCCATGGCATTTTTACAGTCATATTTTAGTCTCGTTTAGTTTAGCTAAGTTTTAGCCATTTTGTTATGTGCCTTGTTGTTTTATTAGTTTATATTTTCAGTTCAACTTAAACTTCTTTAATTTAGTTTTTAAGGTAACTTTAATAAAGGAGGGAAAAGACTATTACAAGTGATAAACACAAAGTACTTTCCGTATCTAAGAGTGTTTTAAGTTCAAGGTTCAAGGTTTCTTTATTTCTCACATAAAAAATTATACAGGGTATAATCAGAAGTGAAATGTAAGTAAAATCAGGTCCGCTCAGTGGACTGTGCAAAAGAATAAAAATAAACATTTTATAAAAGTAACAACACAAGAGCATATATATGGTAAAAAAAGAGAAATAAGAGTAAAATGTGCAATGGAATAAAAAGTGCAAAACAATAAGATGTGCAAAAAAACAGTATACTGGGGCTTAATAAATAGTAATATGAACAAGAGGGATGTGCATAAAGCAGCAATACAGGCTGCTTAAGTATCCGAAATTTTACAGACAAAAGTTATTGGTTTTTCTTTTTATTGCGGTTTGATTATTACTGATGAGATCATAGACGCTGGCAGCTTTAACAGACTGCGTTCAGTCTAATGCACAGATCTCTTTCCATACATCAGATGATTTGTCCTGCTCTGAAAACATAACTGTGTTTACATCAGTGAATTGAATTTTACCGCAAGCTTCAGGACAACAAACACAAAGTGCACGTGAAAGTCTGTCAGTACTGCATTGCAAACGGCATGAATGAAAGCATATCTAATGTAAAACATTGAAATATAACTACAATTTCAAAATAGGGAGTGCATTTGTAATACTCGCGTGATAATCGTGAATTCGAATGACATCAGTAGGCTGTAATCGATTATGGTCTATTACTGCATCGATGCAGAATCATTCACGTCCGCAGCATCACGATGCATCATAGACACGATTCATTTCAACACCCCTAGTAGTTTATTGCATAAAAATTCACTTTTAATATTTTAATATTCTAAATAACCTTCTACTATAAAGACTCTTTTGTGAAATGGAAAGATTCCATGTTATAGCCATCAATGCCAATAATACAAATAAAAACACACTGAAGAAAATACAGTGGTGCCCAAAATGATTAGAGCACTAGTATTTTCAGCAGATATAAATGGTTTTAAGTCAGTTATTTCTATCGTTTTCTGTAGTGTGTCAGTAGGACATATCAGTTCAAACATTCATTTTGCCATTAATTGTAATAATCCAGTGAGATTCTCCACACAGAGATCTGATCTGATCATCATCAGTCTGTCTGGAGTAACATGAAGAAACAGAACAAACTGAGACCAATAGAATCCAATAGAACTGTCTCCAGACGCTTCAAGAAAACCTCCTGCAAAGCTCCTGAGAAACTCTGCTCAAGTGCACCGAGGGAAAACTCTGCTTTAAACACAAATGATGGTCACAGCAAATGATGATTTCATTCAGTTCATAGAAGTTCATTGATAAAGAAATCTATTTATTACATTATTTTTGAAAACATCCTCTTTTTACAGCATTTTTACACAAGTGCCTAAATTTTTAACAGTACTGATGCGTTGCAGGTAGTTTTCTTGAAGCGTCTTGAGACAGTTCTTCTGGATTTAGTCTGTCTCAGTTTCTTCAGCTTACTCCAGACAGACTGATGATGATCAGATCAGATCTCTGTGTGGAGAATCTCACTGGATTATTACAATTAATGGCAAAATGAATGTTTGGAAATGTAAACAGATATTTATTAATGACCCACAGCAAAATATATAAATAACTGACTTCATAGTAAACCATTTTTAGCTGCTGAAAATACTAGTGCTCCAATCATTTTGGGCACCACTGGTAAACCAAACAAGTCTTCCAGATTTAATCAGATCTTACCGTCTCTGTGCAGGTCCGCCGCGTGTCGCAGGAGGTTTTGTACACTCATAACGAGAACATCTCTCTGGACATGTCTCTGTCTCATCTGCTGGTGGAGTGGGGTCAGTGGATCGATCATGACCTGACCTTGACCCCTCAGAGCTCCAGCACAGCGGCCTTTAAGACCGGAGCGGACTGCAAACGCACCTGCAGCAGAGACACGCCGTGTTTTCCAATACAGGTGCGTATTACACCCTGAAAACTAGCACTGCGCCCTAAAAGTCGACGACAAGAGGCTTGGTCGACCAAACTTTTATTAGTCGCAGAAAGAAATAAGAAAAACTCCACAGGTGAAGTCATGCAGTCTGTGACGGACAGATCGTTAACGACTGGTCTTTGGGGTAATACAGTACATCAGACAGGACATCCAAACATTCGTCAATCGTTCATTGACTTCAAATATGGCTTATAATTTGAATTGTGTTAGTAACTTTCCTTGGCCACTCAATCTAATGTTAACCTAGAGAAATTTGCGCTGTTCAAGTATCTGTGTGGCGTGTAAAAGCACGCTCACTGCAGGACAGATGCACTCACTTACTCTTAAAATACTCTCTCATTTTTGGTCATAAAGATAAGAGTAATACATCTTTCAAATCTGTAAAGACTGCGTCTATTTGTGTGCACTCACAATAAGAACAGAGCATTGTGCTTTTGTAAAATAATGAAAGCAAACACGGCACGCTTTCTGGTGTCTCGTTCTCTGTGAACTTAAGCACGAAACTGAAACGCTGTGTATCTGTAAGCCTTACAGACATGAAAAACAGATAAATAATAGTATATAGAGAGTGAAATGTCTACTTTCATATGAACCAATTCAAATGGAAACCAAATATTCTCAGATTATGTAATCTGTATGAAACACGCATCACTACTGCGGAGATGATGAATTGGTGTCGCAGACCGAAAACAATGAAAACACTAGTTTATCAATGCATTATTAAAATGTTAATGCAGCCTCCTTACTGTTTTCTCCGACACAATCATAATCATTACTTCTGCTGGTGTGCTGTGCCAAGCTTTATGCCACGTATTAGGCTATGTTGAAAATCTCATTATTATGAGTTAAATTACGATTAGTCGAATAATCCTTAAAAATGAACAACTACTAGTCGACCAGAAAAGTCTTTTGAAAACCGGTTCATACACACTCTGAACATCTGTTTCTTCTTCTTCACGTTCAGATCCCTCTCTCCGACCCTCGCACTGGGACTCAGATCTGCATGCCGTTTTTCCGTTCTGCTCCCAGCTGTACGCTTCCCCTCGGTCACCGGGAGCAGCTGAACGCTATAACGGCATTCGTGGACGCCAGCATGGTGTACGGGAGCTCGGATGGGCTTTGCGCGGCCCTCAGAAACCTCTCGTCCCCTCTCGGTCTGCTCACTGTCAACCAGTTCCACTCAGACCAAGGGTTCGGCTTCATGCCCTTCCTGACCCGCACGCAGATGAACCTGGACCCCTGTGGCCCACGAGAGCGGATCAACCCCATCCCGCTATCAGAGACAGCGCAAAGACTCAACATATCCACGGGGAACACATCGTTCTGTTTCCAAGCAGGTTGGAGGCTTTTTTCTGAGTATTTTCTGGATATCATTCATTGTGAGTTAACATGTAACACATGTTGCTTCCATAATCATGTAAAATAGGACAAAGAAGAGAAAAATACAGGCTGTCATCTGATGCAGTATACACTCTAGTACATGTAGTAAACAATGTTAAATTATCAGCCTACAATGAAAGTATTACTAGCCATTTTAATTGATTTGAAGTTCAGTCTGTTGATTTTCCTCCCTTAATGTTTATTAAATTCAGTGTGCTTTATTAGCCTGACAAAAGCAATTGCATTCTTATTGCTAAAGTGTTTGCATACAATGGCAAATGGTACATACTACATGCATACAATGACAAATGGTACATACTACATGCATACAATGACAAATGGTACATACTACATGCATACAATGACAAATGGTGCATACTACATGCATACAATGACAAATGGTGCATACTACATGCATACAATGACAAATGGTGCATACTACATGCATACAATGACAAATGGTGCATACTACATGCATACAATGACAAATGGTACATACTACATGCATACAATGACAAATGGTACATACTACATGCATACAATGACAAATGGTACATACTACATGCATACAATGACAAATGGTACATACTACATGCATACAATGACAAATGGTACATACTACATGCATACAATGACAAATGGTACATACTACATGCATACAATGACAAATGGTACATACTACATGCATACAATGACAAATGGTACATACTACATGCATACAATGACAAATGGTACATACTACATGCATACAATGACAAATGGTACATACTACATGCATACAATGACAAATGGTGCATACTACATGCATACAATGACAAATGGTACATACTACATGCATACAATGACAAATGGTACATACTACATGCATACAATGACAAATGGTGCATACTACATGTATACAATGACAAATGGTGCATACTACATGCATACAATGACAAATGGTGCATACTACATGCATACAATGACAAATGGTACATACTACATGCATACAATGACAAATGGTGCATACTACATGCATACAATGACAAATGGTGCATACTACATGCATACAATGACAAATGGTGCATACTACATGCATACAATGACAAATGGTGCATACTACATGCATACAATGACAAATGGTGCATACTACATGCATACAATGACAAATGGTACATACTACATGCATACAATGACAAATGGTGCATACTACATGCATACAATGACAAATGGTGCATACTACATGCATACAATGACAAATGGTACATACTACATGCATACAATGACAAATGGTACATACTACATGCATACAATGACAAATGGTGCAAAATAGATAAATAAAAGTAAAACAACATTTCAAATGAAGTAAATATCATGTATAAATAATATTAAATTAATAAATGAAATATTAAATAATTAAATTAGTTAAAAATTAAATACTATTAAATAATGAAATTAGTCGTAGAGCAACAATACATTTTAATTTTCAGTGTAAGTATATAAGTATAATCCTCTGCATTTATGTGATGCACCACTGTAGTCATAAACGATAGTCTCGATGGGATGAATAAAGCTTTAAACTAAAAAAAGTGCTATGACAAGTGGTGCAAGATTAAACTAAAAACACTATTTTAAATTAAATCAATATTTATTAAACATTTTATCATAATGATTAATTAAATTAACAGTAGCAACAATACATTTGATGAGATTTGATTTGCAATATAGTGTTAATATTGCTGAATTGAGTTTTTATGTCATGTTGACTTTAAGGGTCTTAAAGCTAAAACAACTATGAAGAAAAGGAAAATGTCAGTATTTGTGTAATTTTATTCAAAAATGTCCCAGATAGACCTTCACTCTGATGCTTTCTGATAGAAGCTGACCAGATGAGCTGTTTTTGTGTGTGTCTCAGGTGACTCTCGGGCCAATGAACACTTGGGTATGATCGCTTTGCACACGCTCTTTCTGAGAGAACACAACCGATTGGCTGAAGAGCTTCACAAGCTCAATCCTCACTGGAGCCCGGACACGCTGTACCAGGAGGCCAGAAAGATACTGGGCACAATCCACCAGGTGAGAAGATAAAACCTGAAAAATAGCAATAAAAGGGTTACTTCATTTATGCATGTCTCTTGACTTGCTGAATCTTGTTTGGAAGATCTTGACATGGGATCACTACTTGCCCCGCGTCCTGGGCCGCAGTGCTAACCTGGCCCTCATACCCCCGTACAAAGGTTACGACCCCGCGGCTGACCCCAGCATCTCCAACATTTTCTCCACCGCTGCCTTTCGGTTTGCACATGTGACCGTGCATCCGGTTGTGAACCGCCTCGGACCCGATTACCGGTTGAGCCCTGAGCACCTGGCTCTGCCTTTACACCACTCTTTGTTTGCATCCTGGAGAGTCGTGCAAGAGGGTTTGTTTCACACACACACACACACACGCACGCACGCACGCACTCTCTCACACACACACACACACACACAGACACACACACACACGTTGGTTTTTATGGTTTACGGGGACTTCCATAGGCGTAATGGTTTTTATACTGTACAAGCTGTATGTGCTATTGCCCTACACCTACCCTACACCTAAACTTAGTCCTCACAGGAGACGGTGCATTTATATTTTCCCTCAAAAAAACTCACTCTGTATGATTTATAAGCATTTTAAATTATGGGGACACTGAAAATGTCCTCATAAATCACCTTCTCCTTGTAATACCTATGTCATACCCATGTTATTATACAAATTTGTGTCCTCATAAACCACATAAACATGCCCACACAGACAGACACACACAGACAGACACACTCACACTCACACACACACACACACAGACTCACACACACACACACACACATGCACGCACGCACACACGCACACACACACAATCTCTCTCTCTCACACACGCACACACACACACACACACACACACACACACACACACACACACACACACTCTCTCACCACAGTCCACTCTGTAAGTCATACAGCCAGATCTCGTCGTTTGGAAGGAAAACTTCACGATCAGCCACCGACTGCAGAGAAACACACTCATTCATCACTTTACACACAAAACACCTCACATCTGTCAAACAGCGCGTTTCGAGTCAATTGGTTCAGTTCGGGGCTTCGGAGCGCTTTTTTTTTTTTTTTTTTTTTTTTTTTTTATTAAACATTGCAAACATTAACAGTTACAATTATACACAAAGAAATAAAAATAATAATAATAAAATAAATAAATACAATTCAAAAGAATATACACTCAGACTTGCCAGGGTTAACAAAAAAATAAATAACAATAAGGTAATAACATTACATTTTAAGCAGACACAAGGGATGAGTACAGAGATACAGTTTTCATTGCTTTCAAGTTAGCAGAATTTTGGATAGTTTCCACATACTTATCTAAATCAAGTTTGAACAAAGAAAATAGAGGTTTAGAGCCAGTAAACTTTTGTTAATGAATATGAAATTTAGCTAACAGAAAACATAAATTAATTACATAATATTTTCCTGTATTTTCTTTTGAGTAGTTAAACAATCCAAAGAAAGCATCCTTAAAACAGAAAGAAAAGTCACTTACAAAATAAGATTGGATAAACACTAAAAAGTCTGCCCAAAATGTTCCAGTGTAGCTGCATTGCCAAAACAAATGAATAAAGTCTTCTTCAGATGAATGACAAAAACTGCAGTTCACTTCAATGTCTGACTTATATTTCCTAAGAAAGATTTTAGTTGGGTAACATTTGTGAATTAGTTTAAATGTTATTTCTTTTATTTTATTGGTAAGCAGATACTTATGGGGCAAAGTCCATACTTTCTCCCAAGGTATATTCTCCACAATATTATTCCAATATGGTATTACATAAGGAATTGTTGTTATCTCTTTCTGGAAGAGAGCTCTGATTTTATAGTTATTTCTTTGTTGGTCTACAGAAAAGCACACACTTCCGATCATTGTGTCGGTTAAAGATAGAGAGTAAGTACATGGCCATGGAAATGTGGTACCTTGCAAAAGAAAAGGCACACCAGAAGGAATGGCATTGAAGACAACAGCATATTCATTAGCAGATACAGGAATATTATATTTCTGTAAGAAATCTGAATAGTTATAAAGTGTGCCTTGTGAGTTAAAAAGCTGTCCAACTAACAGAAGGTTGTTTTCAAACCAGCTGTCAAAGAAAAGGGATTTATTCTTGTAAATTCTTGCTAAGAGCATCTGCTTATGAAAATTAGAAAGTTTGACAGGGATCTTCGAAACATTATAATTACAAAGCAGGAGAAAGTTCAGGCCACCAACTTTAGAGAAGATATAATTGGGGATAATATTCCAGAGTGAAAAGGGATTTTTAAGAAAATTCTTCAGCCAATTAATTTTAAAAGTATTGTTTAAGGTAGTAAAATCTAGAAAATCTAACCCCCCCTGTTTTGTTGGATTCATTAAAACTGACTTCCTAATATAATGAATTTTATTTTTCCAAACAAACTTGTTTAACATGCTATCAACCTTTTTTAATGTTCCTTTATCAACCTCCAAGGAAAGAGCTGCATAAGTCAATCGAGACAAACCTTCGGCTTTAGAGAGCAGAATTCTTCCTCGTACTGATAAATCTCTCTGCAACCAAGAGTTGAACTTCTTTTGAGATTTCACTATTAACGGGTCAAAATTTAGTTTACATCTTGTTTTTTGGTCTTTATTAATTACAATTCCTAAATATGTAACTTGATCTTTCACAGGAATGTTGCATATAGAGGAAACTCCACAGTGTTTAATTGACATTAATTCACATTTGTTGATATTTAGACAAAGCCCCGAAGCTCTGGAAAAGGACTCAATCAATCTCAAAGCTAAAGGGACTTGGGAGGCATCATTCAGAAATAAAGTAGTGTCGTCAGCCAGCTGGCTAATAATCATTTGTCTGTCATCAATTGTGATACCTTGCAAATTACTACTGGAAATTTGAAGAGCTAAAAATTGAGAGGCAAGTAAAAATAAGTATGGAGATATAGGACAGCCTTGTCTTACTCCGCGTGACAAATTGAATCTCGGTGAAGTTCCACATTTTAATTTAATAGCACTGTTATTGTTTCTGTATAATGTCCTGATGGCTCTACAAAAGTAATCTCCAAATCCAAATTTGGCAAGAGTTTGAAATATAAACTTGTGCTCGAGTGAGTCAAAGGCTTTGTAGAAGTCTAAGAAAAGCAGGAAACTGTCATTAGTGACGAGATCTTCGTAATCTAGGAGATCTAAGATTAATCTTATATTATTTGTAATGTGGCGTTTCTCCATAAAACCCGATTGTGATTCATCAATAATAATGTTAAGGACATCTTTCATTCTTCTCGCTAAGGAAGCTAAAATTTTATAATCGTTGTTTAAGAGGGTGATTGGCCTCCAGTTTTCTAGACATTCTTTATCTTTCTTGGGTTTGGGTATCAGGGTGATGATCCCTTGTGTCATGGTTGATGGAAGTGCTTCCAATTCAAAACTTTCCTCAAATACTTTGAGTAAGAAAGGAGATACACTTTCGTCAAACATCTTATATAGCTCAGCGGTTAGACCATCACGACCCGGACTTTTATTATTTTTTAAATTCTTAATTGCCAGCAAAATTTCTGATTGAGATATATCACCATCACAAGCTTCTTTATCTTCAAATGAAATCATTTTGTTCTGATTAATAGAATCAAAAAAGAATTTGGCTGAATTATCAGAATATCTTGATGTATACAAGTTATTATAAAATTTGGAGCAAAAAGCAGCTATTTCTTTAGGATTATCAAGAACTCCATTGTCTGTTTGGAGACGATCAATAGAATCATTCATAGCACTGAATCTTTCCAACCTGAAGAAATATGCTGAGTTTTGTTCTCCTTCTTCCAGCCATTTCCGTCTGGATCTAACATAGGCTCCTTTAGCTTTGGCTCTATACAACTCATCTAATTTATTCTGTAGTTCAGAGTATTCAGTGTTTTGTGTATGTGTCAAGGGTTCCTTAAAAGATAAAGCAGACAGCTGTGATAGAATCCCATCTTCGATTAATCTATTTTGTTTTGCTATATCACTTCCAAATTTCCTTAAGAATTTCCCTAATTCATATTTTAGAAGCTCCCAATTCCGTCCATAAGCTTTCTCTGATTCAGCCCTTTCCCAGTAAACCCGGATTAACTCATTAATCTCTTGCTTCACCTTTTCATATTTAAGAAGGGAATTATTTAATTTCCAAAGTAATGCTTTAGTATAAATTGTAGTATTTTGTGATAAATTAACTGAAATATGAATGGCATTATGGTCAGTCAGTGGACTGTTGCTAATATTAATAGAGATATTATTATTTTTTAATGTTTTAGAGATCAACCAGTAATCAATTCTGGATTGCCTTGACCTGTCTTTGTTACACCAAGTGTACTGTATTACATCCGGAAACCTTTCTCTCCAGATGTCAACTAAATCGAATTTATCCATAAATGCTATAAGATTAGAGTTTGGAGAAGCTGCTTTCCTTGGAGGGTGTCGATCTAGCATGTTACTCATTACTATGTTAAAATCACCTCCTAAAATCAGAAAGGCAGTCGGATATTTCCTTAATGCAGATGAAAGTTTTTGATCTAGCATGTTCAAGAAAGTGCAGTTTTCAGCAACAGAGTTGTATCCATAGACGTTGACAATAATTACTATAAATGTATTAACAACAACTACCATTAGCAGGAAATGACCTGAAGTATCAACACTGGTTTCCAGAATACTACCACCAAAATGATGCTTCATAATCCCTACTCCAGCAGAATATTCGGACCCATGCGATAGCCATACCTCATTGCCCCACTGTGACCTCCAAAACCTGACATCCCCAGATGTTGAGTGACTTTCCTGGAAAAAGCAGAAATCTACCTTGTGCCTCTTAGAAAACAAAAACAAAGCCTTCCTTTTGACGTTATTTTTAAACCCCTGGCATTTAAAGAAAACAAAGATAAAGACATAAAAATGAAACAAGAGAATACTACCTAAAGAACTAGGTAAAGAAAAATATATCAATGAGAATAGAAGAACTTTCACTAGAATAAAACAAAGTGATAGTTCGCCGAACTCTGCAACACAAGGAATATAAAGAGTATAAGGGCTTGAGTAAAAAGTCTTTCTTCGTTTTCTTTTCCTTTCCCTTCCCCTTCTGTGTTCTTTCATTCATCTTTCAGTCATTGAAATGTAATATCTTCAACGGGCACTCAGTCTCATAGACAGCAAAGGATGGATTCCAAAAGTAAATATTCCAAATTTATGGCCAAAGTCCTTTTAAATCTTCTTGTTCCAGATTCCAATTATGATATACAACACAATCTACAGTCTGTCCATCCTGTCCGAAATGAGGAAGAGAAAAAACAAACAAAAAAACACTGCAGTTCGTGCTTACCCGTGAGTATCAAGAAAGGTCATTTGGCGCGTTGAAACTTCAACTTGTGAAGATGACATAGCAACATTCAGCCCAACTGTTCTTTCGCTGTGATCCTTTTACCATCAATATAAGCGAAGGGCCCTCTGAAGCCTGCTCTCTTCCCCTCCTTTCTCGCTCGTTCCACAAGTGGCCACAGTTTGTTCCTGGCGTCTTTGGTGCTTTGCGTCAGGTCTTCGAAGATCCTGATTTTCCTTTCTTTGAGGACGGCGGCGGTTCTGGCATCCCTCCAGATCTGATCTCGGACGTTGCGTGAAAGAAACTGCACGATGATGCGGCGGTTGAAGCGCGCTCCCTCAGCGCGAGGACCCAATCTATGGGCGACGTCAAGCGTGTAGAGGAGCTGGTCTGCTATCTCAGGAGAAACTTTGCTGAATAAATCGATCAGGATCTTCCGGACATCTTCTCCTCGCTGCTCCTGAATACCGCTCACTCGTAGATTCCACCTCCTCTTGTAAGCGTCCAGTTCGTCGCATGTCTCACGCAGCACACAGTTCTCCTTTTCGAGCGATTCCACCCGGTTCTGTAATGAGTTCACCTTGCTTGTCATCTCTTCCACTTGATTGTTCACAAACTCAAGCGCCTCAGTCACACTGTTTAACGAATTTGTATTATCATTCACGGTTGTCTCGAGGGATTGCATGCGAGTCAGAAATTCCACTTGCATTTTTTCAACTCGCTCCAAAACTTCCAACAGGTGTAGATTGGAGACCGTCTGATTTTCCGACGCCACTATGTCGACCATTTTCGATTTTTTGGAAGGTGGTTTAGGAGTTTCAGGCAGGGGGGGTTTCGATCCAGCAGTGTTTGCCGCGTCATTCCTCTTGAACGCGGCATCCAGAGATTTCTTTGCAGCTCGAACAGGCCTATCGTCATCCATCGCGCTCGTTGAAAAGTTTAAAAATCGTTAGAAAGACGAAAGAACGAAAAAAGACCTACTCGGATCGGTAACTAAATTATTATTATATTCCCTTTTACATATCAAGTAACTTAGGCCTATAAATTACAAAACAAGTGCAGAGCCACAGCACCTGGATGTTACTCGGTCGCCATCTTGGACTCCCACCGGGCTTCGGAGCGCGTTTCGCGAGTCAATTGGTTCAGTTCGGGGCTTCAGAGCGCGTTTCGCGAGTCAATTGGTTCAGTTCGGGGCTTCGGAGCGCGTTTCGCGAGTCAATTGGTTCAGTTCGGGGCTTCGGAGCGCGTTTCGCGAGTCAATTGGTTCAGTTCGGGGCTTCAGAGCGCGTTTCGCGAGTCAATTGGTTCAGTTCGGGGCTTCGGAGCGCGTTTCGCGAGTCAATTGGTTCAGTTCGGGGCTTCGGAGCGCGTTTCGCGAGTCAATTGGTTCAGTTCGGGGCTTCGGAGCGCGTTTCGCGAGTCAATTGGTTCAGATCGGGGCTTCGGAGCGCGTTTCGCGAGTCAATTGGTTCAGTTCGGGGCTTCAGAGCGCGTTTCGCGAGTCAATTGGTTCAGTTCGGGGCTTCGGAGCGCGTTTCGCGAGTCAATTGGTTCAGATCGGGGCTTCGGAGCGCGTTTCGCGAGTCAATTGGTTCAGATCGGGGCTTCGGAGCGCGTTTCGCGAGTCAATTGGTTCAGTTCGGGGCTTCGGAGCGCGTTTCGCGAGTCAATTGGTTCAGTTCGGGGCTTCAGAGCGCGTTTCGCGAGTCAATTGGTTCAGGTCGGGGCTTCAGAGCGCGTTTCGCGAGTCAATTGGTTCAGTTCGGGGCTTCAGAGCGCGTTTCGCGAGTCAATTGGTTCAGTTCGGGGCTTCAGAGCGCGTTTCGCGAGTCAATTGGTTCAGATCGGGGCTTCAGAGCGCGTTTCGCGAGTCAATTGGTTCAGTTCGGGGCTTCAGAGCGCGTTTCGCGAGTCAATTGGTTCAGTTCGGGGCTTCAGAGCGCGTTTCGCGAGTCAATTGGTTCAGATCGGGGCTTCAGAGCGCGTTTCGCGAGTCATTTGGTTCAGTTCGGAGCTTCAGAGCGCGTTTCGCGAGTCATTTGGTTCAGTTCGGAGCTTCAGAGCGCGTTTCGCGAGTCAATTGGTTCAGTTCGGGGCTTCAGAGCGCGTTTCGCGAGTCGATTGGTTCAGTTCGGTGCTTCAGAGCACGTTTCGCGAGTCGATTGGTTCAGTTCGGAGCTTCAGAGCGCGTTTCGCGAGTCATTTGGTTCAGTTCGGAGCTTCAGAGCGCGTTTCGCGAGTCAATTGGTTCAGTTCGGAGCTTCAGAGCGCGTTTCGCGAGTCAATTGGTTCAGTTCGGGGCTTCAGAGCGCGTTTCGCGAGTCGATTGGTTCAGTTCGGTGCTTCAGAGCACGTTTCGCGAGTCGATTGGTTCAGTTCGAGGCATCAGAGCGCGTTTCGCGAGTCATTTGGTTCAGTTCGGGACTTCAGAGCGCGTTTCGCGAGTCATTTGGTTCAGCTCGGGGCTTCAGAGCGCGTTTCGCGAGTCATTTGGTTCAGCTCGGGGCTTCAGAGCGCGTTTCGCGAGTCATTTGATTCAGTTCGGGGCTTCAGAGCGCGTTTCGCGAGTCATTTGGTTCAGCTCGGGGCTTCAGAGCGCGTTTCGTGAGTCATTTGATTCAGCTCGGGGCTTCAGAGCGCGTTTCGCGAGTCATTTGATTCAGTTCGGGGCTTCAGAGCGCGTTTCGTGAGTCATTTGATTCAGTTCGGGGCTTCAGAGCGCGTTTCGCGAGTCAAATTGGGGGCTTCAGAGCGCGTTTCGCGAGTCAATTGGGGGCTTCAGAGCGCGTTTCGCGAGTCATTTGATTCAGTTCGGGGCTTCAGAGCGCGTTTCGCGAGTCAATTGGGGGCTTCAGAGCGCGTTTCGCGGAGTCATTTGGTTCAGTTCGGTGCTTCAGAGCGCGTTTCGCGAGTCAAATTGGTTCAGTTCGGGGGCTTCAGAGCGCGTTTCGCGAGTCAATTGGTTCAGTTCGGTGCTTCAGAGCGCGTTTCGCGAGTCAATTGGTTCAGTTCGGGACTTCAGAGCGCGTTTCGCGAGTCAATTGGTTCAGTTCGGTGCTTCAGAGCACGTTTCGCGAGTCAATTGGTTCAGTTCGGTGCTTCAGAGCGCGTTTCGCGAGTCAATTGGTTCAGTTCGGTGCTTCAGAGCGCGTTTCGCGAGTCAATTGGTTCAGTTCGGGGCTTCGGAGCGCGTTTCGCGAGTCAATTGGTTCAGTTCGGTGCTTCAGAGCGCGTTTCGCGAGTCAATTGGTTCAGTTCGGTGCTTCAGAGCGCGTTTCGCGAGTCAATTGGTTCAGTTCGGGGCTTCGGAGAGCGTTCGGGGCTTCAGAGAGCGTTCGGGGCTTCAGAGCGCGTTTCGCGAGTCAATTGGGGGCTTCAGAGCGCGTTTCGCGAGTCATTTGGTTCAGTTTGGGGCTTCAGAGCGCGTTACACACACACACACACACACACACACACACACATGTTGGTTTTTATGGTTTACGGGGACTTTCCATAGGCGTAATGGTTTTTATACTGTACAAACTGTATGTGCTATTGCCCTACACCTACCCTACACCTAAACTTAGCCCTCACAGGAGACGGTGCATTTCTATTTTCCCTCAAAAAAACTCACTCTGTATGATTTATAAGCATTTTAAATTATGGGGACACTGGAAATGTCCTCATAAATCACCTTCTCCTTGTAATACCTATGTCATACCCATGTCATTATACAAATTTGTGTCCTCATAAACTACATAAACATGCCCACACACACACACATGCACGCACGCATGCACACACGCACACACACACGCACACACACACACGCACACACACACACACACACACACACACACACACACAGATCAAAAGAGCCATTCATTTTTGAATTTCGACATAGCTTGTAAAGATTTAAAAAATATCATGTATAGTGATGCATGAAACAGAGCATTTCGAAACTCAGTTAACCATTGCATCTTAAAATAATTCACTGTTTTTGCACTCCAATCAGATCACGTATCACCAATCATTTGATTTAGATAGAGACTTCGGAGCAGATTAAATTGAATGATTCAAGAACCACACTCTGAAGTCCAGATATGAAGTTATGATTCATGAATCTTTTGATTCAGTTTTGATTCAGAAAAAAAGAATACACAAATACAAATCCCTTAAGAAAATGAACCATGGTTTTATTACAGTAAAAGTATAGTACCATGATTTAACTATAGTAACCATGTTTTTTTCACATTAAGATGCATAGGATGATTATAGAGATGCAGTTTCCACTGCTTTAGGATTAACAGAGCTTCAGATATTTACATAATGTTGATGAGATTCAGGGCCAGATTTGTGTTTATTTATGGTATGTATGTCAAATTTAGCTAGCAGGGAACACAAATTAATTCAGTTGAATTTTCCTATATTCTCTTAGTATTAGTAGTCAAACAATCAAATCATCTTTAAAACAAAAAGAAAATTCACTTTAAAATAAGATTGGATGAACAAAAATGTCTCTGCGTGGGTGCACTGACAAAACAAGTGAATGAATCTTCCTCAGAAGAGCGACAAAAACAGCAACTCGCTTCAATGCTTGACTTATATCAGGCTATAATCACGTCCATACGCTTTTCGTGAAATCTGTGTTAACTCGTTAATCTGTTGACCTCTTCATATTTAAGGAGAGAACTACAGTCTCTAAAGTCAAGACGTCGTTTGTCATGTTTTTCAAGGGTGTAGAATTAAGTTGAGACACTATGACATGTCTCTATCAATATCCAGCGACTGCTAAATTATTGTTTTGATCAAACAATTAAATGTCTGTTGTCTGCCATGATCAAAACCTATGCCCTTAAAAAATTTTTTTTGAGAAAACATCCTTTAAAGATTAAAATGTACCGACCCAAATACATTGTGCAATAAAATAAACACATTTGTATTTTGTATGTTTTATTTCCACTAGTCTGAAAGAAATGTTCGGCAAAAAGCCCAAAATATCAAAATTGTGCAGTGCATGAAAACAATGTTTGTTCGTTTTTTTCTGTAGTGTCTTGTCTTAATAGTATACTCCAAATGTATCATATTTGACTCAACAGCATGACATTATGTCATGAATTGACAAATTCGGAGTATGGGTCACGTCCCTTTGTGTGCAGGTGGCATTGATCCTGTGCTGCGTGGTTTGCTGTTGTCTCCGGCTAAACTGCAGACAGCTGATCAGATGATGGTGGAGGAGCTGACGGAGAGACTCTTCCAGGCTCAGGGAGGTCTGCCGCTCGACCTGGCCGCGTTAAACCTGCAGAGGGGACGAGATCATGGCCTACAAGGTACCGGTCAGCAGTGAGCGAGTCTACTGCCTTCTCAGGGAGCATGAAATACTAAAGCTCACAAGAGACTCGATTAACGGTGGCAGCTGATTCTGATGTGCTGGTAACACTCGACTAAGCATGATCTGGCGGTTTTATTTTTATGAGAATGGGCTGCTACATTAGTTTGTGCAACAAAATCAAGTGTTCTCCACGAGAAGCACCTGTGTTCTCACTTGTGTTGAGTATTTTCAGATCTGTTTAAATGCAAAACATAGTCTTTTTTGAATCAGTATGTGACTTGAAACACTGCAAAATAGCAAGACTACCCGCAAGATTTAGCTTAATTGATTCCAGTAGATTTGGGAAAATACAAGTACTCTAATCATCTTAAATATACAGAAATATTAACTAAAATAATGCACTTTAATTTAACTTTTGGTTTCAGTATTGATTTAAATATTTTTGTACATTGATTTTAATATGTTTGTACATTTATTGGATTAAATAGGTTTTATTGTATTTAGTTATTTTTTTAATCTAATTTATGTTTATGAAGGCAGCTGACTTATTTATTTTAAAGGTTTATAAGTAAAGATTCAGTTACTGAAAATGAACTGAACTGAACTCATGACATGTTTAAAATAAAAAAGCAAAAAGCAGATAAATTACTTCGAGTCTTATTTCAGACCTGTAAGCCATGATTTATGTTTATGAAGGCAGCTCACTTATAATTAAATTATAACTTATTAAAGCTCCTGTCATGTTTACACTTAGAAAAAAAAAAGTGTGCAAAAAAATACAATAATTGAAATGACTTGAGAAGATAAATATGCAAATTATTAATGAATTAGTTAATTTATTGGCTTGCTTGCTAACTTTGATCTTCTAAAAATAAATAAATCAAGTGTCCTGACATTATCTCTCTCCTTACTAAGAATGATTTATGTGCTAATTGTATTTCTTACCCTAAATCTTACCTTAACCTGAAGATGTCACACTAGACTTTTATTTTAACCTAAAAATATTACGATATATTTTTATATCAAAGCATGAATTTTATTTGCTGTCCACCCTATAATTTAAACTATTTAATACCAGTTTTAACACATTCTCTTTGCACTAATGTCACTAACTTCTCTTAATCCGAGTATGTTGTGCTAGACTTTTATTTTGCCCGGTGTTGTTTCTCTCTCTGCAGGTTACAGTGCGTGGCGAGAGCTCTGCGGGCTCTCCGCACCCGTGAATGAGTCTGGTTTAGCAGGCATTCTGGGTAATGGAGTTCTGGCCAGGAAGCTGCTGCATCTCTACGGAACCGCTAAGAACATAGACGTGTGGGTCGGGGCCATTTCAGAGCCGGCTCTGCCAGGGGGCCGCGTGGGGCCGCTGCTGGCCTGCCTGATCGCCAAACAGTTCAAAGCGCTCCGAGACGGGGACAGGTAATGTGATATTCAGTTTGAGACAAATACTGTGAGATATCAGTCTGGCGTGATGTGAAGGACACAATTAAATGCGGGTCAGGTTCTGGTGGCAGAATGAAGGTGTGTTCAGCTCCGCTCAGACAGACGCTCTGCGCTCCACATCTCTGTCCCGCGTCATTTGTGACAACACACACATCCGGCTGGTGCCCTTTGACCCCTTCGCACACACACTCCACCCCGACGACCTGCTGCCCTGCACACGCATCGCCCACATGAACCTCTCAGCGTGGAGAGAACCTGACACTGGTATTATTAGTGACCGAAAACAATCAAATCATCCTTTTATTTGACGTGTTATTCATACTCTGACAATATTTGGGTCTCATTTTCAGACCCGGTCTGTGGCGCGGTCCCGCGGTTGAGTCTGGGTTTCTCTGTTCTGTGTGAATCTGCGGTGATGTATCAGTGTCCTGCTGGATACCTGCTCCAGGGAGCCACACAAATCAGCTGTGACCCCAACACCCACCAGTGGACCCCTCAACCCCCCACCTGCCAAGGTTCAACTCAATGTTACGTTAAATATGTGACCCTGGACCACAAAACCAGCCATAAAGGTCAATTCTCCGAAATAGAGATTTATACATCATCTGAATAAATAATCTTTCCATTGATTGTATGGTTTATTATGACATTATTTGGCTGAGATACAACTATTTGTAAATCTGGAATCTGAGGATGCAAAACATCTCAATATTGAGAAAATAATCTTTAAAGTTGTCCAAATTAAGTTCTTTGCAATTCATATTACTAATCAAAAAATCACACTTTCGTATATATATATGGTAGGACATTTACAGAATATCTTCATGGAACATGATCTTTACTTAATGTCCTAATATTTTTTGGCATAAAATAAAAAATTATAATTTTGACCCATACAATGTATTTTTGGCTATTGCTATAAATATACCCCAGCGACTTATGACTACTTTTGTGCTCCAGGGTCAAATATAATATATATACAAAATTACATAGTGAATGTAAAATAACATTAGATTAATTTAAATGGTCAAATATTAATTATACAACATTACACAGTTAATATTAAATCAAATTCAATATTCAAAACAAATTTAATTGAAGTATTTTCCAAAGAAAATGTGTAAACTGACTGATCCATCTGACACCGAATTTATTAAAACAATGTTTTTATTGATCATGTCAATATTTTTTTGCTTGTTTTGACACATTCATGTATATTTTTATTGAATTAAATTAAACATTGTTTTATTAAATATGACATTAAATACCAAATATTACATTAAAAGTTGCGTGTAAAATGCATAATATTAAATTAAATAGTAAATATTAATTATACAATATTAAACTATTAATATTCGAGTCAAACTAAATCAAATATTAAACTTGACTGATCCGCCTGACACCCAATTTATTAAAACATTGAACATTTGGACATTCATGTACATTTATAAACTAAATATTACATTAAATATGAAAATATTATTATATGAAAAGTATTACATTTACTAGTAAATATTGACAATAAAATGTTAAACAATTGATATGAAATATTAAGTAAATGTAACTATTTAATAGTAAATAAAGTATATAACTATTTTGAATACTGTATGTTCCACTCATTTCTTTTACATTAGTGGACACTCATTCAATTAAATTAATATATAAATAACATATTAAATGGTAAATATTAATGATAAAATAATAAACACATCATATTTACTAATAAATACAATAAATATTAGTTTCATATAAATATAAATTCATTTAGAATGTAACATCCATCTGATACACAGTGTATTAAAATGTTTGTATTTTGGGTAATTTCAGATATTGATGAATGTTCCCCTCATCCGTCCGTCTGTCCTCCTCACCTGCAGTGTTTGAACACACCTGGAGGTCACACCTGCACAGGTGAGCCGCCTCTGACACACCGTAACAGCGCTTTCCTCAATCCATGGCATATTAATCATAAAAGAGCACACTGACAGAAACATGCATGTGCAGAACCTGTAGCTCCGCCCCTTCCCGCCTCCTCCATTGTTGCGTCAGTGATGTCAGTCCTAGGGGGCGTGGCCTTGATAGCGCTCTTCCTCGTCTGCTACCAAAGGTGTGTTCAAATCTGCGCCTCAAGCTGTTGTTTATGTGAGTATATGTACAAAACTTATGCTTTGAGTGATATCTCTTGCAGGTTTATCCTTCGGAAAGCCGAGCCGGAGAAGGCAGAATGCGTCAGAGAAGAGGCTGAAATGAAATGAAAATGTGTTCACATGTTTAATATTCCTGTCTCATAACCACAGTCTGATTTCATAACCTGGTGACTGAATGAAACGTGTGAGAACATGAAGGGAAGCATTTTTAACATTTCTCCCAGTGTCCTCTTTTGTCTGTGTTTAATCTGCCGTTGACCCACAGCGGTTGTACAAAACACCTGCTTTAATTATTACTTATTACCCTTGTTATTAATAGGTCAGTACGATCTTATAAAAATAAATTAATACTTTTCTTCAGCAAGTACACATTACATAGTTTAAAAGTGACAGTAAAGACAATTAAAATGTTACAAAATATTTATATTTTAAATAAATGCTGGTCTTTTGAACTTTCTATTCATCGTATAATCCTGAAACAAAAATATGAAGCAGCATAACTGTTTTAAACACTGATAATAATCATAAATGTTTCTTGAGCAGTGAATCGGTATATTATTATGATTTCTGAAGATCATGTGACACTGAAGACTGGAGTAATGATGCTGAAAATACAGCTGCGCATCACAGAAATAAATTATATTTTACAATGTATTCAAATAACAAACAGTTATTTAAAATCAAAATAATATTGAACAATTTCACTGTTTTTAACTGCATTTGTCATCAAATAAATGCCTTGATGAGCAGAAGAGACTTCTGTCAAAACAAAACATCTCTTAAACCCCAAACGTTTGAACGATAGCGCAAATCTTTGTAGAAGAGCATTAATATTTGATCATAGACGTATAATTAGTTATTTTTTATGATTTGACTCTTGTACTAAACTTCTGTTTTGCGGCTCAAAATTAGGTGCCGCATGTTTATATATTTGATGAATTTAATCTCAATAGAATCCAAGATTGTGCTGTGAAATCATGCATATATTATACATTTAAATAAGCTTTCACATGTTAAATAATTATGATTTTAAGCATCATAAACGCACTACTGAAACGATTTTGAAATGTTATCAAAGTCTCATAAAATCACACACATACATATTTATATATATATTCCTCTTGTGTGGAAATCCAAAATATATGACAGTGCGTATGTTTGTACATTCATACATAAATTGTTATGAATAAATCTCACAGTTCTTACATGATGCTATAGTTGTTTTTGAGAAAGTGTTCATTATTCACAAGACAAAAGTGAGTCACACATTTATATTCTGAAGATGTTTTAATGGAGTTTAAAGGTCATTTTAACATAAGGAGGCAGTCTAACGAAAGCAACAGACCTGAGGGTAGACATCATATTTAATGTGTCACGAATGAAAACAAGCCTGACAAAACCAGTTGAAAAACTAAACAGAAAATACAATCTACTGAAAGCATGTTTTCACACATCAAGTTAAATATGAAGACAGTCCACCACATGCGAGTTCTACACTGTATTCGTGCTGTAAGACAGCGATTGTCAATCATGCAACCATTATAATCAATAATACAGAGTGTGATGCATCATGGTACAAGTACCATAACTTGTGCACGATGGTTAATCATCATAACATAAGATCTGCTGCGTGCAGGAGCGGCGGTAACAGACTCACACGGTCTCTGAAAAGAAAAGATCTCTGGAGGATTGTCCATTCAAAGAGATCACCGGGACACAAAGCGTTAGTGGTGTGATTACCTTCAGATGAAGTTCAAGCACTGCTCTAGAACTCTAGAACGGATTCTATTGTTGGAATTACTGTAATTATGAGTTTCCAACCATGTCTTCGTCAAACTGGTAATAATGAGCGCTTGTTAAAAGATTGGGAAGAACTACAGGACATGAGAATATCAACCTTTTATATTCCGACTAGAGCGAAAACAACATAAGACTTATTCAAATACAAGCCAATTATTTTACTATCTTTCTAGAGTTAAAAACTAGATGTCTGTTGATATGTTTCTGAGCTGAAAACATTCGAGGGTTCAAGCTATGAACTCTGCCGTCATGTGTTTAATGGATGACTCTGAACTTCTTGGCAAATGGCAAGTTAAATGTTGGTTTGGTAGCTTATTTCTGCCACGAAATAAAAAATATATAAATTGTAATTGTGTTTATATCTCATTTTTTTTTCAATTCCGAGAAAATAGTTTTTTGAGACAAACACTCAAATGCGAGATACTCAGTAATGAATCAAAATTATGGGATATAAACGTAAAAACTGCAAGACAAAATTGAGAAGTGTGTGAGATATAACGTCAGTTACCTTTTTCAATTTTTTTTATTGTGTGGCAAAAACAGAAAAATAGAATTCTGAGAGAAATTTAGAATTATGGGATGTAAATTGGAATTCCCCCCCCAAAAAGCAGAATTGTAAGATGATAATTCTAGTGCTGTTCAACATAAAAGTTTTGTTTACATAATATATGTGTGTATACTGTGTATATGAATTATGTATATATAAATACAAACACATGCATTTATATATTTAAGAAAAATATGTTATGTTTATATATTAGATATACTTATATATAAGAATATAAATATATAAATATGTAAATATTTTCAAAATACATGCATGTGTGCATTTATATATACATAATGAATACACAGTACACATACAAATATTATGTAAACACATTTTTTTATTTGGGATGCGACTATTTGTTTGACAGCACAAGTGAACTCTGAGGGGAAGAAGTCTGAACTGTGAGATGTAAACTCTCCATGATGAGGAAAACAAGTTTGAAAAAGTCAAAACGAGTTGTTGACTTCTTGAAATCTGAATGTCTTGTAAACATTTACTTCAAGTGTTAACATAGTGGCACATTTACTGCATTCAGTCTTTCCCAAAGCCACACAACACACAGCCTGTGGAGAGTGAAACTGTTATCCGTGGACTCGGGCGGTGCTAGTGTTCTGGAGACACCAGCATGAGAGTGTTTGTGTGCCGGTTCTCTAGCTCCCCTCCGTCAGGAAATATCCCAGTTTGGCCACACTCATCTCTCTCCGCAGACGCATCACTTCACAAAACATCTGCTGGACTGCAACCACAGGACAATTATTAGTACTATTATTTTCTTCTGACATACAGTATTGCAATAAAACAATATTTATATACAGTGCTCAGCGTAAATGAGTACACCCCCTTTGAAAAGTAATAAGATAAGAAAGCATGAAATGGGAAGGGGTTTTCTTTAAGTAACACCCTTTTATAGTCATCTGTCACCTGTGTAATGAATAATTAGACTCACCTGTGGTTGAATTCTTGTTAAATTAGACATTTGTAGTCTAAAATGTAGCTTTGCTCCAGAGACTTTCAGTGGGGTGTACTCATTTGTGCATCACCCTAATTTGAGTAAAACTGAAAATTTTATTCTCTAAGTTATATTATTAACCGTACTTTCATGTTATAAGTTAAACAGATGTTATATAAAACTTAGTCTTGTCAACATTTTGGAAAATGTTTTTGTGTTCATTGTTTAAAATGTTACTTTTCAAAGGGGGTGTACTCATTTACGCTGAGCGCTGTAAATATGCGACCCTGGACCGCAAAACAGTCATAAGGGTACATTGTTTTACATTTAGATACATCATCTAAGCGCTGAATTAATCATCTTTCCATTGATGTATGGTTTGTTAGGATATGATAATATTTGGCCGAGATACGACTATTTTAAAATCTGGAATCTGAGGATGCAAAAAAATAGAAATATTGAGAAAATCACTTTTAAAGTTGTCCAAATGAAGTTCTTAATGCATATTACTAATCAACAATGTAATTTTCATATATATATATATATATGGTAGGAAATTTACAAAATATATTAATGGAACATGACCTTTACGTAATATCCTAATGATTTTTGGCATAAAGGAAAAATTGATAATTTTGGCCCATATAATGTATTGTTGGCTATTTCTACAAATATACACATGCTACTTATGACTGCTTTTGTGCTCCAGGGTCACATATGAGTAATACAAATATTTACTTATTAAAAATTATTAACAAAAAATATTTTAAATGTATATTACAGATGTAAAATATATTGTTTTAATTCTTATATATTTAAATTAATTGTGAATAAAATACACATAAAATATACATATATAGATTTATTAATATGAATAAATACATAATATTTAAAGTAATCTATATTGTGCATCCACATGCAATTTATCAAACATTTTATATATATCAATTATAATTTTATTAGTAAATGAGTTGGTTTCAGATTTTTTGATTTTGTGAACACAACTAGTCCTAAACAATGATCCATAAATAGTCCAAGTGAGTTGTAGGAGACTAGTATGGAGTTACTCACCGTCCTGTCTGACCAGGCCCTGCTGGATGTACCTGATGTACGTGAAGAAATTACACACGGCTGTGATCTGTGAGGAGAGAGAGCGGTTATTAACCCGGCCCTGAAATAAACCGCTTACAAGCAGTGTCGGGGGTAACGCGAGTTACGTAATAATATTACTTTTTTCAAGCAACTAGTAAAGTTACGCATTACTTTTTCATTTACAGGAAAATATCCGAGTTGCTTTTTTTCAATTTATTGATGACAGAGCGCCGTGTGAACATGATCTTACTGTAGATCTAATCTAGACTAAATATGAATGTGTATTAATTCATCTCACTCACAAAAAACAGATTCAGTATTCATCAAAATGAATTAAAACAGTGAAATACAAACTCAGAATATGACACAAACCTGAAATAATTAAATATATTAAACAACACAAATATATCTAATCTCATTTTATTAACCGATGTGTTTGCTGATGACCTTTGATGATCAGTTCAACAATACTAATAAACAAAAATGACTTTAGATAAACTAATAATTGTATTTTATTGCTGAAGAGTGTTGATCTTCTCCTGTGTTCTTCTGTACAGACGTGATTTACTCGTCCTTCAGTCTGAGGTTTATTCATCACACTTTTTGGTGTGAAAGGCTTTTATATTTGCTATAAATATAACTTATTGTAATAAAAACAAACAATCAAGCCCTGCTCACATTTAAAAAGTAACGCAAAAGTAAAGTAACGCATTACTTTCCATAAAAAGTAACTAAGTAACGTAATTAGTTACTTTTTTAGGGAGTAACGCAATATTGTAATGCATCACTTTTAAAAGTAACTTTCCCCAACACTGGTCATGAGTGGTTCTGAAGAAAGAGAGGGAGAATACAGTATAGACACGTACTCGTGCTCTGCTCGACGGAGAGATATAGTAGTAATTCTCTTTATCTCCCAGTTTGATGCGATGTCGGCAGGGGCGGGACATGCCGCTCAACGCACATTTACTGTTCAAGCAAAAGAGAACACTGGTCAATAGAGCTGTCAATCAAATGACTAAACACTCGTAACAGCCAATAAGAGCCAAGCCCAGCCAGGAACAAACACACTGAAAACCTGTTCTTCAGCTCGGTGAAACTCATTACTCTCAACATAAACGTTTCTAACACTGAAACCTGAAGACAGGAAATTATACATGAGTAAATAAATGATCAATTATATAAAGTGAGATGCGCATTGCAAGACAAGAGGTTTTCGCAAAAAATAAATGAAATCAATAATTGAATTGTGTGTTAAAAATAAATTATAAAATGTTATTAAAAATTATCAAAATAATAATTATCCGGACAGAAAAGAACACGATGTGTTAGTGTAAACAGGATTTCATGCACATTTGGTTCTTGGGTTGACTTACGTTTCTATGGGTGCCCGGCAACCGCTGTGAAAACAACCCCAAATCAAAGAGTGATTAAAGAGTGATTAAAGCGTGACCTCCCAGATCAAAGAGCAATCGGTCTGATTCATGTGTGTTTCTTGCCCCCGATGCAGGCAGGATTAAAGAGGGTCCCACACGCTTCACGCCGAATCAAAGGTGTTGAACTTTGACCTGGACCTGAAGCCAGGTGAAGAAGTCAAAGAGCTGTTGGTGTGGCTGCTATGATGGTATTAAAATTAAATTATTTAATTTATACATACACATACATATATATTAGTGCTGTCAAACAATTAATCGCATCCAAAATAATAGTTTTTGTTTTCATATATATATGTATGTGTGTGTATGTGTACTTTGTACACTTATTATGTATATATATATATATATATATATAAATACAAACACATGCATGTATGTATATTGTTTGACAGCAATAATACACATATAAATATATATCAATATATAAATATGTAATCATGTATTTTATTTAATATTTTAAGGAACAAAAAAATAAACATTAATACCTCCAGAAAGAAAAAACTGCCAAAATATCTGTTTTCACTTAGGGGTGTACTTACTTTTGTGGCCAGCGGTTTAGATATTAATGGCTGTGTGTTGAGTTATTTTGAGGGGAGAGTAAATGTACACTGTTATACAAGCTGTACACTCACTACTTTACATTGTAGCAAAGTCACATTTCTCCAGTGGTCACATGAAAAGATATAATACAATATTTACACAAATGTGAGGGGTGTACTCACTTCTGTGAGATACTGTACATTGCATTCATTGTTTACGTTTGTGATCATCTCCAAAATGGCGCTATAGGGTGACGTGGGGGAGACGAATTGTTGTTTGTGAAATTGTCATTATTTTTGTTTTCTGTTGCGCATTAAAAATATTCTCGTAGCTTCATAAAATTACGGTTAAACTTCTGATGTCACATGGATTATTTTACCGATGTCCTTACTACGTTATTGGACCTTGATCGTGATAGTACCCTTGCTGTCTATTAGGGGTGTAACGATTCATCGATATGGATCGATATATGGATACAATTTATGATGATACGATGCATCGATGCCACGCATAAAAAATTGATATCTAAAGTATCTAAGTCTATGCATTACCACCAACGCGTGCATTCTCGTTCAATCTCACATATCAGACTCAATATAAGGACTGCCCGAAGGCACGAGGCGAGCATAAAAGACGCTCGAGATTGTTGGAGTAACAGTCGCGCACTGTGTGAGAAGTTTTCCACGCACACATCTGAAGCGCACGCACACACACACATCTGAAGCGCACACACAAAGACAGCCGCGTCAACTCTGCGTGAATACTGAATTGAGCTCTCCTCCGCTTTTATGTGAATAGATGAAT
This sequence comes from Oxygymnocypris stewartii, assembly GCA_003573665.1. Lineage (NCBI taxonomy): Eukaryota > Metazoa > Chordata > Actinopteri > Cypriniformes > Cyprinidae > Oxygymnocypris > Oxygymnocypris stewartii. The sequence continues at coordinate 14,095 of QVTF01019390.1, read as the reverse complement.
AAATACAGACAAAACTACATCAAAATGCATGTTTTGGCTAATATCCTTGTAAACTATCGGTTAAGCATATCACGTGTCTTAATGTAAAGAGTGGAGAAAGAAAAGGCATGTGTATCAGTATATTAAATCTGTGCTTTCGTTCTTAAAGTGAAAGAAAACTAATAATAAATCTAATGCTGTCAAAGAAAAATACAAGTGCTCACTGCTCCTGACTAAATAACCTTTGTAACATCAAAAACTATAAATTTACAGGCTATTTAATTTATACAGTGAAGACTATGCAGTTATTTTACATTTGATTATTACATTTCTGTAGCGTACCTGAACATGTATTTTAGACTGAGCTGAAAAACCTGAAAAGCATTGTTTATTGAACTTGTGTTGTATTTATTTTCTGCTATTGCTTGTAATTTGGTTATCTGTAGAAAAGATATTTAGCACTGAGCACATAGTAGCATTTCTAGATTTATGTTCATGTTATATATTTTTGGTTGCATTTATGAGTTAATAAAATGTAGATGGTTGTTTAAAATATGTATATAATATCATAATATCGATATATCAATCGATATACTCCTGTATCGAATCGAATCGTATCATTTTTTGAGGTATTGGCAAATATCGTATCGCTGGGTATGAGAATCGATATCGAATTGAATCGTGACGAACCATCCGATCTACACCCCTAGTGTCTATGGAGAGTCTATGGAGAATTAATCAAAATATCTTAATTAGTGTTCTGAAGATGAACGAAGGTCTTACGTGTTTGGAACGACATGAAGGAGAGTAATTAATGACAGAATGTTCATTTTTGGTTGAACTCTCCCTTTAAGTTAATCTGATTGGCCAAAAGCGTGAAAGAAAGTAACTGATGTGTTTTGTTTATATAGAGTTATCCTCCACGACTTACTTGGGTCCTCCACATTCGAGGGCTTTGACCGTGTGCAGAGACGACATGGCGACCGGCTCGATAGTAAGAGAGTTATTCTCCACTGCGCACTGGACCGACTGAGACAACTGGAGGAAAACACAAGAGAACGTCAGAGAGAGAAAACAGACGATCAGAGGAAGACAGACGTGTGCTCACACACCTCAGAGCAGGTGAATGAGAGACACGGCCCGATGTCTTCTCTGTACACCCTGCTGATGAACGCTGAGGAGCGATCCAGACCGGGCGCCTCCTTCCACGAGAGGAACTCGGCGAACAACACCGAGTCCAACTAGATAAAAGAGAGAGAGTTTAGTTCATCCTGCTTAAAGAGAGAGTTCACCAAAGAATGAAAATCACCTCATGATTTACTCCCTCTCAAGCCATCCTAGGTGAATATGACTTTCTTCTTTCAGACGAATGCAATCGGGGTAATATTTAAAATGATCCTGGCTTTATAATGGACGTGAATGGGTGTTATTTTTCAACAGTCCAAACTTAGGCCAATAAAGTGCATCCATCCATATTAAAACATGTCTTGTACGGCTCCGGGGGTGAATAAAGGCCAGCTATAGCGAATCGATTCATTTTTGTAAGTAAACTTTATAAACGCTTTTCTCTCACTTCCGCTAACTGTCATACGTGCTAGGCATAGCGTAAGCTCGGTGATTAATAACGAACACATAAGTGCAGAGGAGAGAGCAAAGCAAAACACCGGTCATGAGTTAGATGAACAAAACGAGTATTTGTAAAGAAGAATGTCAGAGGATTTCGAAATAATCCAAGAGGAGACTGGGTTTTCTTTGCTAAAGATACGAAACGTTGCTTCCTTTGCTCCTGTAACAAACGTTAGTTCTCGCGAGACTAGCATATCTCACTGGAGCTTAAGCTACGTCTGCGTCATCCGCCGGAACGGCGTTCTAATGTGAACGTGCGTATGATCGTTAGCGGAAGCTACAGATTACGGTTTATAACATTTTAAATATGGATATAAAAAAATATAAAAAATACATGGATTCCACAGTATGCTGTATTGCACATTTTACTCCTTATTTTTACCTTTATTTATATATATTCTCTTGTGCTATGTTTCACTTTTCGCACTGTCCATTGAGCGGACCTGTCCTGATTTACATTTCACTACTGATTATATCCTGTATAATTGAATATGTGACGAATAAAAGAACCTTGAACTCGCTACAGGACGCCTTTATTCACCCCCGGAGCCGTGCGAGGCATGTTTTAATATAGATGGATGCACTTTATTGGACCTCTTTTGGACTGTTGAAAAATAACACCCATTCACTGCCATTATAAAGCCAGGATCATTTTAAATATAACTCCGAGTAAATTATGGGGACATTTTCATTTTTTGGTGAACTATCCCTTTAAGCACTCAATTAATGAATGGTACTTTCATACGCCATCTCTTTCTCTTAAATGTGTTGATTCTATGTTGTTTTGTTCCCAGTGGAGAAAAGGTCAGACTAGTGAAGGTGGATTACTGGTGTAACCTGGACACCACACTGCTGTTGTTTCAGTAGTATTTATAGATATTTATAGTTATTTATTCATGTTTTTAATTAGCCTTTATTTTGACATTTTCTTTCTTTTTAGTATTTATTAATATGCTTTATTAATATATATATTAGTAAATGTTATTATTATTATATGTAAAACCTTTTCATTATTTGTACTATTTATTAATAATTAAATATGAATACTAATTATTATAAAATATTAATTATTAATATATTTAGTATTTATTAACATATCTAAAACAATTTCATTATTTTTAATATTTAGTCATTTTAATATTTTCATTATTTTGATATTTAATAATATATTTTATTAACAATATTATTTTAATATGTACTGTATTATCTCAAAAATATTTCAAATGTATCTAACATATATATATACATATATATAATGTATTATTATAATAATATACAATTGTTTTAGCATGTATTAATGTTTTGAATGAGATTTTTTATATTTTAATTATTGTATATATTCACATATTTATCTTAATATCATTGATTTATTAACATATTTTTAGTATTTATAAATATTTCATTATTTTACAGTATTTATTAATATTTTGAATTAGCATTTTTTATTTTCAGATTTCATTTTAATTTTAGTAAAAAAAAAATATTATGTGCTTTTTGTCATTTTCTTATATTTGAAACTATTTAACAGTATTTTATTTTTATTTTAACTTGAGTAATTTCAGTACTTCGATAAACTTACTTCAGTTAGTTGCCAAGACAGCATTTCTCATTTTAATTTCAGTTATTAATTTCATCTAATATTTTATTTTTGATTAATTTTAATTAACAAAAACTATTTTCATTACTATTAGTTAACGATAAAAAACACAGCGCTGATCAGACTGGTCTAGGATGATTTTACAGGAGTTCTGGGCAGTTGTTAGTTGATCAGACCAGCTAAACCACCTTAAACCAGGAAAGACCAGCAGCTAAACCACCTTAAACCAGGAAAGACCAGCAGCTAAACCACCTTAAACCAGGAAAGACCAGCAAACCACCTTAAACCAGGAAAGACCAGCAGCTAAACCACCTTAAACCAGGAAAGACCAGCAAACCACCTTAAACCAGGAAAGACCAGCAAACCACCTTAGGCTGGATTCTTTCTCGCCTTATTTTTAAAGCAAGAAAGCAAAATAAATGAAGTTCTATTTCGGAACCCTTTGTACCCTGTTGCCATGGAGACCTGCCAGAGTTGACACACAGGTCACACAGAGCAGCGGACCAGGAATCAGACACACAGTATCAGAGAGAGGAGAACAGGAACTGCACAGATCAGAGAAAGACAGACCCATGAGGAGGAGCAGAGAAAAACAGAGGAAGAACAGCAGGAAGTCAGAGATCAAACCCTCACCATGCAGCTACAGACCAAAACTAGTTCCTAGAAGCCCACGGTCTTCCTCAGGAGTGTGTTTGTACCTCTTTGTCCTCCCGGTTCGTCGCTGCATCCGTCGGGCTGGGCTCCGTTTGCAGCTGTAGAGCACCGCTGGCACTCTTGTTGCGCGTGTGGCCCCCGGGACGAGACGAGGCCCGACTGGAGCCCGGTGACAGCAGCTGAGGGTGGAGCTGGCGGTTCGGGGAGGAGGGCGTAGAGGTCAACACCAGGGTTTTCAGAGCAGAGACCTCCGCCTGCAGGACGTCAATCTGAGAGGACAGATGTATTTAGAGATTAAAGAGCCTGAAGTGAGCAGAGAGTGAGACAGAAAGAGTGAGACGGCACCTTGCCCTGAGCCTCCTTCAGCTGCTTCTCAGCTGCCGCTTGTTTCACGTTAGCCTCTCGCACCATCTTATGAGCCTCCTGGAAATAAAAGAATGAACAGGGTTGTGACATTAAATACTTTTGGGAAACAGAAGTATCTGTGTCTGATATGCTAAAGTTCATCAAAATGATTTTGAATAGCATTTTACTAATAGTTCATTTTTATAGTTATTATGCATGCAGCATTTTTAGCCAATTTGTCATGAATGGTGAGACTACATGGAACATAAAAAATAAAAATACTATTATAAATAAAAAATACAATTACAATTATACATAAATTTGACTCATTATTAATTATATATATATATATATTTTAAATATATAACAAAAATATTTTTATATAATACTAATTGCAACACTATTTGAAATATAAAAAGATCAATATAATTAGAAATAAAAAATATTAAAAATAAAATTACAGTTATAAACAAAAAATGAATAATTATATTATTGTATATTATAATTCTATAAATATATTAATTATAATATATATATATACCAACCAACAAACAAAAAATAAATATTATAAATAAATAATTATTTATTTTAAAATATATATAATTATAATTACATTATTAAATTAGCTATTATAGAAATCATTTTCTAATTTAGTACAATATTAAACTGTTAATTTGTTTTTTAATAAAAATTAATTTGTCACCACAACACCATTTTAAATGAGCTACTAGAGGCAAAATGATTACAAAATAATTAAGAAACAGTGGCACAGTTTGATGACTAAAGTTCACATTTTCAGCTTAAATGTAATATAATGTCCATCTTCATGGCACATGTGTCAGTCTCTACACTGACACACATAGTCTCTGTTCACTGTCCATCTACTGTCAGTGATGATGTCACATTAGTCCCGCCCACCTCAAATAGACTGGCGGGTCAGTTCCTCCAATTCCAGCTCCAGCTGATTCCTGATGTGAGACAGTCTGTCACACTCCTCGCCTTTCAACTTCAGCTCCTGAAAACACAGATGAGTCTATAAAACAAATCTGAATAGAATCGATTTCATCAGGAGAGCCTGTTACATAAACAACAGTTTACCCAAAAGTGAACATTTGCTGAAAAACACGCAGATGTTAACTGATGGACTGGAGTGGTGTGGATTATTGTGATGTTTTTATCAGCTGTTTGGACTCTCATTCTGACGGCACCCATTCACATCTATTGGTGAGCAAGTGATGCAATGCAACTGTTCCTGTGGCTCAGTGGTAGCGCATTGCGTTAGCAGCGCAAAAGGTTGTGGGTTCAAATCCCAGGGAACACACATACAAAAAAAATGTATAGACTGAATGCACTGTAAGTCGCTTTGGATAAAAGCGTCTGCTAAATGCATACATGTAAATGTAAATTTCTCCAGATTTGATCTGAGGAAGAACATACTGATCTACATCTTGGATGACCTGAGGGTGAGTGCATTTCAGCAAATTTTCGTTTCTGGGTAAACTATTCCTTTAATGAACCCAATCCATAGAATAGAATATGTGGCACCTTTTGTGCAGCATCCAGCTGCTCTCGGAGGACTTCTGTTCCCTTCTCCTTGATCTCCATAGAGGAGCTCCGCAGACGGGACATGTTGTACGTCTCTCGTCTATGTGCTCCTGCCTCCTCCGGGGGCATCTTCTCCCGCTGCCCTCCATCACCCCCCCAGTCCAGGCCTCGGATCTGGCTCCAGGTCTACCAACCTCAAAAACACAATGTCAAAAATCCTCAAGGAACATGTTCAGGATGCATATTGGACATTAATTATTACATTTAAATAAAATGTTTCAAGTCTATAAAACTAAATTAGATCCCACTGTGATTCCTAACTGTCCTGTTGCCAGTGTTGGGGAGGGACTTACATGTTACGGAATTACAGAATTGAATTACAAAATAAATATGTGTAGTTAAATTACAATTACTTATGAAAATGTTAACGATTACAAAGGGGGTTACATCTGAATATGTCCACACACACACACACACACACACACACACACACGCACACACACACGCACACACAAACGCACGCACACGCACACACAAACGCACACACAATCGCACACACACGCACGCACGCACACACACACACACACACACGCACACTAAATTTCATTGATTGCTCTACAATATGAGACACCAATGTTTCAGGAGTTTAGGACAGAATAGGACACGTGCTTAATTGATAATGGTTTTACTTCCTATGTGGATTTATGTATATGCTTTATTTAAGATTAACAGTTTTCCCCAGGCATTGTTAGATGCCAGTGTTTCCTGTAGCTATGCAAAGACTTGATAAAAAAACACTTATTTATCCTTAACACTTAAGGAGGTGCTAAAGTCTGATTTTGTGGTGGCTGTGCTGAATCTTAATGAAAGTCTGACAGTAATCAGTTCTGTAAGCTTAACCCTGCCTGCTTTACATGTTTCAAAATGATTAACAGTTGAAAATATTAGAAATTTAGAAAACTATTTAAAAAGTAATCAGTTACATTAAATCAATAACGTAATTGAAATAGTAACACTATTATTATATTTTAAATAGGGTAACTTGTAATCTGTAACCTATTACTTTCCAAAGTAAACCCTCCACACTGCCAATAGGAGTGTAACATCCAAACAAGGACCATCTCCAAATTACTTTTACAATATAAGAATAATCGATTCATGAAAACATAACGCCGCACCCTCCTTTATATAGTCTGACAGAACTGACTGAACTTCAGGGCGGTTTATGTAACTCAGCGCTCCGCGGTACTCGCGGCATTTCCCGTGTGCGCTCCCCGCCCGTCCCCTCACCACGCCCGGCTACAAGTCTCCCGCGACCCGCGGTCACCGCGCACCGCGCACCACACGCGACAACACAAATAATCTGACAATCTAACGAAGTTACAGTGTTACAAAGCTGCAGCCTGCAGCTCCACTTTCCCGAAATGATCAAACAGAAATTAGATAAACAGAAATTAGATAAACAGTAAGAAAAATACCAACAGATCTCGCTGAAGTTTTCCGACTGAGATTAATCACGTCCGGTGTTCCGGTTCCGAGCGAGAAATCCGTGATGATTTGTTTTGTGCTCGGACGGTTTTGACAGACTTTCCTCTGAGATTGAGCAGGAAAAATGTGCAGCTGTCAATCACAGGTCACATGACCGAGCGCAGGCATCCGGGAATCACGTGAAACGCCTCAAACAGTTCAGTAACTTTTCTATTCTGTATGTTATTGATGATTATTATGTTATTTAGTATCTTCGGTTCTGGTGTGTTATGTTTGTTCCATACTGTGATGCTGAGTTTGTTAGTTTATGTTATATTGTTTGCTCAGTTTATGTTCCATCCACGGTTCTGTTATCATTTTATGTGCTATGTTATTTTTTGTTCTATTATTGTTATGTATGTCATGTTATGTTATATCGTTCATTCAATTCTGATATGTTATGCTTGTTCCATTGTGTTATGTTGTGTATGTTTTGTTATGTGTGTTCTGTTGTTTTGTGTTTTATGTTTTGTGTGTTCAGGTCTCCTGTGTTATTTTTGTATTTTGTATTATGTGTGTTGTGTGTTCTGTTCTGATAGTTTGTTTGTTCCATTATGTTTTGTTGCATATTTTATGTTATGTGTTGTGTTATGTAATGTTAAATTATTTGTTCAGTTCTGGTATGTTATGCTCGTTCCATTGTGTTATGTTTTATGTTATGTTGTGTGTTCTGTTTTAATAGGTTGTTTGTTCCATTATGTTTTGTTGCATATTTTATGTTACGTATTGTGTTTTGTTAATAATGTTATGTTTGTTATATTATGTTGTTAATTACATGTTCCTAGTTCTGATTGATATTGCATGCCTACAGTTCTGCTCATTCTGCAGGATGAGATTAAATCCTTATTAATAATTCACAAAAATAATTGTGGTTGAAAGATTTAGCTCTGTCACCATTTAGCAGTTGTTCATAATGTTAGACATGTTTAAGTTAAACGGATAAAAAGCAAACAGAGTAATACTATGGTATGTTTTATTTTGGTGAAATCTTGACGTACCTCCCAACCGGGCATCTCTTTTCCTCTGCTGCATGCTGATCTGTAAAATCACCTTTGCCAAAGAATGTAGGTGACGAGTAAACAGCTATCCCAGAATTCCCTGCCACCAGCACCTCGTACCCTGGTACAGACCTGGAGCGTGCCGGGGGAGAGGAGGAGAGCTGCACACGATGGATTCCCTCAAAGGCGTCCATCATGGAAAGTATATCCCAGTCTAGCACCTCATAAACACACACTCGCTCGCCGTGAGTGCTCTCACTTCAGCTGCATCTCTCACAGCCAGCCTGTTAAATACAGACAGATTAGATTCACTATCAGAGATTCAGACATTGTAGTTTTTTCTGCATGCATCACTGCTAAAGTTTCCATTCAGGATATCAAAATGTAACCAAAGCATTGCACCATAACCCAACGTTTGCAACAATGTAGTTAAATATCTACCTAATATGCTCTCAAAGTGACAAAACTGGAAAATAGCCTATTTAATATTGAAAATGAAATATGAAAACTACAACATTTGTCCTTATTATGCATAAAAGTATAATATAATTATATATGCTGAAACTGGAAATAAACATTATGACATTAATGATATGATAAAATGTTGCTTTTGATATAGAAAGGGTGACGTGTAAGTGTCATTTTTAATGCGCCATATAATAGGATGCATCAAAAGTCTCCCATGTCAAATACAATGACAGAACACAACAGAGAAATCAGGCTTACCCCAGTGACCTAATGCAGCTTTTCTCCACAGACTCTTCATGCAAAAGCACTTTCACAAACAGGAATGTACAGCTATTTGCATGTTTTGAGTATCTAACTCAAGTCACTGGATGACACGCACCGTCGTCCTACCCTGAACAGAGTTCCAGCACTTGTGGTTAGGCACGGGTTAATGAACTGGGGCCACACGCAGAGCTGCATTTCCTCCACTAGAGGGCCCCTACATCGAGCACTAAACACCCTGCTGAGGGCCTCTGTGATCACAAAGTGTTTACTGGAGCCTAAACTCCACATGAACGATTAAGAAATGTTGATTATTTATTTCCTGTGTATCTGGATAACGTTTACATTACATAACTGCAATTAATACATGATTTTTTTAATATTGAATGTGTGTGAGTGTTTGTGCATATGTGAGTTTTGAAAGATTTGCTCAGATTAACAAGCCCCCCCACACACACACTTTTCCACAATGCCTCTTTGTTAGTGGAAAACAGATTAACAGGTCAAGTGACCGGAGGTGTGGGCGTGCGTCCCTGCTCGATCTTCCCCGGCTTTAACGGTTCCGGTAAAGACTCCCGAAACATCACACGCTGTGAGTAGAGTTGCTTCTTTCTTACAGATACAGTGTTTCAGGCCTACAGACAAGGAATGGAAAGCAAATTGCATTTGATATGATGGACTTGCGTTCTGATATTTTCAGTTTCTCTTTTAGTGCTCCTCACATTTGCTTCATTTGACCCATGCATTTGAATATAACTGGCTTGTTGAAATTAGTTAGATGCGGATGTATGCTGACTAACAACTTAGTGCTGTGCATGCTGCATGTGTTTCCTGGTGTAGATGTTCATGCTTATCATCTCTAATCATAGTGAAAGGTCAGTAGAGACTGTGATTGACAGGCAGTGAGTGGTCTTCCTGTCCAGAGGAGGCAGCGATGACGGTCACATACTCACGGCGGGTGGCAGATGCGCGTCTGGGCACCTTTTATCGCCTGCTTCTGCGATGGAAAGGAAGCATCTATAAACTGTTATATCGAGAGCTGCTGATCTTCACTGTGATGTATGGCACCATCAGCATCACATACAGGTAAACTTGAGACAAGCTTATATGGTACGAGGGTAAAGTAATGGTGTTAGATAGATATACCATGGTGTTTTGAAATGTACCATGGTATTAACAGACCTACAATAAATGCTGTGTTTTTAAGACATATATCATGGTAGGCAAGTGCATGGTATGTTCAAGAATACTGTGGTATTTACAATAGTAGTAACATAGTATTTCTGGAAGTATATTGGAGTAACATGTATATGAATTTCAGTAGCACTGGTATATTTCAGAGTACCATGATTGATATCTTATTTGCAGGTCAAATGTATAAGTATGTTACTTTGAATAAAGGTATTTTAAAGAATACCATGATAAAAAAAATGCATTACATATAACATTGCCTACCATGCTACATGTCCAAAACATGATAATACCACGGTAATTTGGTATACTATGGTGCTAATAATTTATCCATATACCATGGTATTTTCATATTTTGAATTTACTGCAAAGAGGCAGTATGTACTACCATGGTACATCCATAAAATCATGCTACTTACCATAGTACATGTCCTAAATGTTTCAGAGTACTATAATATTACCATCACTTTACCATGGTATTTTTTTGTATAGACATGCACTTACTTAACAGTACTATCATAATGATTGGGACATGTACCATTGCATTGCCATGTTTATATTTTAACATTTACTGTACCATATTTAGTAGCACAGTATTGCTGAAAGTAAATTAGAGTAACATGTAAATACCATTAAACATTCATTTCAGTACCAGTGGTTGTACCATGACACTTCTTTAGGTTTGAACTGTATATGGTACTCCAAAAGCAATTTCAAAGATTACCATGGTAAATAAAAACATTTTAATACTATGGTAAATGATTACCATATTTATATTAATGGAATTGCCTGCCATGTCCAAAAAACATGGTATTACCATTGTACCATGTCTGAAAAGCATGATAATACCTTGATACTTTAATATACTATTGTACTAAATGATTAACAAATCCATATATCATGATATTTCCAACTTACTGTAAATCATTTATTGGTTAACCATTTACTATAGTAGTAGTATAGTATTTCTGGAAGTATATTGGATTACCATATACATACAGTAATTTCAGTACCAATGGTATTATTGCAAAAGTACCATGTGATACCATAATTATACCATGGTACTGCCCCAGTACTTTTTTGTAGGGTAAAATGTATATGGTACTCCAAAAGGTATTTAAAGAAACCCATGGTGCTTTAATATGTACCAGGATACTAAATGATTACCACATTCATAAACATGGTACTTTGATATACTATGGTACTCAAAGCGTGTGTGGTTTGATTTTGGGTATCATGTGTGATCAAAATTATTGCTGGGGACAATTTAGTAGTCAGTGGATATTGATTAGTGACATGTCCCGAGCGTCCCTAATAAATGATTCACCCTTGATGGTACTAGCTGATCACCAAATCCATATTGTCAAGTTATTTAATGAATTTAATGGATGGCGCATCTCTAAATTCATTATGTTACTGTGGTAGCATCAGAAAAAAACATGTACTTTTGATTAGTGATCAAAATATTGATTAGTGACATGTCCCGAGCGTCCCTAATAAATGATTCACCCTTGATGGTACTAGCTGATCACCAAATCCATATTGTCAAGTTATTTAATGAATTTAACGGATGGCGCATCTCTAAATTCATTATGTTACTGTGGTAGCATCAGAAAAAAACATGGTACGGGTGTTTTGTCAGATTATTGTTCAAATTTTCTTTCAGTTTACAGTGAGTTCTACTTTTAGTAGTTTTATTGAATAAATCCCTGGTTATTGAAATATGCCCTTTTGATTGACAGGTGTATTCTGACTGAGGAGCAGCGCAGGATGTTCGAGAAGCTCTCAGTGTACTGCGATCAATACGCACAACTGATTCCGCTGTCGTTCGTACTGGGTAAACATGACTTACATTGGTGCTTTTATAGGATTAAAAACAGTCTTAACTTCTCTCTCTTCCTGCAGGTTTCTACGTGACTCTTGTGGTGACTCGTTGGTGGGGTCAGTTCGAGAGCGTCCCATGGCCGGACCGTCTGTCAGCGCTGGTTAGCGGACACATCCGGGGCACAGATGAAGGAGCCAGACTCATCCGCAGGAGTCTCATGCGTTACGCTAACCTGTCAGGCATCCTGATCTACCGCTCCGTCAGCACCGCCGTCTACAAGAGGTTCCCGACCATGAGCCACCTGGTTCAAGCAGGTACACCGAGACTCGGGCCAAGTAATGTGGCCTAGAACAGCGATTAAAGCCATGTTTTTGCCGGTACCCTTCGGTATCTGGGATTTAACCTCAAAGAGGAAACAGGAAGGAATTACAGCCAGATTCTTAAGAGCTTTGGCTGTTGAGAAATAGTTCACACACAAACAAATGTAAATTCTGTCATGACTTACTCAACCTCATGTCAAGTTACTTTTATTTGTACAGTGCTGGATTGTTTTATTCTATACAATAAAAGTGAATGGGGCTGCGAAGCTGCAAAGATGACTAAAACACTGTAAAAGTGCTTTTCTGCCATTTTTGCATGAACACACAAATGGTATGAAATACTTACATGGATCGCGGAACGGACCAAAAGAAAGGGGGCCTGGGGGGGGTTGTAATTGTACCAAATCCTTGTTGATGTACTACATAAAGTCTGTAAGATTGTACCTTTTCTAATTTTAGTATTAGAAAGAGTAGGCTACTAATTTTATTAGTTGTCAGATATATTATGTGTTTTTTAAGCTATGGCTCTTGAAGCTATGGATAATTGATTTTTAGAATTGATTTAGTCATTTCCATGAGTACAAATCTTAACGTTTAAGCATATAATGATATTCTAGGGAGTTGTGTGTTTAGCAACAGTTTGGACTTGACCCTTTTCTATTCTAACATGACGATGCCTCTGTGTATAAGTGTAACCCCCCCGAGTCCGCATCGCTTCACCTCGTTCTTGTTCCGAGGTGGTCTCGAACCCGGGTCTCCGGCGTGGGAGGCAGGCTCGCTAACAAGGAGGCTAAAGGCTAGAGCTAGTCACTAGAGCGCCTCTTTTTGAGATCAGGGGAGTGAGGTTTACCTGCACAGCACTTACCTCCGCTGGCCTCCGTTACATAAGGCAAGGTTCAAAAAGAAATAATTGATTCAGTCAGTGTTGGAGAACTTGTCTGGTCTACAGAAAGCCAAGTCCTAATCCCAGCTGAATGCAGACCTTGAGATAAAAACTCATCACCAAACACCAATGACTTGTACATACATTGTATAATATGGACAAACTTATTGGGACACCCCCTTCTTTAGAACAGGAAAAGGCACTTCCAAAACTGTAGAAATAAAGATAGAATCATAATTCATGTATTTCAAAATTGTATTTCCATCTCTGTTGCAACAGTTTTGAAGTGTCTAAAATGACTGTACCCATCTGTACAAGTCATTGGTGTTTGGGGATGAGTTTGTGGCTCATTTAAAGTCACACCAGAGGTGTTCAGCTGCTTTCTGCAGACCAGTCAAGTTCTTCCACACTGACTGAATCATCATTTATCTTTGATTCTTGTCTTATACACAGAGACACTGTCATGTTAGAATAGAAAAGAGTTCTGTCCAAACTGTTGCTATACAATTAGAAGCACACAATTCCCTAGAATACCATTATATGCTTAAACATTAAGATTAGTACTCATGGAAATTACTAAAGTATACCTTTCATTAGAAGGGGGTGCCAATACTTTTGGCAATATAGTGTATATTAACGGATCGCACAAAATCAAGATCCATGATTTCAGGATGATTTTTGGAGCTTGTCGGCCCCTGATCACTGTATGATTTCATGCAAAGTCAACATTATTAATTTTGGAAGAATTGATATGAGTTGAACACTTTCCTGTACTGTAGGTCTGATGACGGCTGAGGAACTGAGGCAGTTAGAGGAACTGCCCTCCCCTCATAATAAGTTCTGGGTTCCCTGCATGTGGTTTGTCAGTCTGGCCAT
>QVTF01019389.1:847500-872416 GCA_003573665.1 Oxygymnocypris stewartii | reverse complement strand
GACTCGGTCACGCAGTGGGCGTTCCCAAAGCGTAAAAGCTACGCAGTGTCTCGTTCCCTATTCAGAGAACAAGGGTTACGCGAGTAACCCGAGACGTTTTGTATTGTCCTTCTGACATACACGTCATCTGGAGGGGAGCATATGTTGCTCTAAATCCTTTATATACCTTTCAGCATTCATAGTGCCTTCTAAAACCAATACCGTACGCACTTATGCACCCCCATACCATCAGAGATACTGGCTTTTAAACTGAATGCTGATAGCACGCTGGAAGATCTCCCTCCTCTTTAGCCCGGAGGACAAGGCGTCTAGTGCTGTCAAACTTAATTTACTTAATTAAATGCTACATGTTCTCCCAGCTGAATTTTTTAGAAATGTCTTGCTTTTGAGCCTTTTGTTGCCCCCATGCAAACTGTTTTGACACCTGTAGCAAGCATCACATTTGAAATTAGCTAATTTTGTGCATATAATTGTTAAATTCCGTTTAAACATGTTATTTGTTTGACTCATGTGATTTGAAATTATTTTAGTTTTCATTTTATTCCAATTTAAAAAAGGCCCAACATTGGCAGAATTCATATTGAATTCATATTACAAGACATATTGTATTATATTAAAATAATCTGACCAACTCACATAAAAAACCCCACAAAAAAAAATACTGGTTCACAATCTACTAAATGCTTTAAGCCACCTGATTGATCATTTATAAGGCAGCAGGCATTGTATTATAGTTATAAGAATGCCCACTTTAAGGTCATGGCTCATGTGTCTTTTTGCTGTGAAATCTTTACTGATTTGTATGAAGTAAACACAAGAATAACTTTATTAGTGTTACAGATGTTTCAAGATAAACCCTTAATGAAGCAACTTAGGTTTCCTTGACTATCCATTCAATATTTTTTAAAGAAAAATTGTTAAAATGAGAGTGTTTATTTGCTCATGCATCATTTATTGCATTGAAAAGTTTTGCCCCCTAAAAACTACAGAACTTTGATTATAAAACTAGGCTTAAATATGACCTTACACAGGCCAATTACTGGGAGATACAGAGTGATAATAACTCATTTATACCATTGTATGCAAGTTGTCAGTTTTACTCTTATAAAGATATCATTGATTAACATTACAAGCTATCAGAATTATTTTTAACAATAAAAACATCAGCAACTACACCAAACTCCAGTTTGGCTCTAAATAAAACGGAAGGTTTTTCCTCCTCAAGTATTAACTCCATATTCTCATATATCATACTAAATGAGACATAAACATTAACTCATATATATATATATATATATATATATATAGAATACGATAATCAACAAGACACACACAAGCAAACTGTTCCATTTTTTGTATCTATTATTTAATATCAGGCTTTATAGTGCTAATAACACAAAAATATAAGTAAATGTAATAAAAAGCACTACGTTGTTTTAATAAAAACGAATAATGCTGCATGATAACTCTTAAAAACACAAAACGAATAATTAGACGAATAATGGAGTAGAATATATCATCTACTGAACATTACATTTCATTTTTTTGCATGAATATGAGTTTGACATGTTGTTGAAACTCACCTTTCCACTCGTGGGCGGCTCTTGAATATATATGTTGCTCATATTTAACGCGTATTATTTGGGTATATTTCCCTCAAAGTTGGCTAATAAAAAAAACGTACAAACTATACGCAGATATTACAGGAACACAATAAGCACGTCCAATAAATAGAACGTATTTTCTTATGTGATGTTTACAAGCAAAACAATCTCATGCTGCCAGAGAGAATCACTTCCTCGCTCCTGCAGCGTTTGGCATTATCGCCCTCTACCGTAACGGAGAATGACAGGGTACATATTAATTTATCCTGTCAAAGACTATTATTAGAATAAGTCAAATTCAAATTAAGGATAATACGCGTTGTACTATCTTAAATGTGTAATTTCAAACATATAAATCGGAATATACAAGTGTAATTCAGGATTCTGAAGTAGCCGTTGATTGTGTTGTCAGATAGAACATGTTACTTTTCACCGCGCTGGTGAAGATGGGCCAATCACAACCACTTATGATTACAGAGTTTTCTTTAAAAAATAAATTCAGGAGTAGATTTTCATTTATATGTCAGGTATAAAGCGTCCTTAAAATTCTGTCCTCATTACATCATTGTGCTCTTTAGTTGTTATCTCCCTCTTGGGGGAAATCGGTGAACAGCTCTGTAAGTGGAACCACAGTGTACGTTACTGCACGTTTCTAGTCGGAGTCTTTTACCAAACGAATCGGTTTCACGTTTTGAAACGCTTTACGAGTTGTTTTGATTTGCTGTTTTATAATTTAGATTAGTAAACAGACGAGTATTTCATGGCTGACCCAGGTAACGTATGCGGTTGCAGATGAATGTGTTGTCCGTTAGTTTTGGTGAATGTTGTTGATGGAATGTTCTAGAAAGCATCCTTCACTTCTTTATTATCTTCACTCGTCAACAGAGCAGTCGCTTTGCATCTGACACATAGCCTTTTATTACAGACTGCATATGTTAAACTGAGTTGTGGGTAAATATTAACCGGGTTGTAAAAACAATGTTTGGTATAAGGCAAGCTGCTATACGTTACATGCTTGAGATACATTCCGAGATCTTTTTGGATTTGGATTAAATATTTAACAAAACACGTTTTCTTCCAGCTGGGGGTTGGTTTTGTAATATGTGATCATGAATTCACGTCCTAAAAGCCATACTGAAGATGTTTTTCTAACAGTCCAATTAAAGACAACATCAGAGCAGGCTGCAAAAGATGTGGATATCGTGAGTGAGACGATTACAGTCTGTTCGTCAGTTGTGTTTTTATATTATGTATTTTTTTTCTCTTGGTCTATATCTTTTGTTTGGTTGTTGTTTTTTTCTACTGTCTGTCTATATTTACTGTCAGTATCTATCGATTTAATGTTTTTTCTGTTATCTGACAATTAACTCCAAATCTGTTTTTTTTCAATTTTTCTCTGTCTTTTCTCTAATCGTATCTGTTGTTTTTTGTCTGTATATCTCTTTCTGTTTGTTTATAATTTTTTTCTGTCTGTGAGCTTTCTGTCTGTTTATCTATCTATCTTCTTTTTTCTATATGTGACCCTGGACCACAAAAGCAGTTTTTAAGTGTCAATTTTTTTTAATTGAGATGTATATATCACCTGAAAGCTGAATAAATAATATTTCCATTGATGTATAGTTTGTTAGGATTGGACTATATTAGCCGAGAGACAATTATTAGAAAATCTGGAATCTGAGGATGCAAAAAAAAATCGAAATACTGAGAAAATCACCTTTAAAGTTGACCAAATGAAGTTCTTAGCAATGCATATCACTAATCAAAAATTACGTTTTATATATTTACAGTAGGAAATTTACAAAATATATTCATGGAACATGATATTTACTTAATGTCCTAATGATTTTTGTCATAAAAGAAAATTAATACTTTTGACCCATACAATGTATTTCGGCTGCTGCTACAAATATTACCCGTGCTACTTACGACTGCTTTTGTGCTCCAGGGTAACATATATGTTTCTGTCATTGCTTTTCATCCAGGTGACATTGATTCTCTCTTTTTCATCATCCATTGTTTTCTTTAGCTGGTCATTTGACTTTGAATGTCATAATTTTGTTCGTGTGGATCCGAGGAAGGACATTGTTTTGGATGTGAGCAGCACCAGCACTGAGGAGAGTGAAGAAGAGGAACAGGAAGCTGTCAGTAAAGAGAAGATCTTCGGTAGCCATTCAAAAGGTTCTCTCATCATTACAGACTTGAAATGCTTTGTTTCTTCTGTCTCAGTTCTTCCTGAATCGTGTGCATACATATGTTTTAAACATAAAGACAAGAAAAAAAATCCTACTGGGGTGTACAGTCCATAAAACTGGTGCTTATTGGATGCAGAATTTCTTAATTCATCAAAAAACGTATAACTCCAAAGCACTTGAAAATATAGCGATATAAAAGCACTGTATATTTATGTTCTCTTCATAGGTAACTCTACACTGCGTAGCTTTACGCTTTGGGAACGCCCACTGCGTGACCGAGTCTGAACCCTATAGAATCACGCCAATTCATTGGCTGATGGCGCGACGCCATCTCTGACGCAATGACGTCGTCAGGTCATACTGGCGAACGCGCCATCCACTCCTCAGATTTCTCTGCCTTCACGAAGCGGTCACATTGCCCTTCGTTGTTGCGATTTCTGACCCAACTACTACTTTGCGATTATCCATTTGCACTTCGGCGACTGCCTCAGTGGAACTTGTTCTCCTCGCGATGAAGTGCCATGGAGTTTCGCCACTGTCAACCGCCGTGCGAGCGTTTCATCGCTCGCGAAGACCCACACAGTAAGTGCATTAAGTGCTTGGGGTTTTCGCATGCACGTGAAGTGGTTTATGGGACCTGGAAATGCAAAATTTGCGACGATTTCCGTCTCATAGCCCTCCGCTCTCGGCTTGAGGATTATGAATGGGAATCCTCCATTGTTTCCCCAGCGCGCATCGAGCACCTCCGCGGCTCCTCGTGGGATCGAGGCCTACCTCTTGTAGAGCCGCGAGCTGGGGTTCGGATGTCGAGCTCGAGGAGATGGAGAGTGAGCAGACAGGCCTCGCCTTTTCTCTCCCGAGCGCGCACGTGCGAATTCGCCGGTTGAATTTTTGCATGATTTTCTGTTTCCTAGCCCGTAGGCACATGAATTTGTTTCCTTCGGGCTAGATGATGTTCTGCATAAGGCAGCCTCCGACTCCGAGGATTTTGGGCCTGCTTTAGCAGATGCGTTCCCGCCTAGCGGCCAGGAGGCGCGGCCTTCAGCGGCCTATTCTGAGCTCGTGGACGTGCTTTCGCGCGCCACCGAAAAGCTCGCGCTGGATTGGCCCGATGAGCCCCGCGAGTCTCGAGCTTCGAAGCTCGATGAGCGCTTCCTCATCGGCGCACATTCTAAGCTTGAAAGGAGGAAGCTGCCATTTTTCAGCGATCTGCATCGTGAGATCTCCAGTTCCTGGAAGCAGCCATTTTCCTCCCGTCTTACTAACGCGGCGGCCGCTGACTTCACCAACCTTGTGGGTTCTGTGGAGCAGGGTTACACCGCCATGCCGGTGATTGAGGATACTTTAGCCTCACATCTTTCACCCTCTTTGGCTCCTTCTTGGAAGTCCCGCCCCCTCCTTCCTTCCAAGCCGTGTAGGACCACTTCCGCTCTTATCGGAAAGTCCTACATCGCGGCCGGTCAGGCAGGTATGGCCCTTCAAACAATGGCCATCCTTCAGGCCTACCAGGCGGACGTCCTGAAGGAGATGGATGAAGGGACCGGCTTGACTCCTGAAAGCCGTGAAGGAGCTACGAAGAGCCACTGACCTTGGCTCTGAGAGCCACTAAGCACACCGCACGTGCCGTGGGGCGCTCTATGGCAGCTTCGGTGGCCGCAGAAACGCCATCTGTGGCTCAACCTGACTGAGATTCGTGAGAAGGAAAAGGTGTTTTTGATGGACGCACCCATCTCACAATCCGGGTTATTCGGGGAGGCTGTTAGCGGCTGTAGTGGATAAATTCCGCTCAGCCAAAACTCAGTCGGCTGCTCTCAAGCAATTCATGCCAAGGAGAGCAAGGGACTATTCAACTCCCTCCTCCTCTGTGTCTAGGGAGCAGCCGCTCCCCAGAAGGGAGCCCCCTAGCGGCGGAGCCCAGGCCACACGCCCTTCCCCCACTATGGTTTGGGGAGCCCGTGGCGGTCTTCTTCCCGCCAACAACCACGCAAGCGGGTTAACCTGAAGCGGCCCAACAAGCCTGCCGTTTCGGCTAATCCGGGTCGTTCCTGACCTCCGGGTCGGAATGAGGAGAGACGTTTTAACCGTTACGGGGCGAGGCCCAGACCGCGGAAGCGTTCACGGAAAACCGTGCCGGCCACCCGTCAGCCCCAGCACTTCTCTCTCCATCATCCCGAGCAAGAACGCCGAGGGCTCACCTTCACAGTGGAGGGTGCCGCTGCTTCCAGGCCTTCTCGACCACCCCATCTCAGGTATGTCTTCCCTTACACGACACTCTGATTCCTCTGTCGCACTTCCTTCACGAATGGGAGCGTTCTACCCGGGGTATCGCTGTCAGTGGTGGTCAGTAACGAAGTAAAACAACTTCGTTACTGTACTTAAGTACATTTTTCAAGTATCTGTACTTTACTGGAGTAGTTTTATTTTGAGTAACTTTTACTTTTACTTCACTACATTCCAAAGCATAAGATCGTACTTTTTACTTCACTACATTTCATAAAACATATCGTTACTCACGTGATACATCACGTGCTCCGAGACGCAGAAGCGGTGTCTGATTCATGAACAAACTGATCATTTTCAATGAACCTCGGTTCGCAAATCGCAACAAACGATTCATTCACGAACTGCAATGATCCGATTGCAGCTGTTCTCGAGTCGAAAACTCACTGATTCAAATGATCCGTTTAGAGCGAGTCTTCTTCAGTGAACTGAACTCACAAGTAAAGAACCGGGAGATCTTGTGAGCGCGCGCTACTGATGCTGTGAAAAGTAAGTTACTAATGTCGAATTTTTGGGATTAATTATTGTAACTGAAAATAATATTTAGGTCAAAACTGTCAGTTGTTTGTGAACTAAATCTGCTGTGATCTATTTAAGCCCACTGAAATGCTTGAATGCAGACAGATCAACATCAGTGTCTCTAACGTTATGTTTTAGGTCAAAACAACAAAACATTAAAATAACACCGATTAAATAAAATAACTCATGCACGTTCATATTCCCCGCTGCTGTAACGTTAGCAGTTTTATTAAAATGCTATGCATTTAGACCTATCTGACGTCTGTTTTTATATTGTTTATCAACAGTATACATTTTTATATTGTTTAGATCAACTAGCCGAGTAGACAGATATGAATGTTTATTCATAACCATACTGAAAATAAGTAAATATTGTTAGCTGATGCTAGCTGTCTAGCTAACAAGCTTGCTGGTGCTAAGTTGAGGACATTTTTAGATATAAAGTCCAAATATCTTTATTCAGCCACCTAGATAGATTCCATCTGAGGGAAAAAGAAAGGATGTGATGTTCAGAACATAGTAACTACAGTAATTATCAGAGTGGGAAGTGATGCCCTCTGGGGGCATTTGGCCAGGGGTGTTTTTACACCACAGACAAGGTTTGAGAAGAAAAAAAATCATTATGAAAATATAATTAGATTTTCCTTAAAATGTTCTTCCTAATTTCAGGCCTAATTCTCATGTCATATATAACTGACGTTCTGCAAAACAACAAGTTCTAAAACACTTTTTTTCTTCCTGGTGAAAATTAGATGGTGAAATCTGTTTTCTCTCAGGTACATGGCAGTGTAAGCTTCACAGTGAACATTACTACATCACTCTTATCAACGTAGTCCATATCAACAAAATATATATCTTGACTATATATAGTGGTTATTTTGGGAAAAACCCAGGTATTTGGGACAGTAGGATTATAAAAATATGTGCTAATATAAAATTAAATAAAGCAGTCTATATAAAATTGCTAAATAAATCTGTCTATCAGTACTTTTTTACTTGAGTACATAAAAAATTGAGTACTTTTGTACTTTCACTCGAGTAAAATTGAAAAAGCAGTACTTTTACTTTTACTGGAGTAATATTTTATTATACGTATCTGTACTTTTACTCAAGTACCTGATCTGTGTACTTTGCCCACCACTGATCGCTGTGGGTTCTCCGCACAATTCGAACCGGTTACACGCTTCAGTTTGGGAAAAATCCCCCCCGTTTCGACGGGGTTCACCTGACAGTAGTAAACAGCGCCGCCAAGGCTTCTGTTCTACAACAGGTACTTTCCTCCCTCCTGCAGAAAGGAGCAATAGAGGAAGTACCACAGTCGGAAGTCGAACGAGGTTTCTTCAGCCGCTACTTCCTCGTTCCAAAGAGGGACGGCGGCTTGAGGCCTATTCTGGATCTACGGCGTTTGAATTTTTCCTTCTACAAAGGGAAGTTCAAGATGCTGACGATGAGAACCATCATGTCTCAGGTCCAGGAGGGAGACTGGTTTGTCACCATCGACCTGAAGGATGCGTATTTTCACATCCAGGTCGTTCAAAGACACAGGAGATTCCTTCGGTTCGCCTTTGGAGGGAAGGCTTACCAATACAAGGTCCTGCCCTTCGGCCTGGCATTGGCTCCGAGGACATTTACCAAATGCATGGATGCTGCACTGGCCCCTTTGAGGCTCCAGGGCATTCGTGTACTGAACTATCTGGACGACTGGCTCATTCTGGCTCACTCCAGGGAGCTAGTGAGTCGTCACAGGGATATCGTTCTCGGCCACATCCATTCTCTTGGCCTCAGGATGAACGCCAAGAAGAGTGTGCTCCTCCCATCTCAACGAACTGTGTTTCTAGGAGTTCGTTTGGATTCCGTTCAGATGCAGGCCCGTTTGGCTCCTGCCCGGATACCAGTTCTTACAGCATGTCTGGCCCGCTTCAAGCTAGGCCATCATGTCTCTGTAGGTACCTGCCGCAGGCTGTTGGGCCTCATGGCAGCAGCCTCCCCTGTGTTGCCCCTAGGGCTGCTTCACATGAGGCCATTCCTTTGGTGGATGAAGGAGTTGAGGTTACAGCCCACTGTACCAGCTACTCGCCTTATCAGGGTGTCGCGCAGTTGCTCTCGACACCTGTTAATGTGGCGAGACCCCGTCTTTCTCCAGACCGGGGTGAGAATGGGTGTGATTCACCGTCGCCATATGATCACGACGGACGCATCTATGACAGGCTGGGGCGCGGTCTTCGAAGGAAGGCCCGCGAGCGGGGAGTGGAAGGAAGAGTTCCTCTTTTGGCACATAAACTGCCTGGAACTCAGGGCTGTCTTCCTGGCTTTGAAGTATTTTCTCCCTGTTCTCGGAGGGTATCATATCATAGTCAGAACGGACAATATGGCGGTTGTTTCCCACATAAACCGCCAAGGAGGTTCAAAGTCGCGCACCCTGGACAGGCTTGCGCGCCATCTTCTCCTTTGGTCCCAAGACAAGTTCCTCTCTTTGAGGGCGGTTCACGTTCCGGGAGTACTGAACCTGGCGGCCGATTTTCTGTCGAGACAGAAGCTCCAGCCGGGGAATTGGATGTTGAACCGTCAGACGGTATCCCAGATCTGGGATCTGTTTGGCAAAGCGGAGGTAGACTTCTTTGCTTCTCAAGAGTCATCCCAGTGCCCGCTCTGGTTCTCCCTGAGTTTCCCGACGACTCTGGTTATAGATGCGTTCGCCCACTCATGGCCGAATGTCAGTCTGTACGCATTTCCGCCAATAAAGCTGATTCCGGCAGTACTATGCAGAGTGAAGGTGAGCGGTGCCCGTCTCCTTCTCATAGCCCCATTCTGGCCCTCCCAGACCTGGTTCTCGGAGTTAACTCTCCTCTTGTATCGGCCTCCTTGGAAGATTCCGATCAGGCGAGACTTACTGTCCCAGCTTCAGGGCAAGATCTGGCATCCTCAGCCGGAGCTCTGGAAGTTGTGGGTATGGCCCATACAGGGCCAAGGGCTGTGATTGATGGTTTGCCTGCCGAAGTTCAGGAAACCATAGCCAGTGCCAGAGCCCCCGCTACTAGGAAGCTGTACTCTTCCAAGTGGGGCATCTTTGAATCCTGGTGTTTGACTCGTGCAATCGACCCAGTTAACTGCCCTGTTGGTCCAGTGCTGGAGTTTCTGCAAGAAAGGCTGACAGCAGGGGCGGCTGCTACCACCCTTAGGGTTTATGTAGCGGCCATTGCAGCTCGGAGAGAGCTGGATGAGATCCCCTTGGGGAGACATCAGTTGGTCTCCGCTTTCATGCGTGGGGCCAGACGCCTTAGGCCTGTTCGCCCCACGGCAGTTCCTTCTTGGGACTTGTCAGTCGTCCTCCAAGGACTAGTGACGGCCCCTTTTGAGCCCTTAGAATCAGCTTCGGATCGGATACTGACTCTTAAGGTTGTTCTTTTGCTGGCGCTTACGTCACTGAAAAGAGTTGGAGATCTGCAGGCTTTCTCTGTCAGTGAGACGTGTATGGACTTTGCCCCGGGTCTAGTCAAAGTTACCCTGCGGCCTAGGCCGGGTTACATTCCCAAGGTCTTGTCCACGTCGTTCCGATCTCAGGTGGTCATGCTTCACTCTTTCCATCCCCCTCCCTTTGCTTCAAGTGAGGATGAGAGACTCCACTTGCTCTGCCCGGTCAGGGCATTGAAGCTGTATGTGGATCGCTCCAAGGTTTGGAGAAAATCTCCCCAGTTATTGATCTGTTTTGGTGCTGGTCGCCGCGGGCTTGCCGCGTCAAAGCAGAGGATTTCTCACTGGGTGAGAGACGCCATTTCGCTGGCTTACGAGGCGCGGAAACTCCCTTCACCTCTTAGTCTTCGGGCGCATTCTGCTAGGGGCATAGCCTCCTCTCAAGCTCTTTTTAGAGGGGTACCCCTGGAGGATATTTGTGTTGCGGCAGGATTGTCCTCTCCGCACACCTTTGTCAGGTTTTACAACCTTGACGTTGATACGGCTCCAGGTTCCCAGATTTTGTCTGTTTGAACTGACCGTATGTTGTTGGTTCATTATTGGGCCAGATAGGCAGCGTTTTTCAGCTTGGCGTGTTTGGTATATCGTTCCCAAAGCGTAAAGCTACGCAGTGTAGTTACCTATGAAAGAGAACGTCTCGGGTTACTCGCGTAACCCTTGTTCTCTGAATAGGGAACGCTCCTCACGCTGCCGACAGGGTTCTTTTCGGCAGAGAAATCTGAGGAGTGGATGGCGCGTTCGCCAGTATGACCTGACGACGTCATTGCGTCAGAGATGGCGTCGCGCCATCAGCCAATGAATTGGCGTGATTCTATAGGGTTCAGACTCGGTCACGCAGTGGACGTTCCCAAAGCGTAAAGCTACGCAGTGTCTCGTTCCCTATTCAGAGAACAAGGGTTACGCGAGTAACCCGAGATGTTTTTTTATATATTTTAAACATTTGAACTGAAACAGTAGTGATCATGATCATTTGTCACTGAAACAAAGGTTCTCGTGAAGATTCCAAAAAAGAAAAACATAAGAAGAAAAGCAAAGACGGATCCCATCACAAGGCCAAAAAGAGGTACGCTTGTGATCAGTCATAGCACTTTTTAACTTGCTTAATATTAGTATTAAAAACTATTTGTAAATGCTTTTTAAAAATGATATATCAACATATTTATTATGATTAACAATGTAACGGTTTTTGATTCTGTTTTATTTTTTCAAATTGATAGTTTGACTTATCTGTGCACTTGTTATTCCATGTAGAAAAGTCGAAAAAAGATATCATAGAATAATGAATATCTTATTTTAAGTGGCTCTCCTAGTCCTTCATATATATGCACCTACATGAATATATGTTAACTAAACATTATTTTAAAAGATGCTGCTGAGAATAGTGATGTGATATTATAGTGAATAGTGATATGAAGTTGTCGTCTATTTGAGGTGTCATTACTGCCCTGTTTGATCATATTCATATGATTTCATACCTCAGGTCTTATTCTTCGAGTGATGATGAGGAGGAGGTGAGCAAGAAGAAGAAAAAGCACAAGAGCCACAAAAAGAAAGGGAAAAAGGAGAAAAGAGAAAAAGATAAGAAACACAAGAAAAGGCACACTAAGAAAGACACGGGCTCTTCTTCATCTGACAGCTCTGCTGGATCCTCAGACGCGGACTGAAGCAGGACCACAGAATCAAGCCAAACACAATCTGGAAAACTGTACATAACACCTTTATACTTCAGAAATAAACGCTGTCTTTTTATATGTACCTCTGTGAATTAGAGTGATGCTCTTTTTGTGATGTTTCCAACCAAACTGTACATAAGTGAAATTAAAACAACCCACAATCCTTCAGGTGAAGACATTTAAAAAGTGTTTTTATAACGCTTCATTAGAACTACTGAAAAAAAAACACAATTATTTTTGCCTCTTAATAAATATAAAACAAGCAAGAAAAAATGTGCAGCTTTATTTACAGTTTAGCAATCATACAAAAACTGCAGAATGGCACGAAAGCCAATGAATCATAAAATGCAATCTCATATTTTCCTCAAGTTATCAAGTCTTTCGGCTCATATCTAAAAGTGATATATATATATATATATAACTCAAACAGCATATGTGTAGAGATGTTAAAGTTGGTCTAAATTGCTCACATTCATATTTTCTTTGAAGTTTAAATGATTTATTGTCCTTCTGACTCCGAGGGTGGCGTGGATGTGATTGCACAAGATCTGCGTTCAGCCGCTTAGACTTTATCAGAGAAAGATGACCCATGTACACCGATGACAAAGCTCTTCTCCATCCTGACTCGTTCAGTTTGCTGATCTTACAGTCGATTGGGGAAATGTGTTTTCCCCATACGGGGATTTCTGAGGACTTGATTTAAGGTATAAATACCTTTAAGTGCAATTTATAAAGAAAATGACTTGAAAGAACTTCTTTAATAATGTTTTAAAAGTTTTTGTGATGCATAAAGTCCAGATGTCTAGGTGGTGCATTTGGATATTATTTAACATATATCACATAATTGTATATGTCACGCACACAAACACACATACACACACTTTATATACATATACACACACACACACTCCCAGTCAAAAGTTTTTGAACAGTAAGATTTGTAATGTTTTTTTAAGAATTCTCTTCTGCTCACAAAGCCTGCATTTATTTGATCCAAAATACAGCAAAAGCAGTAATATTGTGAAACATGTTTATTGTTTAAAATAACATTTGTATTTGAATATATTTTAAAGTGTCATTTATTATGTGACGCAAAGCTGAATTTTCACAAGATCCTTCTGAAAAAATCATTCTAATATGCTGGTTTGCTGTTCAGGAAACATTTTATTATTATGATTATCAATATTTAGAACAGTTGAGTACATTTTCCAGGATTCTTTGATGAATAGAAAGATGAATCATTATATGAAACACAAATATAAACATTAAACACTAATGCATTCAAAAGCTTGGAGTCGGTATAATTGTTTTAAATATTAGTTTTTTTTGGGGGGGGGGGTGAAATGATATAAATTCATACGTTTTAGCAAGGAAGCTTTAAAATGATCAAAAGGGATGATAAAGACATTTATATTGTTACAAAATATTTATATTTCAGATAAATGCTGTTCTTCTGAACCTTCTATTCATCAAAGAAACCTGAAATTCTGCTCCGCTGTTTTCAAAATAATAATAATAAATGTGTTTTGGGCAGCAAAACTGAATATGATTATGGTTTCTGAAGGATCATGTGACTGGAGTAATGATACAAAAAAATTAGCTTTAAAATCACAGGAATAAATTACATTTTAAAATATATTACAATAGAAAAAAGCTATTTTAAATAGTAAAAATATTTACAAATGTTACTGTTTTTGATGTACTTTGGATCAAATAAATGCAGGCTTGGTGATCAGAAGAGACTTCTTTAAACTATTGTTGACTGGTAGTGCACATATAACCTATCTGTTCAGTTTTGATTTATTAATGATATCATTTTAATGTTTGAAATGATTTAGTTGTCTTTAAGGTCATCAGTACAGTCAGGTATAAATGGGTGTCTAATAGCAGTGTGTCCTGTATGTTATATGTACTCTGAATCTTTAAAATCATAACCGTAGGTAGTTACAATATTCATGGCAACAGTGTTTTACTTAGCCAGCAATAAATCAAGCTTCCAACTGCTCAGCAAACAACATCCATATCAGATGTCACGTATAGCAGAAGCCCGCTGTCCTTTCATTTGTCTAATTAAAGAAATGACAATATGCTGTTTAATTGCCTTATCTGCCCATGCAGTCTTATTAGGAATATCGTTTATTTCACATTTTGAATATTATTTTGCAACAGCTAATTATTATTAAGAAGTTTGAATAAATCCATACATTCATTTCTTTATCTATAATGATGTTGTATTTTTTGTTTCTTGTCAAATAGTTTGACATACATGAGAGGTGTGGCAGTAATCTCAAGGTGTGGAGGCAAATTAGCAGCAAATTCTTGTAAAGAAAACTTTTGTGGCTATTTATAATCATTAGCTACTGCTTGCTTTACTGAACTTTGAACCTATAATAAGGGCAATACATATTTTGTCAATAAAACGCATTGACCTTTTCTACCGAGGGTGGGTCTGAGCTTGACATTTCAAACCCTATATAATCTTGGCATATCGTGTGCATGTTTCAGTGCATGGTGGAATACACTGACTCGGCTGAGAAAAGAGAAAGATCAGGTAAAGCTGCTATTAAATATTCTTGGTAAGCTTTCTGTATAAGGAAATACCATATTTAAATATCATGTTAACTAACATTAAAACAAAATAATATTCTTTGTCAAATTCTATGAAAACAGATTGGGAAAAAAACATTATTAAAATAACATCATAAATATCCTTGATGCCCTCAATATCTTTACATGTCAAAGATCATGGAGGTCACATCTCAACCGGCTGCGTTTGAACCCCGAGACTTTCACTCGGGCTTAATGAGCTGCTGTGACGACATGGGTGTATGTAAGTGA
The DNA here is from genome assembly GCA_003573665.1 of Oxygymnocypris stewartii. Taxonomy (NCBI): domain Eukaryota; kingdom Metazoa; phylum Chordata; class Actinopteri; order Cypriniformes; family Cyprinidae; genus Oxygymnocypris; species Oxygymnocypris stewartii. The sequence continues at coordinate 857,839 of QVTF01019389.1, read as the reverse complement.
TTCCAATGACACCTAACATAGCATGTAAGTAAATCTGTCCTGCTGATTGGATTTCCTTCTAAATCAATCGTGTATTTTGTAGGTTGTTGTGGCTTCTTTTGTCTCCCTTGTTTGGGCTGCACCATTGCCAGCGACATGAATGAGTGCTGCTTATGTGGTTTAGGCATGCCGATCCGAAGTGTATACAGGACTAAATACAACATACCAGTCAGTATCTATCTATTCATGCATACATAAATACATAGACAGGGCCTATTATTTACAGTTTTGTGTCATTTGCATCTCCAGGGATCCATGTGTAATGACTGGATGGTTGCGTACTGCTGCTTAGGTTGTGTAGCCTGCCAGCTGAAGAGAGATCTCAATATAAGGAAGAGTAATGGGACACTGAAACCATGAGAAGGGAAAAAGAAGCGCTGTCTATTTACGCTACTAGAGGGAGTCTTAACGTTTTGCTTGAAATTAAGGATTAAAGAAAGTAGAAGTTAATCAATTGAAAATGAAATGAATTTTGAAAATGTTGTTGTAGTTTAATTAAGCTAAAACATCTCAGTTTTGATCCAGTATGTTTATTTTAAGGGTTTATTTCATCGAAAATGGGCAAAATGCTCATTCTTCCACATTTATCGTATCAAATAATGTGCTTATTATGTGATGTTGGCCTGTTGGTTGTTTTTTAAATCACAGAGGAGTATAATTATGGATGTATGTGGAACTTCAATGCAATGCCTGTACATGTCTGTACAAACAATTCCTATTAACTACTTTCTAAAACCCTCCCAATCTTATAAATAAAGAAACAAATACTTTTCTTAAGATGAGGTCTAGTGTTCATTCTATATGAGAAGGTGGAAAGCATTGGCAGTCCCGTATGGGGCTTTTGGAGCCAAACATCATATTCAAAACAGGTTTAATGCTCAAATATTTTCTCCTCTTCCAGTTTATTGCACTGATGTGTAAGTTGTTCATAAGTGGACATGCTTGAGACTAAATACCGTGGCACTTTAAAAAAAGCATGGTTATTATTTGAATGGATTGACATTCTGATTCTCTTTGGTTCAGCTGATGGCTTTAACTACACACTTCACCTTTAAATGTAAACTACACAGACTCTTTCTGACAGGGTTGAACTTCATTAAGAAAACCAAACAAAAGCAGGAAATTATATTATATCCCATCAGGGGTGGATCTAGAAAATTTGATTTATATCCTTTTATAGGGGTGGTGGCAACATTAAAGCAAGATCCCACACATAGTTCTTGTGGAGTGATGGCCAGACATTTGTGTCAATGAATATGTAAATCAGCTGCATTAACACAAAGTAATCGTCTATTTGGGTTAAAAATAAATAGCAAAATGTCAATATCCAAAGGCACCAAGTCAAGACACTGTTTATTAAAGGTGCACCAAGACAGAGTGATGAAGCCAATCAGTGTATGAGGATGATTAGGTGGCCATGATGGTCAGAGGCCAGTGGGGAAATTTGACCAGGATGCCGGGGTTACACCCCTATTCTTTTTCGAAGGATATCCTGGGATTTTTAATGACCACAGAGAGTCAGGACCTCGGTTTAACGTCTCAACCGAAGGACGGTGCTTTGGTCACTACACTGGGGTGTTCGGACTAGTGATCGACCGATATTGATTTTTTATAACCGATACCAATTATTTGCATGTTTATGTACCCGATAACCGATATGCAGAACCGATATTTATTTACTGTTATAAAGTAAATAAATAACAGAGTGAAGTAAGTCCATTCTTCACTTTCAGTCATCTTAACAACAACAAACAACTGTTGAAAATGAACATTCTTTCATGTACAATTCAATCTTCAAATTACAACAATATAAACATTTTATTTATAAAAAGCATCATCAGCAACACTGATATTAACATTTAACAGTAAGCAAAAGAATGTCTAATGTTTTCAAATGGAGAAAATAAAGGACAGAAGTCATATCAACTTCATTTTAAACTATAGTTTTAGGTTTAAACGCTGTTTAATAGACTAAAGAGTGAATAATAATTCACTGAATAATATTCTCTGGAATATTGAAATAAGCTATAACAAACAAAACATCGTATTTTATTGCATTTCTTAACTCTGTTTTATCAGAATTTTTCAAATGTTTTTGTCTAAATTATGAAAACTGCTGACAGCGCGTTTTATCTATTTACACAGAACTATACTCAAAACTGCGATCGCTTGCGGAGATAATAAATAATTAATTTCGATAGAGATGTATTTATTTAGATGTTTATTGGCAAAATAATGGTTCTATAGTAAATGTTAATATAATTTAGTGTGTTTCAAACAAGTGAATCTTGTATAAAGTTACATGCGGTGGCCATGCTGGAGCTTCTCCTGAGTGAAAGTGTGTGTGCACTTGGATGGGTCAAATGCAGAGAACACATTTCACTGCTGGTTATACTCTGTATAATTTTGTATGTGACAAAAAAAAAAAAACATCTGATTATGGTAAAATGCTTAAATATCGGAAAAAATATAGGTAAACCGATATATCGGTCGATCTCTAGTTAGGACCCACACAGAGCGAGCACCCCCTGTTGGCCTCACTAACACCTCTTCCAACAGTAACCTAGTTTTCTCAGGAGGTCTCCCATCCAGATACTGACCAGGCACAACCCTGCTTAGCTTCAGTGGGCTACCAGTCTTGGGCTGCAGGGTGATATGGCTGCTGGCACAATGATGAACATTGCTTTTGTCTTTGCGAATGTGGAATGCTGCCAGCAATAATCAGATTTTACAGTGATGAGAAACACAAAATGTTTTAATAAATATACATATTATTAAATATTTGACTAAATTAGTTTTTGTATTAAATATATATACAGTATATATATAAAACATATGTAGACATATTAACATCAGACAGAAAATACTAAACCTGTGTTGTAATTGGTTTGCTGTGACCTCGTTTGTCTGTAAGTGAGTAAATCTATAAACGTTTGTTGATCCCGTAAAATCTGCGCCAGGTTGAATCCTGTAATCAGCATCTCAAGTGCATGTCTGACTGGATATTTCCATTATTATGCAATCAAAATTTGTATTGCTGATCATCAATGATAATTACAAGCTATGCCAAGAAATGATTAGAATGTAAGCTGATAGTCAAAGCCCTACTTCAAGTTTTGCAAAAAGCTTTTAATATAATATCTGCATGCCTATAATCAGGAACTAAAATCCATATTTTACATTTGTTTTTTATTTGATTGTCATTCTCAGTGCTTTATGGCATTGTAGTTCCTTCATTCATTCATTCATTAAATCCTAAAATCATATGTTTTACAACAACATTTTGGATTGGGTGTCTTAGAATAAAGAAGTCAGTTTAGGGTCAATACGTTTCTTTTTTTTCAAATCATATATATTTGGACACTGACACAATTTTCTTAAGTTTGGCTCTGTATGCACACAGATGGTGTTGATGATCATGAGCTGTTCCAAACCTTGTCCACTTTTTATCTTCAAACACTCCTAGTTTGCTTTTGCTGTATGTTTTGGGTCATCGTCCATTTGTATATGAAGTGCCTTACAATCAACTTTACTCTATTTGACTGAATCTGGGCAGAGAGTAGGCCTATATTTCTATACACTTCAGAATTGTTCCAGCTGCTTCTGTCTTTCGCATCAACACTAAACACCAGAAACCCAGTGTCACTTGAAGCCATGCTCGTGCCATGTTTCACAGATGATGTTGTATGCTTTGGATCATGAGCTGTTCTAAGCCTTCTCCATATTTTTTTTAACCGTCATTCTGGTACAGGTTAATATGGAAGCCATTTTCCACCACTGAATGATAATTTAAAAAAAAGGTTCTTGCGACTTTTTTATCTCACAATTCTGTGAAAAACAAATTGTGTTAAATGTTATTCTCAGAATAGTGAGATATAAACTCATAATTCCGAGAACATGGTCTTTTTCCCCTTCAAAACTGGACTTTAACTCGCAATTGCGAGAAAAAAGTCAGAATTGTCAGATAAAAGTGTTTTTTTTTGTGGCGGAAACGGGCTTCCAAAGGTTAATCTTAATGTCAACCTCCCAAAGAATGCTTTACCTGAAGTAGTCTGGCTTTTTTAGATGTGTTTGGCTAAATGGAGAGATACTTTGACTGCATTATATGGGTTCACAACAACAGCTTCCAAGCACACTTAGAATCAACCTTTTACCTGCTTAGTTGATGTTGAAATAACGAAGGAACAGCCCACGCCTTTCCATGAAACAGCTATTGAGTCAACTGTCCACTTACTTATGGTCCCTTGTAAAAGGGGGAGGTGAGCTGTAATTCCTGAACCTTTCCGCCTATTGTGATGAGAAACACTCAAATTAAAGCTCAGAATGTGCTCTTTAAGACCATATATTTCCAAATATTTGTGGAGCTAAATATATGTATAATTATATAAGTACAACTAAATATAGGTATATATATATATACACACACAAACCACAGCTGGGTAGATTACTTGAGAATTGTAATCCGTAATTACATTACAAAAATTGTTGTAACGTAACCCATTACATTACACAGTTTAGGTCATATAATAGACTACTTTTAGATTACGTTTCACCTAACGTGTTTATTATATTGATTAATCTTGTAGCATATTGATATAAAAATTTTAAGAGAAAGAAAATATATACATTTGTTTTCATTAACAACATAAAATTAATTAAACATTACATTACAAGGTTTCCCAAATGAGTTTGTATAGAACTGCAAAGGGTTTGTACGTTTAATAAAAAGCTAATAATTAATTAAATCATAAAAATGTATATTAGTAAAAACAAATCTTTTTAAAATGGAAAACAGAACTCTGAACATGCAAATGTGTTAATTAATTATTAATTTACAACCTTGATATTCATATAAATATTAGGTGAAAGAGATTCGGCTGACAAATAAAAAGTTTGGGAAACTCTGCATGAAATGCTCAGTGATAACCTATTGAGTAATAATTCAAATTCAAATCTGCGTGTTCATCAGTAGTTGATGCAATAGTAAAATGTTGAGAAAACTCTTTTTAAAACTGAAATGTTTTTTATAAATCCAGTGTTCAAATGCCTTTCAATTTTCTGTGTAATTATTGCTACCTGACTACTAGTGACTGGTCCACAAAACTTCCTGTGTGCATATAAACTTTTTAGAAAGAAACTTTTAAAATATGAAAAAGAGTCATTAGGGAGAATCAATGAATTATGAATAATTTATTTTGTTAATAATATGTAATCATGTAATCCATAAAAAAGTAACTGGTTACAAGTATTTAAAAAAATTACGGAATACATGTTACATGTACTCAGTTACTACCCGTGTGTGTGTGTTTGTGTGTGTGTGTGTGTAAAGACTGGAGTAATGAAGCTGAAAATTCAGCTCTTGGATCTCAGGAATAAATTAATATATTCGAATAGAAAACATTTATTTTACATTGCAATACTATTTTACAGTATGGTTTACTATAATGATATGTGTCACAAATACTCTGGAGACACAAGGCTGCGTGACAACCGGTTTATTAAACCAAACAGTGGAAGAATGTCGATCGGGAATCCTGAAGAATGGCTGGTTGGATCGAGGCTTAGCTGTTGTGAGGAAACGTCCCGTTTCCTCCGGCGGGTGATCCACGGGAAATAACCGAGCGTAGAAGGATTGGAGCCCGGAGACCTTACTCCTCGAGGAAGCTTACAGGGAAGCAAAACACACAGAGAGTCAGGTAAGTCTGCATTGAAGCAACGAGACCAGACAATGACACAGAGGGTGAATGCAGAGATAAAGGGAGCTTGATTGGCAGAGTCAGGTGGCAGTGGTTAGTAGGCAGGTGAGGTTGATCTGGTTAACGTGACAGGTGGTGTGGCTGAATCCCTGACAGTACCCCCTCCTCCATGGGCGGCTCCTGACGCCCGCACACGGCGACGAGGACGACCACGGCTCCTGGGCGATCAGGGTGACTGTGATGGTAATCAATCAATAGGGAAGGGTCCAAAACATCATCCCGAGCGACCCAGGATCTTTCCTCTGGGCCATACCCTTCCCAGTCAATTAGGTACTCCAGGTGGCCCCCTCATCGCCGGGAATCCAGGATCTCACGGACTTGATAGATGGTAGGTTCATCGGATTCCATGGGACCTGTGGCAGGGGGAGAGAAGGGTTTGAGTAACGAGACATGGAAGGCTGGATGAACACGATACTGGGCTGGAAGAGTTAAAAGGTAAGTGACTTCATTGATTTGCCTCTGGATGGTGAATGGACCTATATAGCGGGGACTCAGCTTCTTGCAAGGCAGGCGAAGACGCAGGTCCCTAGTAGACAGCCATACCTTATCCCCTGGGCGATAGACAGGGGTGGGGGAACGTCGGGTGTCGGCGACGTCCTTATGTCTACGCACTGCCTGCTTTAGGTGGACATGAGCCGAGTCCCACACTCTCTCGCTCACTCGGAACCAGTGGTCCACTGCTGGAACTTCGGACGGTTCCTCCGTCCAAGGAAATAGGGGGGGTTTGAAGCCAAGCATGCACTGGAACTGTGTTAACCCTGTCGTGGGTTGCTTCAGAGAGTTCTGTGCATACTCGGCCCAGGGTAGGAAGCGGTTCCAACCATGTTGGTTGTCGTGGCAGTATGACCGCAGATATCTCCCGATTTCCTGAATCTTCCGCTCAGTCTGGCCGTTACTGTGGGGGTGATAACCAGAGGAAAGGCTGATGGTAACGCCTAGGAGCTTGAAGAATGATTTCCACACCCGAGAGAGGAACTGGGGCCCACGATCTGAGACGATGTCCTCCGGCAGACCGAAGTTGCGGAAGACTTGATGGAATAAGGCTTCTGCGGTTTCTAAGGAGGTGGGTAAACCCTTGAGGGGAATCAGTTTACAGGCTTTGGAAAACCGATCTACTACAACGAGTATGCAGGTGTTGTTGTCTGAGTTTGGGAGATCCGTGATGAAATCGACTCCGATGTGGGACCAGGGTCTGCGGGGAACGGGGAGTGGAACCAGTTTTCCGGAGGGGAGATGACGCGGAGATTTGGACATGGCACAGACTGAGCAACGACGGATGTATTTGGAGACATCGTGGGCCATACTGGGCCACCAGTACCGAGCTTGGAGGAGCGAGAGAGTTCGCTGGCTGCCTGGATGTCCAGAGCCCGGTGAAGCATGAAGTGAGCCCAGAAGGGTTAAGCGGAGGGAGGCTGGCACATAGGTCCTCCCTTCTGGGCCTCCCAGCGGAGCCGGTTCGACAAGAGTGGCGAGGCGGATCTGTTCATCTAAATCCCATTGAATGGGGCTGACTATGATGGCTGGAGGGAGAATGGGCTCCGGTGTTGTGGGACAATCAGGCGGGTGAAGGCGGGAGAGGGAGTCTGCCTTGACATTCTTGTTACCAGGACGGTAAGTGATGGTGAAGTTGAACCGAGTGAAGTACAGGGCCCACCGTGCTTGGCGAGAGTTGAGTCTTTTCGCATTTTGGATATATTCTAAATTCTTGTGATCTGTGATTACGGTGAAAGGGTGTTGTGCTCCCTCCAGCCAGTGGCGCCACTCTTCAAGTGCCAGTTTAATAGCCAACAACTCCCTGTTTCCGATGTCATAATTTTGCTCCGCTGGGGTAAGCTTCTTGGAGTAGAATGCGCAAGGGTGGAGAAGAGGAGGCTCTCCGTGGTACTGAGACAATACCGCTCCCACCCCCGTAGTGAAGGCATCCACCTCCACGACGAAAGGGAGTTGGGGTTCCATGTGTTTGAGGATGGGAGCGGTGCAGAAGGCTCTCTTCAGCTTTTCAAAAGCGGTGATGGCTTCAGGGGTCCAGGATAGGGACTTGGGCTGATGGCGCAGCAGAGAAGTGATGGGGGCCGTAAGGTGGCTAAAGTTGTGAATGAATCGTCTGTAGAAATTGGAGAATCCAAGAAAACGTTGAAGTTCTTTAACAGACTGAGGTTGGGGCCATGAATTGATGACTTGAACCTTCCCCTGGTCCATTTGAATTCCTTCGGGATTGATGACGTAACCCAGGAACTGGATAGTGGTCCTGTGGAACTCACATTTTTCCTGTTTAAGGTACAACTGATGCTTCCTCAGCTGTAGGAGGACCTGCAGAACGTGGTGGCGATGTTCGGCCAGGTTCCGGGAGTAGATAAGGATATCGTCGATGTAAACGATCACAAAGCGATGGAGAAACTCCCGGAACACCTCGTTCATAAACCCCTGGAAGACGGATGGTGAGTTAGACAGGCCATACGGCATAACCCGATATTCATAGTGACCTGACGGGGTAATGAATGCCGTCTTCCATTCGTCGCCCTCCCGGATACGAACGAGGTTGTACGCGCTCCGCAGGTCCAGCTTCGTGAATATCTGCGCCCCTCTGAGTTCCTCTAGGGCTGCCGGAACCAGCGGAAGAGGATACGGGAGTTTGACAGTTTGGGAATTCAGTGTTCTGTAGTCTATGCAGTGCCGCAAGCCTCCGTCCTTTTTCCCCACAAAGAAGCTTGATGCTGCAGGTGACGTTGATGGACGGATGAACTGTTGTTGGAGAGCCTCCCGAATATACTCCTCCATGGCCTTGCGCTCCGGGATGGACAGTGGATAAACCCTACCCTTAGGAAGTTTAGCTCCAGGCAGCAGGTCTATGGCACAGTCCCATGGCCGGTGAGGGGGAAGTCGAGTGGCTGCCTGCTTACTGAACACATCCTGGAACGCCCCATAGTCAGAGGGGATGGACGGGCTCTCCAGGGGCTCGGGGCTTTCAACGTGAGTGGAGTTGATCTGGAGACTAGGATTAAAAGTAGGCGGAGTTGATTTAAGAGGTTTTGGGTGATGAAGTTCCCGGAAGACCCCGAGTCAATGAGGGCTGGTACAGAAATGGAATAACTTGGGGTGAGTAGTTGGACTGTCAATAATTTTAAGGTAGACACTGCTGGATCTATGTGGAGGGTACTCACCGCAGGGCGTGGTGGACGAGTGGGGCAGGCTCGAATGAGATGACCAGAGGATCCACAATACAAGCAAAGACCGGATGATAGTCGTCGTGCTCGCTCCATACTAGAGAGTCTGGTGGCATCCACTTGTATGGGTTCGGGTCTTGGGTAACCGGCAGGGGGCGGGGCTGGTGGAAGAGCGATATCTTCGGAGTGACAAGCAGCGATGCGCTGAGAGATCCGTCCGGCTCTCAGCATGAAATTTTCTAATCCCACGCTGTCATCGTATATCGCCATTTGCGTGCGGATCTGTGAATCTAGCCCTTGGCGATAGGCAGTTAGCAGTGCAGCCTCGTTCCAATCGCTCGTGGCTGCGAGGGTGCAGAACTGCAACGTGTAATCACTAACCGTCAATCTTCCCTGACGGAGGCGAATGAGCTGATCTGGTATGGAGAGCGAGCCCGTAGACTGCCCAAAAACTTCTTGGAAATGAGCTACGAATGCATCGAAGGAATTAATTATCGCGCTTTGTGAGCCCCAGATAGCACGAGCCCACAGCAGCGCACAACCGGACAGCAGAGAGAGCAGGAAGGCTACCTTGGCTCTTTCCGTGGCGAATTTCTGAGGCTGCATCTCGATGTATAGTGAGACCTGGAGCAGAAAACCGCTACATTCCACCGCCTCGCCCGAGAAAGCAGATGGTAGTGCCATGGGACTGGCAGAGGCTGATGGTGGAGCGGGGAGGGGTGTGAGGGAGGCGCGGAGAGCACTGACGAGCTCATCAAAAGCGTCCGCCGGATCGGGGCGCCGGGGATCCATTCCAATATTTCGGTCTGGTCTTCTGTCACAAATACTCTGGAGACACAAGGCTGCGTGACAACCGGTTTATTAAACCAAACAGTGGAAGAATGTCGATCGGGAATCCTGAAGAATGGCTGGTTGGATCGAGGCTTAGCTGTTGTGAGGAAACGTCCCGTTTCCTCCGGCGGGTGATCCACAGGAAATAACCGAGCGTAGAAGGATTGGAGCCCGGAGACCTTACTCCTCGAGGAAGCTTACAGGGAAGCAAAACACACAGAGAGTCAGGTAAGTCTGCATTGAAGCTACGAGACCAGACAATGACACAGAGGGTGAATGCAGAGATAAAGGGAGCTTGATTGGCAGAGACAGGTGGCAGTGGTTAGTAGGCAGGTGAGGGTGATCTGGTTAACGTGACAGGTGGTGTGGCTGAATCCCTGACAATATGTTGTATCATTGTCCTCGTAAAAGCAATGGTTCACAAGGATGGCTGATGTGGTAGCACATTTCATCACTCGAAGGTGTCACAGAAAACATTGCATGTGGCGTTTAACCATTTAGAACTTTGGACTTAAAGGAAGTGCAATATATATTTCCACAATAGAACTG
>QVTF01019389.1:600000-845000 GCA_003573665.1 Oxygymnocypris stewartii | reverse complement strand
AATTAATATGTATATTTTGTCTTTTCTCTCCAGGGATCCATGTGTAATGACTTTTGTGTCGGTTACTTCTGCATGCCTTGTGCAGCCTGCCAAATGAAGAGAGACATTGACATTAGCAAGCGTACTGGACAGTTCTGAGCAAACTTTGTCTTACAAGGATCAAAAGCCCTGTACATAGTTGTTCTATGTTAATTTAATCCTGCAGTCAATCTTCAGTACACTAGTCCTTAATTATCACCCTTTGGAACTAAATTAAAATCATAGTATAAATGCAAATACTTTAAACTAATCAACTTTATGGCATCATGAAAGTGCTGGCTGTTATGAGCATCAGATTGATAACAATTTTTGTCATGTTACTCAAAATGGACATTGCTCAATGTCATACTTCCAGATTCATATTATAATAGAGGTCCAGTATGTAGAAATCACATTGATTAATTGATTATCTTATCAGATTATGCCATGTTGGTTGTGGTGTGAAAGTGAAACTATGTGTGCCTGTAAGTGAAGAGTCCATACTTAGGAGAATATAGTTGCACTTTGCATATTTTTTTTTCTAATTTGTATAATTTGCAGCAACATCATCATCAATTGTATAATTTGCATTATTGTACATGCCCACAAAATGCACTTTTGTTTGTAGTCACTAAATTATAAAGAGTATTACATTGCAAATATGCAGTAGTATTATGGTATTGTCATACAATAGCCTATATGGTCTGCAAATGCCTTACTAGAGTAAAGTTTCATAAAGCCGTCCCAGTTTAACAAATAAAATACAAAAATGTAGAAAATAGCCTCTTGTCTTTTTGAAGATATATGATTGAGCTCCATGTTTCTCCATTCTAGGAAAAAAATAAAATTATAGTTGTTGTTGGATTTTTATTGAATTTTTTTATTTCAGTCTTGAATCCTTTTTGCAACATCATTGCTCCCCCTTCAGCAAACGGCCCAGGACAATGTTCTCCATATGGCATTTCTCTATAAGTTCAGACTCCTCCAGCTCAAGTCTTCTAAACTCAAGTTCTTGTCACTCCAGTCAGTCAACAGCAGGTGGCACTGCATCAACCTTCGTGACATGACATGACAGCTGAAACAGCATATCAGTGGAGTCGCTAGGTATTCTGGGCCCATTGCACAGAATTTGCTATAGGGTCCCGTCAAAATCACTTCACTCAGTCGGGCCCCTCTCAGCCTCATGGCCCTATGCACTCGGTCATCTTTTCTTCCCAGTTGCTTTGCCTCTGACATTTAACACATACTTTTTGTATAATTTCAAGTTTATACAATTAAACATGTTACACATTTTAAAGTGTATAGTAAGGTATTTTGTAGATGTACAGCATCTGAAAAAAATATTGTTTACCACAGTTTTTAATCACCCTTTAGTTTTTTTCTTTTTTTTGCAGTTAATTAAAATAATCATGTGGTGTTACAAAATATTTTTTTAAAGTATGTATATTACAAATTGTTATTAGGTATAATACTTATATGAGATATATTTTGTTAGTTTTCCCATATACATATTGCCCTGTGTTTTTATTTTGAGTTTGTTGGTTATTGTTGCTGTTTATGGTGTTCTTCATATCCCGTGTTACAGAATTCTTTGATTCTGAAATCATCTGAATCAAATATTTACTTTCACTATAAGATAAAAAAAGTGATAACCCGATGTTAGTCTGAGAACAAGTGGACAGCCTTCACTAGCTACTTCATATTTTTCAGATCTTCGTGTTGAGAACCATCAGAACAGGGAAATGTGATCTGTCATTTATACTTTAGACCGTGGCATGATTGGTGTCAGATTCATTTGAGTATTTCTGTAACTGTTCATCTCTTAGAATTTTCATGTGCAGCAGTACCTAGAGTTTTACTCTGGTAGCAAAAACAACATTTGTGCTGAATAGAATATTATCTCAGTCAGTGGCGTGCACAGACCTCTGGAGGGGCAGTGGCGAAATGGCGTTATATGGGCACAATTGTGGACCATAGGGGGGGTGTGGGTATGGGTCTAGTCTCCCTCGGCTAGGGATGGACGATATGGCAAAAATATTTTTGAAAAATATTATATATAAAAATATATAAAAATTACGATTAATGATTTTATGACGATTTTTTGTCATGTTGGTTTTTCTACTTTGCAAGTTGTTTGAGCATTACAGCCAAAATAATTTCCCTATTATATTGACAAAGCCTTTCAAGGTAACAACATTTAAAAAAGTATGGCAAATATTAAGGCCAAAGTGGGTGAAGATAATCAAATCTTTGTCAATCTTTGTTAAAAAATGAGAACAAAGATACTCATTACAAATACACATAATATACTAAATTAAATGATCAGTGTTCTAGTTTCAGGTACAATAGGTGTATTTAGCAGGAGCATTCAAGAAACTGAATGAACAAATATAAAAATAAAACACTATATAGATTGATTACTATTAAAGCAAATGCATTAATGTTTTTCAGTCAAGAGTAGTGGGTGATTTTTCTTTGTGTTTGGTGTTGTATTAACATTAAAATAGGCTATAGTGTTTTATTTTTATACCTTCATTTACTCACTCAAAAGTAGTTTTTAACCTGAATGAGTTTCATAAACGCTATTTTGAAGAAGGTGGAAAACCAAACAGTTTTTTTCCTACTGGCCATGTGGACAATGTCAATGTGGACCAGCAACTGTTTTCTTTTGGTAACCCAAATTCTTCAAAATATCTTATTTTCTGACAGACCGGGGGCACTGTCGATTTTTTTTCAGATCATTCTTGCATACTTGTTAACTTTCGTTAGACTTGAGGCCTATGTGAAGTGACTTTCAAATGAATCACTACTCTATTCACAAGTCTTAGATTATTTCACCATAAAATTATACTGAAATCAAACTTGAAAAGGGAGGCATTTTGATTAATAACTTTCTAGCAGTAAAGACGTGAAACAAAACAGAGACAACATTTTTGAGACACAAATCAATTTTCACTGCGTTTATTCAGCATCAGATACTCACAGACCACAACTATGAAAATATTAACATCACAAGCCAAAAGGTAAAGTTTAACAGAACATGAATATATGTGTGCTGGGTTGAATTAAGCTCAATGAGTCTTTTCCGTTTTGACCAATGAGAAAAGAGAAAGCAAAGTGTTCAGAAGAGTTTATTGGGTCATCTGGGCCTCGATGGCTTGTGCCGTCCACTCCGGTGCTGCTTGGGTGATCTTCTCCAGGAGGTTGTTCACCTGAAAGCACAGTGACTGAATCTGCTTGTCCCAGGTGGGCAACGGCTCTCGCGCTGATGGAAATAAGAGATAGATTTAATTACATTTTATTCATGGTTACAGTTTTATACAACCAACCAAAAACCAACTTACTTTCAAAATGGACAATGCCATCTATCTGGTCAATGAATCCATTCATGCGACCTTCAGTAATCATTTGTGACGCTATCTTTTCTGCCTGTGGGAAAACAAAGATATGTGTATATACTGTAGAATGATTCTGAAGGATCATGTGGCACTGAAGACTGGAGTAATGATGCTGAAAATTCAGCCTTAAAATCACAGAGAAATAAGTTACATTTTACAATTCATCACAATAGAAAACTGATATTTTAAAGCAGCAGTAAGTTGTCTCTTTATCGCCATCTCTGTTTGAAACTTGCAATTGCAGTTATTTGCAGTTATTGTCTTTACATGGGTTGCGCGTTGGCACGGCTCCTCAGCGCGGATGAATCTGAGGTTTTGAGTTGATGTGTGGCTGTCAGTCACCGCACCGGTGTGGATATTCACTATATTTCAGAATAATAGAATCTTGGAAGGGTCTGTGTATGTTTATTTTTTGTAATTAAATTTTATTGAAAACAGAATCGCCACCATGTTTGTTTTATCAAAAAATATTAAAAACAAGAAATCGCCTTGATTTTCTATTTTTACATTCAGGGGTAGAAAATGGATAAACCGCTTGAATGTTCCACGTGTGGGTGGAAATTAAAAGCCACTTTCCACTGATTGGTCAAGCAAGGATCAGTGCTGTCATCATGTCGTCTTCAGTTTTGTGCAACAGAATAAGAGTCCTCCGCTGTTAAAGCGTTTATTGCAACTACTGTGTTCATCTCCTTTTCATCAAAAAAACCAGACTAACGTATGGCTTGACACAAGGCAGCATCCAGACAGGGCTTACTTCTGTGTAGGCAAACATTCTCCATGGCAAATATTAGGTGCAGAAATATGTATGTACCTCAGATCTGCAGCCACATTACCATTTAACTCTATTTCTTTGGTGCACCGCACATTTTATTTAGCTGTCCAGTTATCAAAATCTGTGTGGCAAAGCTGCGTGACATTTACATTATAGCGAAGCACAGACCAGTATCGGTTTTAGTGTCAGTATAAAGCTATCTTACCATTTTGATAATTTCTAGTTTTGTTTTCATAGAGAAGTTTATATGATACTGTCATTATCCAACGACATCTTACACATGTATATAATACATGCAATTTTTATAAAAAAGGGAATTTTTCTAACTTTATAAAATATGTCTGTCACCTTTAATATTACATTCCTGAATTTAGTCAATATTTTAAAAAATATAACATAGGTTACAAATTAAATCAGTACAAACCAAAGCCATCTTTGTACTGTGGCACAGATGCCGCATCTTAAGATGCATTTAGATGTACTAATGCTGCTTAGATGGCAGTAAATGCATTAACACAAGAATCGCACTATGGAATGAGATTAATGTTTTAAACATTAATTTACAATTATTTTAACCCTACCCCTGAATGTAAAAACAAAGAATTAAGGCGAATTCTTTTCATGCTTTTGAAAAAAGACAAATGAAAATTGTGCCGTTTTCTCATGTTTCTGTTTTCAATATTTAATCAAAAAATGAATGCGTGACCCAAATAAGAATTTTCACTGGATATTGTCATCTGAACAAGCAAGAAACAAGTCTAAAACATTTGTTCTGACCAACAGAGGAAAAAAGCATTGCAATAAATCGCGCTACCAATGGTGATTACATCTAATGATCTGTTAGCTCATATAACAATCAAACCGTGCAAATTATTATTGTTATACTTTGTTCTCAAATTATTCATGTTAACAAAATCAGCATTGCGTGACTACATGTATGTAGTGTGTATTAGCGTTATATGTAGATTTAAATTTCTGTAGTTTAAACCTATTCAAATTACACAGAAAGAAATTATTTTAACCCAAAAAGCCAATTATTCTTTCTTAGAACTGGTTTTCTTTAAAATACAATACTTGTGTAATCCACGTAGGATAACTGTAATCAGATGCACATTTAAAACTGGAACATAATCTAATTTCAGTCACTATAATATAAATGCTCTGCCACTTGCAGCATC
This sequence comes from Oxygymnocypris stewartii, assembly GCA_003573665.1. NCBI lineage: Eukaryota > Metazoa > Chordata > Actinopteri > Cypriniformes > Cyprinidae > Oxygymnocypris > Oxygymnocypris stewartii. The sequence continues at coordinate 839,634 of QVTF01019389.1, read as the reverse complement.
ATCACATGCGATAGCCTACTAGCCGGGACTCCTTCTTTGTTTACAGACGTGATGTAATGATGCATGCTCGAATTACCAGCAAAAACCTACCAGTATCATTCAAATTAGAAAACATTGTTATAAGTTAACCTTTGTGAATCGGGCTAAAGTAAGAGATAGTTTTGGACATCTCAACTTATGTACTTGCTAAAAAAATTATTTTGGATCATTTTTAACCAAAACAAGTTACGGACTGCAGCTTTAAATTGTAATATTTCACAATGTTACTGCTTTTCTTGTATTTTTAATCAAATAAATGCAGCCTTGGAGACTTCTTTCAAAAACATTATTTTACAATAGACGTTTCCTAACACAGTCAGTCAGCGCAGCTGTACCTTTGCAGGAGGAATCTCCAGAAGAGCTCCTAGCTCTTCAAACGTGATGTTATTGTAGAGTTTACTAGCAGACAGCAGGTTGTGCTCAATGACTGCTCGGTCTAGGATGCTTGAACCTGAAAGCATTTGACAAGTATTAGTCATTAGCCTTTCCTAGCAAAGAACATGAATAAATGACAGTACTAATGCATATACCATCGCCTGTGGTGGCTTTCTGATGCGGCATCAGCATGGCAGCAAACTCTTGCAGCAGGTTTCCCCGAATGATTCGATCCAGATACATTTTTTCCAGGATGCCGTAGGCGGCGAGTTGCTGACAGCGTTCATCCTTGAAGAGTGTAGCCAACATACGAGAGCGCTGCTGACCTTGTAGACACATTAAAAACTGATTATATAATGTGACCAGCTTCAAATGAAGCTGAAGCTGAAACTGGTTAACCACCGTTCCAGCAGGTTAATGTTCGTGATGTAATAGATGAAGAGTACCTGCAGATGCCAGTATAGTGCAGTGAAGCGCATGTTTCAGGGCCTCCAGACGCTCAGTCTCATGGACGATGGATTTGTAAGAAAGCTCATTGTAGCGCTGAGCTGCCTCAATGAACTTCCTCCGATAGTCCAGAACTCTGGCGTAACATACCTGCAAAACATGATGGAATATATTACAGTTCTCAATAATCATAAAGCAGCCAAATATTACAAAACCACGCACTGTCCAGTTAGTTATCTAACACTGAGGTCTTCAACCCTGCTCCTGGGGACCCACTCTCCTGGAAAGTTTATTTCCGGCTTCAGCACACCTGTCTGCAATTTCCAAGCAGTCCTGAAGAGCTTGATTGACCGCTTCAGGTGTGTTTGATTAGGGTTGTAGCTAAACTCTTCAGGATAGTGGGTCCCCAGGAACAGGGTTGAAGTCCTCGGATCTAACAGACCTTAGTGTTTGGATACAATTACTTTTGGGCCACAAAAAATTTAGTTTTTATGTTGTTATTGTTTTTTGAACAACCAGTCATAGAAATATATAAATTGTATATGTAATTTTATTATATATTTTAATTTGTGTAATTCAAAAAGTAATTATATTACTAATATATTAATTACATTTATATTTTAAATATTATTTATATTAATTTATTTGATGTTTACATATATGAAACCTCTGCAAAATGTTGCTCTAAAATATAAAATCATATCTACATATACAATTTTAATTTTATATGTGTGTGTGTGTTTAAATGTATATATTTTTTTTAAATATAAGAACTGTGTTGTAAGCTATTTATTAATACATATATATTATACTACGGGGCCGTTGAATGCTTGAATCTGATTGGCTGACGAACATTCTAAGGTGTGCAATTATTTTCAGGGACACGCACTGCGAATGTAGTTCCAGGCAGCTCTCTTGACCGCAGTACATGGCCATATCAATTCGCCAAATGATTTATGTTATTTCAAAGGTCTTACAACAGAAAAATAACCAAAACCCACAACGACACTGGCCAAACAAATAAATACAGTAAACAAAAGGATAAAATTGACAGATCTTTTCCATGTTTTTGCCACAAAAGTACGTTTTATTATGTACGGAAAGCACATAGCCTACTCTCTCTCTCCCGCTCTCGGTCTCTCCCTCACAGACACACATATAGTTTACACACACCTTAACATAAGCGCTAATGTAGTTACTACTCTGATGATTTTATCAGTAACAGTTTAAGAACTTAAAAACTACATGACTTCTCACAAGCGAAGTAACAACAACGGCTCTGCTTGTGAAGGAAATTAACTTAATGTCTTACTACATTGCTGCCGATCACTGACTCACAGAGGTAGCATTCATTTCTCTCTCTCTCGGTCTCATAACTTAGTTATTAACTACATTAGTCTGCTATCAATGGCTCAAGCGTCCGTTACGGTTTAAAATTACGTTTTGGAATTAGCAACGTTGGATGAGATGCTGAAGAAATAATCCTACTCACAATAGCGATTGAAGTAGAAAAAACGGACGAATACCTTGAAATATATAATCTGATCGATGTCTTTAAGTGTGGCAACCGAATAGTATAAGCGCAATAATTGACTCCAAGCCATTGAATTATTATAAAAATAATGCACGATCGTGACCGCATCGCCACCTCGGATGTGCATTATTTTTCTAATAATTCAACGGCCCGTCGTCAATTATTCCTTACTTAATTAATAGCTTACAAGACTGTTAATAAATGTTTATTAGTATGCTTTTTGGGTAAATAAAGCAAGTGTCCAATTCAATACTAATGATTCTTTAAAACTCCACCAATATCATCAGAAATATATTCGAAATGCCGCTCAGCCCTACTGGACACTGTGCATTTGATATATAGCTCAACTGATGGTGCACCTTGTAGTGAATCTGCAGCTGTTCATTGGTGGATTCATTCTGAAGTAAAGACGCTCGGTTGATGTAGGCCTCAGCTTGAACTGGGTCGTCGTCCTCCAAATACAGACGAGCGATTTTAAGGTAGGTGTCCAATTTATAGTCCACATTGTACTGTCTGTAAAATCAGATATCAGAAAAGATCATAAGAACAACATAAACTAATCATCAAAATAATAAGCTTCAGTTTGTTCCAAGAGAAAAGCGAAATCTTACTTCTGACCCGTCTCCAGCGGGATTCCCACAAGAACCAGTGCAGCGTTCCTCCAGTCCTCCTCTTTCTCGTAGATTGTGGCTAGATGCTGTCTGATGGAAGCCACCTGGAAGTATATAAGATTTGCTCATACATGATCCGTACGATTCCAGCATTGAGCCGAGAATTTTTTTTAACACATACCTGTTCTTCAAATGAGATGACTCTGGGCTGGATCTTCTCCAGGGTGAAGTGACACACGGCTTTCGCAGTGCCATCTGGTAGGTTTGGAAGGTGCGCGCAAAAGTCTGTCAACAGCTGTCTGGATATGACCAGGCTGACGTTCTCATTGACCACTGCGCAAGTGTGAGAAATAGCGAAGCTCGTCAATTTAGACAATGTAAAGAGAGGAATGTGTGTATTCTCATATTAAGCTGATTCTATTCCATTAATATCATCAGACTAGCATACTTAAATACTAGTGTACTTACTCGCTTCAACAAATGCTTTCAGTGCCTCAAGTTGTTCTGCATCAGTAAACTGAAGAGCCTTTTCTAGTATTTGACGATATCTGTCAAAAACACATTCGTTAGACTAACAATTATTAGAATTGTTTGCAAAGAAAGAAGCACGTGCTTTTGGGGGCGGGGCATGTTCTTTTTAGAACAATTTGATTGGACAAAACTTTAAAAACGCCCCTAAATGCAAGATGAGTCATCAATATATTTGGCCAATTTTTAACCAGAAAAGAAAGACTGTAAAATGTCGTGTATGTCTGATGAAAGACCATTTTGTTCACCTTTAGGCGCACACTAGTATATTAACTACCTCAAAGCAAACATGTCTTTAATTCGGTAAATAAGTGCTATTAGTATTTAAGCTCACTTCTTGTCATTAATCCAGCCCTTGCTCAATTTACCATTAAACCCATAAATACATTATCATACGAATATTTATTAATGATTCTAATATCTGCAAACCATTAATAATACCAATTTTATACTTACAACATATTTCAATAGTTATAAAAAATATTCTCTGCATGTTGACAGTAGGTCATCTGCACTGCATATCCTCGCGCTAGCTAAGTAATGTTAGCCTGTACTCATCTCATCTGCAGCATTATCTTTCATATAAAAAAACTAGACCATAATAAATTCATGCAGCAGACGTACAGTAAGTAAAAATTTGAGTAAATGACTTGAAATGACATACTTCCCAGCTAGATCTTTGTGAGACCCGCTAGAGTTCATCAGCTGCGCGAGCTCCTGCCTCACGCCAGACGCCATTTTCCTCTGCGCTCAAACAACAACAACAGCGCGAGCCGCCAGAGGCCGCCACTCCATCAATACCGATCTCACTCATGCCAAGGATAATACAAAATAATATTATCGTAAAATAATAATAATAAATCCGCAGTCGTCTCAAAAGGACTGCTCTTTAGTGAATATTTCCAGTTTCCCCTAGACTTCTGTTGTGTAATGTTATGGCTGATACTATTTCTAAATGATCTGTTATAAATAAAGTCTAAGCAATTTCACAACTAGAAATAGAATCAAACACAAAGACCAGTGCTAAAGTGCAGAATCTGCAGAGAAAGGAAAGTGTAGCAGATATCTGTGCATCTATGCATTGATCAAATGTTTCCTGGGGCTATAGAGCTAAATGGAGTGTATTTATAAAAGCACAAACAGACTGCATTTTTCCTGCAACATCATGGGCTACTAGAATAGAATAGAATATTAGAGCTAGATGAAGTGTATTGATGAAAGATCCTAAAAGTAAACAGCCTGAAGTTTTACGCCAATAACATGCTATATAATATAATATAATATAGTTTAATATTATATTATACTATATGATATGATATAATATAATAAGAACTAAAAGAAATGTATAAAGATCCTAAAACATTTTTTTTACTTCACCAACACATGCTTCTATATTTTAATATACACTAATGCAATTAATAATATAATATAATATAAGAGCTAAAATAAATTAAATGATCCTAAAAATAAACAGCACGTGATACTATATTTTCATATGCACTTATGTAATTAATATAATATAATATAAACTTCAGTACGCTATATGAGGTATATTTATAAAAGGTCTTATAAATACACTTTTTTGTTTAACTTTTTTGACAGAATTTTTACTGCAACAACATGTGCTACTATATTTTTTCATATACATAAAAATAATATAATATAATAATATTAGATATATAGATGAAGTGATTTTATAAAAGATCCTATAAATAAAAAGCCTATATTTTACTGTAACATGTGCTACTATGTTTTATATAAAATAATGTAACATAATAATAATAATGTAATATTATAATATTTTATATAAATTAAATTGAATACATTTTAATATGTAAGGTGAATGCAGGTAAATGTAGATAAATATAGGTAAATATGGGTGTGAGTAACTTTCTGATCATTTTCCACTGTATTAAATATTATATCAATATTTCTATTGTACTCTTGGTCCTTATAAACCTTTAATGTTTACTACATATTTATAAGTGATGTCATAACTGATTGCTTTTTTGAGTAATTTACTTGATCAGTAAACATGAGATTTGATTCAGAATTAAAATGAACATAGGAATTAGCTTGACATGATGGCAAAACGTTTTTTAATCACATCTTATTCTATATAGATATAAATAATCATTCATCTTCATCAAATTTCTGCGAACGATTCTGCACGGAAGTTGTGGCGTGACGTCATTTGTTGTTTCCTGCGAAGGCGTGGCTTGATTATGGGATGTTAGAGGCGAAATGGCGCTCGGCGCGGTATTTTAAACAATCGTCTTCGTCTGAAAGCGGATGATCGACGCGATGCAGCGCAGGGTTGGACTCGAGAGTGCGTGATCGAGGGGAAAGCCTTGAGGATTTCAGAAGACCGTCTGGACACTCCTCTCTCGAGCGAGCGTAAGAAGTGCTTTGAGCTCGGGTGTGTGTTCAGCGAGGGGCAATATGATCTCAGCTAGTTAGCCTAACGTTAGCTGCTAAGTGTGTGTGTGTGCGCGCGCGCGTCTCTCTCTCTGTGTGTGTGTGTGTGTGTGTGTGTGTGTGTGTGTGTGTGTGTGTGTGTGTGTGTGTGTGTGAGTGAGAGTGTGTGTGTGTGTGTGTGTGTGTGTGTGTGTGTGTGTGTGTGTGTGTGTGTGTGTGTGTGTCTCGGTGTGTCTCTCTCTCTCTGTGTGTGTGTGTGTGTGTGTGTGTGTGTGTGTCTGTGTGTGTCTGTGTGTGTGTGTCTCTGTGTGTGTCTGTGTGTGTGTCTCTGTGTGTGTGTGTGTGTGTGTGTGTGTGTGTGTGTGTGTGTGTGTGTGTGTGTGTGTGAGTGAGAGTGTGTGTGTGTGTGTGTGTCTCGGTGTGTCTCTCTCTCTGTGTGTGTGTGTGTCTGTGTGTGTGTCTCTGTGTGTGTCTCTGTGTGTGTCTGTGTCAGCTCGCATGACCGCTGATAATGTTTGGGGAACTTCTGCATCATAAATCAAACACGGGCAAAGCTTACAGTGTTATAGTTATTAGAGGCTAACTGGTTAACGTTAGCACTCGAGGCTATACCTGACAGTCAGTGACAGCGAGCTGCTGGCCCTCCGCGCCTGTCATACTTATCTTAGAGTTTATTCTGCACTATCATTGGTTCACGGCAGTGTTAGTTAACTTACATGTAAAACGTGAGATTTTAATTTATATATGAAAATTAATGTATATGTATAAAATATATAATTGTGTGGTACAGTGACGTGGTCCTCTTATGTCGTTTTTTGTAATTACACAGATAGTATGTTGGTTATAAACGGTGTATAAGTTTGACTTTTTGCGCTCAGGATGTTTATTTTATGTTTTGTGATGTTTGCACAATATGCACCGGATGTAAATAATTATAGATATGTATTGTTGATGCTCTTATGTTTTCTAAACTAACTTACTCGCCATATATATATTTATAGTTGACATTATATGGGAACTGAGGCTGTCGTTCTGATAAACATAAACTTTTTGTTTCGGTGAAGAAAAAGTTATGCGGGTTTAAAACGAATACTGTATTTCTTAAGTCTCAAAATGACAATAGAGATCGTCGTCTGTCTCCGTTCTGCTCCTCCTTTGTGTGACACAACAACAAATCCTGCTGTTTCGGTGCCGCTGTTTCTAGCGTCTGAACTGATGACGAGATGAAAATGGCGGATCTTTCGAAATCCAACCCCGGCCTGAAATACTCTCTTTAACTGGACTCAATTCTGCAGACAAACATCCCTGTCTACAATAACTCATATGAATGCCTTGTAAAATAGAGATATTTCCATGGCAACAGAATAGACAGGAAAGCAGGCGCATCGAATATCAGCAAACTGACAGACGGTCTTGTTTGGTTTCACTGAATTAACTGTTGAGGTAAAGGATTAAATACGGACTGTTATTGTCAGGCATATCCAGAGAGGCCTGCTGTTGTTTTTAAAACGGCTGTAAAAGTGTTAACTGTTACGTTTAAGCGACTAAAAGCATGCATGAAAGTGTTTTTGTGTGTGTGAATTTCTTAAGCGCACGTAACTGCTGTCAGTTTTCTGACGCACCGCCTGGCTAGTTCATGTTAGCGTTGACCGCTGTTTCTAATATACTGTATGTTAACTGCTGGTTAGCCCCCGTGCTAGTTAGCCGCATAGCAGCTGAGCATAAACAGCCCGAGGTGATTGGAATGAATGGGAGTGGTCCTGTTTGTAAAGTGTTTAGTAAGTAATGGACATTTAAACGGCCCGCCAGTTGATTGTGGCAGAACATAACTATTAGTGACATAACTATTATGCAGCTATGTTTGATGTACTGGGTTGGGCTAGTAGTTCACATCCAAACTGCTATATACACAGCACAACTGGTTACAGTTGTTCTCAGTACTGTACATTTCTGTGTTTATAAATGCTGTGTTGATATGTTAAAAAGGAAAATATGGTTCCCACAAGCCCTGTAATTTCAGAGTATATTTATATTGTTTTCTTTACCCAGCAAAAGTAAATAGAGTTATTGCAAGTCTAAAGTAATGGAAATATTTGTGGGAAACTCTATATTAATATGTCATATATGTTAGTACATAAACTGACTTATATATGTATATGTGTGTGTATGTATAGATAGATAAATATTATTACGTTTGATTAATGTTAAATAATATTAAATAAAAACTATAATTATATATAGTTTATTATTTGTAAAAAGGCAATATTATACATGTGTGTTTAAGATGTATAGGTAATTACATTTGTTTAATGTTAAAATATATTAAATATATGAATTGTATATATGTTATATAGTGTATTATTTCTAAAATGCAAAATTATATATATATATACCCACACGTGTGTGTGTGTGTGTGTGTGTGTGTAAATACTATTAAAAAATACATATATTTAATATGTTTATATATAATGTTAAAAAATATGAAATATATACATTTTATATAGTTTTACTATATTATATATCTTGAAAGAAATTTTCACTATTTTCAACATTAGCCATATTAGAAAACATGTTTCTTAAGCAGCAAATCAGCATATTAGAGTGATTTCTAATAGCCTTGGTGAAAATAAGAGCTAGTTCTTAAAAAATTAACAGAAGTGCACTTGTTGCAATACATATACACTGTTTCAGTAATTTAGTCTCATCTCTTGTTTGTGGCGGTTTCTATGTTGTTAGTAATTTAAGAAATGTCCCCCGTCCCCACAGTGTGTTTTCAGTAACTTGGTACACGATGGATGTGGTTTCACCGGAGCTCAACAGCCTCCTCCCTGATGAGATTATGGATACAGAAGCCATCGTGATGGAAGAGGAGCTCCCCGCCGAGCACCTCGCCGCTCCTCCCCAATCTGAACCAGAGCCGCCGCAGGTTCCTATGGAGACCGATGTGCCTGAAATTGTCAGCCTGTGTCCAGCCTCCACATCTATGCAGATGACCTCCACTGACGCTCGGTGCAGCACCAGCTCGGGAACTCAGCTCCTCCTCACCTCCTCCAGCCTCATATCCAGCACCACCTCGACCACCACCACCTCTGCCAAAACCACCGGTCCTGTGGTGACTCAGAACCTCCCCAAAATCTCCTGTGTTTCTGTCCCAGCCAACCACCAGCTCATCATCAACAAAGTGTCTGGCGTCCCCGCTGCGGACGGCAAGTCTCCAGGCGCTGCTGTGCTCAAGCCAGAGGGCCAAAAACTCTTGGTTGCCGGCCTCAGTAAAACAGGGCAGCCCATTATGTTGGCTCTGCCTCACACTTGGAGCAAGCCCGCCACTACCCAGGGCACAGGGGACACCAAGGCCCAGCCGACGCAGATCAAAATGGTGACGACAGTAGGGAAGCCTGTGATAGCGGTGAGCTCAGCCAGTCAGCTGATGTGCAGCTCCAACACACTGCAGGCCCAGCAGCTCAAGGCACTTCAGGTGGGTGTTAACAACTTTCATCAAAACACTGGTCATGCAGACATTGCAGAAATGAAGTATAAACATTACCATTTTATTTTAAGACCATAGAGAGCCACTTTACTTGCACGTTTCTTTACTTTGGCCACAGTTTCTCATAATTTTAGTAAAAAAAAAAATGCCATGGTGTTACCCTATATGAAAATCTGTAATTGCTGCAGATGAGAAGTTGTTAGTCACTTTGTACACAAGCATAGAAAGAATAGAAAAAGCTCATATTAGTAGTTTTTTTTGGTATGTAAAAATGTATTTTTACTGAATTTTTTTAATTATTATTTATAGTCATTAAAAAGGAAAAATTCAATATTTATTATAATAATTATTAATAATAATAATTTTATTTTTTACTTGTAAGGTAAATGCCTGATTTTAAAATGAATTATTGTTAATTTTAATGATCTTTATAGTCATCTTTAAAAAAAGGGGGAAAGTCTGTTTTTATTACTGTATTTTCAAAATGTGCAATTATTCTTATAGTAATATTTCTAAAATGTATATTTCAAAATTTGATATTTTTATAGTATAATTCAAATGAGCTATTACTCGTTGTTGTTGTTGTTACATATTTGTAAATGCTTTTCTATAAGGAGAATTGTCTTTTGTTACTGTATTTTTAAGATAAGCTATTTATAGTATTTTTTAAAATATTTGTTTTATTTTAAACGTATTTATTTAAACTTTTTTTTTATAAAATGAAGTTAAGTAATTTGTTTAACTGTATTTTTTTAAATCATCGATTATGTTCAATATATTATTTTTAGCCATGTTTGTACTTTTCTTTTTTTTTACTGTAAGGAAAATGGCATTGGTTAATTTTAATGACCTTAAAGTGCAATCTTATTTCCTGTTCAGTGTCTATCATAGGCAGCTGTAATAATTTTCAAGTAACGTATTTCTCCTCACAGATCTCAAAGAAGCCCCCAGTATCTACAGCCGGACCGATGATTACAAAGCTCATCATCACAAAAGCCCTGAACAATAAAGGACTGTCCAGCCCAGCTTCAGTGGCTCCTGTAGTGACTGGTACTCTTCTGTCTGTCTTTATAAAATATAACATGAGCAAGAGTGCTTTTTCTTTTAACAGCACACCTGTGGTATCCAAATTTGAATTCCTTTTTTTGTCCACAGGGCGAGTTGTTACCCAGAGTACTCCAGTGACACCTCCACGCGCCATCACCATTGGTGAGACCATCAGCACTGTGCCACAAAATACGTCTGGTAACAGCAAAGTCGCCATATCGCCTCTCAAGTCTCCCAGCAAGGTCTTAAATCTTTTAAATGTAAAAACTGGCATTGCAATTTACATTCATCTGTCTTTGCGATGCCAATTTTGTTCTCAATGATGGCCACACTCTGGTTTCTGACGTCTTCCTCATGTTTCTCCTGTCTGTAGCTGACTGTGGTTTCGGTGGCCAGTCAGTCTCCAAACTCACCTCAGAAGTCTGTTACGCTGCCGCTCAACGTGGCTCTTGGCCAGCAGATCCTCACTGTTCAACAGTCTGCTGCCACCTCTCCAGCTAAAGCAGGAACCAGCCAGTCCACCGCACAGGTACGTCCAACTAGAGCCCTCACAAACTAAACCAATTTGCTGTCCACAGGGCCGTAGCTGGGGTTTGCGGGGCCCGGGTGCAGGTTGTAACAGTGGCCCCTGTTTGAAATTGTTTAATTTGTATGTTTGTTCTATTTATTTATTTGTGCTATTTACACAATGTATTTTGAAGTTTGTAGGTGTTAAGGGTGTGAACCTACACTGATCTTACGGTTCAATTCGATATCACGGTGAATTGAAAATGCACTGCTTCCTCAATTTGCAATTTTTCAATAAATACAAGCAGTCAGATATATGAACTGAACCTTTAATTTGACCTGCTCAAAGAAAACACGCTTCTTGAATGTATCAAACATCAAACAAAACTAAGTCTGGGCACAGAAGAAAACAGGAGCATTTAGAACAAACACACTAAAGTAAATACTAAATACTCGGCACTGACAGGGTTAACAGCACACGGTGAAAACAGCTGATGTGGTTTCTCAAGTTAGTTGTATTACCCCCTGGCCCCTGCATATTTTATTTGTGCGTGACATGATTTACACCAGCGGTTCTCAGTTCCAGTCCTCGCGCCCCCCGCTCAGCATATTTTGCATGTCTCTCTTTGTTAACACACCTGATTCAGATTATCAGCTCGTTAGAAGTGCGCTCCGTGCATGAACTGTGTTCCGATTGACATGCTCCCTATACACAGTGTCCATTGCTCCCTACTCCCTCAGCAGGGGAAATCCGTTGTAGTTTACTTCACTTCGGAACATTCATTCATGGTTTGCGCTGCACAACGTCTTCACGCACGGACGAGTGTGACATCATATACCTCTGTAAATATATAAAAATGTTATTCACGTCTCGCACACTTCAATGTACTTTGAATGGAATATGTTCGCTTCGAACTTGAATCATGGCAAAATATCCTGTGATGTCCACTTTGCAGGGCACTTACGTTCAAATAGAACAAACATCTGAAGCGATAAGAGTAACATACGAAATATGCAGAGCGGGGGGGGCGCGAGGACTGGAATTGAGAACAGCTGATTTACACACAGCGTGTCTTCTCCAGGTCGTGCTTACCAGGTTGTTCATAAAAGCCAGATGTTGGTTTTTGAAGTAGTTGGAGCATTTTTAATTATACTCGCACCCGTGTCTCTATATATAATATAATGATGCACATTCAATTTCTTGCAAAACTGTTTACTTTCACTTAAGATATTTCACTTAATGCTTCTATAATGTCCTCATTTGTAAGTCACTTTGGATAAAAGCGTCTGCTAAATGACTAAATAAATAATAAATAAAATATAACTGACCGTCTTTTCGAGGATACTCTCCTGTTCAGATGCAGGAGGAGGGGAAGGAGAGCATGGTTTGGTGTTGCTCTCCATGAGACGCGGCTCTCTGCATGTGCACCGAACACGGCGCGCGAGTAGGCTACTCGGTTCAGCTTTTCCACTTCTTGTGTTTAAATGCTTTAAACTCTTTTTCAAGTTTAAATTGACAAGGCTTAAATACACGTGCGAATGGTAAGGTTTAGTGACGACGTGCAGCAGTGTCCCGTCAACTGTCCTGAGCATCTCTTTAGGCTGGCCTTAGCCAGTGGGTTGAGATCTCGGGGGGCCCCGCTCAGCTGTGGGCCCCTATAATCATCACCACCTTTCACCCCACTAGCAACAGCTCTGGCTGTCAAGTCAAATTTAGATTTTAAGTGCCCCATTTGTAATAGCAGCCTGTATTACAGTGTAATTTTGTGTACAACAGCACTATAATTTAATGCTGATTTCTGTGTACAGACTGTAAAGCCAGTGCAGACATTGGGGGGAGTGGGAACATCCCAGTTTAAGACCATCATCCCCTTCACCACACCTCCAAATGTGCAGCAGATCCAGGTCCCGGGCAGCCGCTTCCATTATGTGCGTCTGGTAACGGCCACCACTGGCAGCAGCACCGCACAGTCAAGCGGCAGCACCAACACCCACCCTTCAATCCAAACAGGTGAGTATATCACAGTCCAACCCATGTGAGGGATGGGAACACGATTTTAACCCTTCCAGTTCTGGTTTCTCTTTCTCTTTATGATTCTTTTTCTTTGTAATAATTATTTGAGTATTTTATGGAATAAATAATTGTATATAAAAATGCAATTCCATTGCCAAATAGGGTCGGGCAATAAATCTATGTTTATTGCAAAAGATAAATCCACTTGATCAGTTTATTCTCTTTATTTAGCTCTACATATATTATATTCTCTACATATAAACAATCAGGTGCATAGAAACAAAAATCTGCAAGTCTTCATGTTTTGGCTGTTTCTGTGTGAATGAGTAGTGCTGTTTCCAAACTAAACGTACTCCAGCACCTGTGATGCTTGTGGTGTTTTCAGCATCTGTCATCTCACATTATGAGGACATGAACACATGGACGTCATCTCCAGAGCTGCTCTGGGAGCCATTACACCAGCATTCTGCTATTTCATTTGATAAATGCCATTAAACGTACACTACAACTTAAAGGTGACCTATTATGTCCCTTTTTACAAGATGTAAAATAAGTCTGTGATGTCCCCAGAGTGTGTATGTGATGTTTTAGCTCATAATACCTCATATCTTATTTTATAGCTTCCATTATTAGCCAAACACGCCATTTTTGTGTTTATCCTTTTAAATGCAAATGAGCTGGTGCTCCCAGCCCCCTTTCAGAAGAGGGTGGAGCTTCAAGAGTGAAAACTTTGAAGAAAATCTATTGACATTTTTCGTCAATGAATAAAAACGAGTGACAAATGTTAGGGAGGGACGATTTGGGAAAGAGATACATTCAGAATGAATCCGCTGCATGATTAAGAGGTTAGATGCGTACATATGAATCAGCGGGACATAAACTAACATGCTCTTGCTGCACGTCTCATAAAACATAAATATCAGTATCTGGGAGTAAGAGAACAGCAGACATGGATAAAATTGGCTAAGCACAAGAAAACTCAATTGAAGGCGATGGTCTGTCAATATGCAACCCTCTTATTGTTTTTGTAATGGGTGCACTGCAGCGATCCATTTTTAAGAATTACTTTAATGATAGGATTGAAAATGAATAGGCTCATAAGTGATTAAAGAAAATCCATTAACATATCTACTGTTGTGTTGTTACAAAGCCAAGCCTGTGATGATGAACGCTGCAGTACGGATGTCTGTACCCATCGTCTCGGCACAGACAATCAAACAGGTACAACACTTTACTCACTACACAGTTAAACAATGACATCATTGTTATCGATGGTTGTGGAGCTTTTGGTCTTTTTGCTGTTTGCTTTGATGTTGATAATCTGTAGTTCTGCAGAAACTGCACGATTAATTGTTAAAAGATCGCGATCTTGATTCAAACACCCACGCAATCTAATTTCTAAATGAAAACGATTTGCCTGTGTATATTAAGCCTTTGGAAAGTCACACCAGAACATTCAAATCTGTGTTTGTGCTGCCGCTGACACAGAGCAGGCATTTAGCATGTTTAGGTAAGAAACCGCTTCATGAACATGTCTTTCAATAATACACAGTATTATTTCTGTCTTACAGTCATTCATATTATCATCACAAATACTGAGATGAAAGTTTATAGTTCGGATTAGGGCTGTGACGATAACCGCATTATCGCATCACCGCGGTAATGAGATGCCGACTGCGGTGTTGAGGTCATCACCGCACTTTTTTGCAAGGTATTTGCAGGAGGAAGCTAGAGGTCTGTGTTCAATTCCCGAATAAATCACGGTAGCGGTCGGTAACTCTGGTGTAATTTGAACGGGAGTGGGCGGTCTAACAATATCCCGTTCCCGACGTCCTTTCAGAACAGCATATCTGCGCTTTATTCCCTCTTATCGCTCACATGCTGCACACACAGACCAGTGCTTCTGTGTCATGTATTTTATTGCCAGCATGTGCATAATGGCCCTCAGACAGAACAGGCAGGCTGTCGATGAGTGACCGAGCAGAATAATGATGGAGCAAAGTGTGGATGCACTGTCCTTGAAGGACGTTCAACTTGGACTGGGAAATGGTCAGTTTACTGCGAAGAAACCCACGTCAGGCAAGTCTGACTCGGGACATTCTTCTCAGGGAGGTTAAATTGTTAGGTTTCATGAAAAAGTGATTTCATTTAGCAATGTCTAAGCATACGGTTTTGTTCATATTTTCATATACATTTAAATGACGGATGTCTTTTTTTCTCTGTGACACTTTTCATACTGTATTGACAGCAAAAGTTTAAACAAATTTTGTATTTTGAGAAGACAAATAAAAATAACAAATATGCTATTTTAAATTTTTTGTACTAACTATAGGTCTACATTATAATTTTTTCTCTCTGCGACACTTTGTGTTGACAGCAAAATAAAACTTTTTTTTATAATTATATCAAACTAATTTGATTCTGGACAAGACTAATAAAATAAATTGCCTACAATAAAATATTTGTTTTGCAGACTACATTTTTATTATCTCTCTCTTTCAGTATTGGAAATTTAAATGTGAGATTCTGGAAACAAGTTATATTTAGTGGGAACAGTCGGGTCAGGAAGAAAATTATTCTAAGCGGACAGCCCGGGAACACAGAGTGAATTTGTAGCTGGCCCTGGTGGGTGCGGAATATAACCTTGCAGGAGCACGACTAAAACAGTTTCACTTAAGCGGCTCAGTAGTTGTACAACAGCCGAACACTTGTACAGACAGGCTCGCCTGATGTTCCCTTTTTATGTTGCACTTTAAGAAGGTTGTTATTATAAATGTAGCTTAATTAATAGTTAAATAATATTAATGATATCCTAATTTGCTGTTACAAACGATGCGCTTAAACACATTTTCAACAAGTTGCCTTTGGACAAGTGCTTTTTTATCCACGGACTGTTGCCCGAAAAACAATGTCTAAAGAAATAGGAATCAAAGTTTAGCACAACTCACCAGAACTAAGCATGAGGCATGTTGAGCTCGACTTGTGGATTCTGCAGCTTGCTCAGGTTGTTATTCTTTTAATAATTTATTGTACAAAGAATGTGTTAAAAACGATGACAAAGACTGTTCCATAATTCCTATTAAACTCAAAAGATATCGAAAAAAATAGTTATAGAAATGAATGTTATTATTGTTAATATAATTTGCTGTTTTAATAATAAAGAAGACTACTTATAATAATTATTAATTTCCGTGATCATTTACAAGTTGCATGCGTTCTTGATCAAAAGTCATTATAGATTTCCGCTTCGGAGGGGGGGGGGGTGTCGTGCGATTAACCGCCAAACCACAATATTTGTTGCTCCTTCACCGCGGTAAGAAAAAATCCCACACCGTCACAGCCCTGGTTCAGATATAAACATTGATGTATATGGCAGCGATCAAAGCAAGTCATCTTCTGAAAGTATCTGGCGCTTCAAATAACGTTTGTGTTGAGTGCAACATTTTGCAACATAGTTTGCGACAAGGGACTGTTAAAATATGTATTTGTCATTGAATCATTGATTCAAGAGATTTGTTCAAAAATGCTGATTCTTCCTCAAATGACACAAGTGAAGTATTTATGAGTGAGTTATTGAACCATTAATGCAAAAAACACCTTTTCATAATTTTGATATTAAAAATGGTTGTATTAAATATATTATTTTAAATACTTATTTATATTAAATAATTAATTCAAATTAATTAAACACTTTTAAATAGATTTCAGCAATAAATATTTTGTCACACTTTATTTAGTTTTTCCCAGAATTGTGGGAGAAATGTTATCTCAATTTAAGAACAAAAAATGTTGATTCTCAATTTATCCAGAATTGTGCATCTCTAACTTCACATGTGCTTGATCATCTTTTTGTACACAGGTAGTACCCAAATCCTTCACGTCAGGAGCCCAGGTGGTGACCAACAGTCAGACGCCCCAGCGTCTCATCATGCCAGCCACACATCTGCCCCAGATCCAGCCTAGCCTCACCAACCTGCCGCCGGGCACTGTGCTCACCCCCGCCCATGGCTCTGGAAACATGGGCTATGCGGTGTTACCGGCCCCATACGTTACACAGGTCTGTATGTCAGTGATGGAGCAGGATGTTTGAGTTTGGCTGGTTGTTTTTGTGGTATTGTCTCACCTTGCTTGTTCTCATAGATCTCTCAGTCTGCGTTTATGACTTTGACCAGCAGCTCCACCTTCTCAACAGCCACCCCTATACAGACTCAAGCCAGGCTTTCACTTAACGGGTGAGTCGACTCGAGCGCCACGTGCCACACTGTTACATGTGTGTATGAAGTGATGCGCGGATGGCGGTTGTATCCGCGGGTCGGGTGGGTCATGTAATAAAAAATACATTCTAATTAATTGCGGGTGGATGAGAGAAATCATTAGTGATGCAAATATTCTCTAAAATATGAAAGTGTTTTAAATTCATTTTTTCATCAGGCAGGCAGATTCAATTTTTGTGTGTGTTCACCTGTTCGGGAAGTTGCAGTGACCGATAAGTGGCTTTCCAGATAAAGACTGAATGGAGTAAAGCGTGTGTTTCTGCTATTCAGAAAATGTCAACTATAATTTGGCCAAATAAGAACTTTTGTTTTTTAATTAAATGTTCATTTAAAAGCAGCCTATTATCATTGTATTAGCCTGGTACCGTTACCCCTTACGGCTCCGACAACGTTTTGTTCCGTCCTCCATGCAGTGCCAAATCACACCAGGAGCGAAGCAACTGGATTCGCGAGACCACGAGATTCTGGGATGCTTCTGAAACGTGCCACGGCGTGGCCGGTATAATATATACATATCTATGGGTATAAAAACAAGCATTGACTTGACTAGAGAGACCGTGATCAGCTCCGGTGGCCGCGTCGGAGCCGTAATGCGCGGCAGACGTGATGCGCAGATCATCTCTCACATCACTGAATCTGCTGTTAAAAATGAACCATCCATGCATCATATCATTGTGCAAAACTAAGAATTAATTTAATTAGAATCATTGCAATGTGACGATTGGGTGCGGGTCTGTTATCTAAAAATATAGGTGCGGGTGGATCATTTATTTGAAGCAGCGGATTTGAGCTCATCCACGCATCTCTAGTATGTATGTATACAAATTAACTAGATAAAAGTTTGGACACCCTTCTAGGGCTGACAAATTGGCAGAACAACTACATTCAAATTTTGTACTAAAATATTATAAATATTTGAATTCAAATTTTAAAGGCATAATTACTGTTAGGAGAAAAAAGGCTTTTGACTTTCTCTCCTGAGGGTGCATCGAGCAAAATATTACCGTAATAATGCACGTTTCTTCAAAGCAATACAAAAAATACTATCTTTGAAAAAAGTGCATACTGTTTATAAACCATAAATAATTAATTACGTTGCTTAAACGATTAGAAACAACAAATATCATGTAAGTATGTATAGTTTAATACTAAGGACTGAAAACCAAACACAAAGAGTAGCTTCCTATTTTCATTTTAAAAAACGAGATGCAGTGGGATGATTTTTAAAAGTTGAACATACTTTAATTTTACATGGCTGTCTAAACATGCCGCTCTCTCTTTTTTTTGCGAGACACGAGTGCAATGCTGATAGATGTCCCTATAGAAAATGCGATAATATGCGTTCTGTGTGAACGGCTTGGTTCCAGTTCTGAGGTAAACAACATCTTCTCCGCATTGATGTTCTCTTTTTCCACAATATTTTGAATGAGCAGTGCCGCATGCAGTGGGTTCAAATGGACAGGTTAAAAAAAAAAAAACATTAAAATGTTATAACACTCATACATCGTCATTGCATCTTGTGTGCCACATATAAGGCTGCCCGACAGACACCTAAATATCGAATGCAGTGTTTTTGCTTTCGAATGTGGATTTTTATTTTAAATTCTACGAATATTTGAAATTTCTTTTGACAGCTCTTTACCCTTCCCATTCGTCTGTCTAAACTTTTGGCTGGTACTGAATATAGAATACAGTATATACATACTTATTGTAAATAACTTTAAACACAAATAGAACAATATATATACAGCATATAACTTGAATAAGGAACATGCAGATTCATATTTAAATAGTCTTTTTGCAGTTAATTATTCACAGACGTTAGTCTATATCTAGATTTTATTTAAGTGTACTGACCTGTTTTTTATTTATTCATCAAAAATGACGCATTCTGCGAAATTCCGCATTATACAGTAAATTCTGTTTTATGACTGGATTCCACTGTTCTGTTTGTGTTTTCTGCATCGTGGAGATCATAAGGCCATACTAATGTAGCAAATTAGTATAAGCTCATTCATTGTGAGTGTAAAAGATGGGGAAAAAAATATTTGATCCCCTGCTGATTTTGTGCGTTTGTCCTCTGACAAAGAAATGTTCAGTCTATAATTTTAATGGTAGGTTAATTTTAACAGTGAGAGACAGAATAACAACAAAAATGCATTTAAAAAAAAATTAAGTCCAATATTGGCGCTTTTCCACTGCATGGTACGGTACGGCTCAGTTCGGGTCGGTTTGCATTTCCACCGCAGTGTAGTACTGCTATAGAGTGGGCGGGATTATTCACGTGTTGTTATAGCTGCGCCGCCTCTACTGCCGTGACATCATCGTAAACGCGCCACAAACAAACTCACAACAAAGAAAGGAGACGGAATAGTGTTCTTCATTCTCGGCATGTGGATGTTTTTAACAGCAATGGAGAGGTCTATGTGAATGCTTGGGATTTACCCCAGCAGCAGAGACTGTGGTGACAGTGACACGGGCTGTAGAGGAGGAGAGCAGGGATGTTTTTAACAGCAATGGAGAGGTCTATGAGAATGCTTGGGATTTACCCCAGCAGCAGAGACTGTGGTGACAGTGACACGGGCTGTAGATGAGGAGAGCAGGGATGTTCGTGCAGGTGTGCTGCGTTACTTGATTAGTTAACTATTCATGCAGCGTGTTGTGTAAAGTGAATTATCAATAAACTTTTGAATATTTCAAAATGTACAATGTATCTCTTGTTTTTTTTATGTATGTGATGGTTTTTAAAATCGTGGCATTAATCATTTGTCTTTTTTCAAGAGGTTCATTACGTGCTCATACAATAATACATTTTTAATGTAGTCTGGAGGTACACTTATTCAATCAGATTGGTTTTAATTGAAGCAAAACACAGATACAAAGGTAAAAATATAAACAGAAGACATACTCTGAAAAATATAGCAAGTTCAAAAGTATATACACAAGGCTTTTTCCTTCGGCATCGCGCCATCAAGCTCTCACTGGATCCGCTCCTCGGCTATCAACGAGAGGAACGTCTGTACCTCCTCAACAGACAACGAAACAGATAATTTGTGGTTGATGCAAAAAGGTGCGTTTGTTGAAACAAAAGCTGCGTCCGCTCCTTCGCTGGCTGTGCTGATTTAAATCTAGCGGGTCTGTTGGGTCTCATGTCGCAAGTTCAGTGACGCAGTAATGGCGATTCTCTCCGGCCAATCAGTGATCAGCAGAGTTTACACGTCACGTTTTGGTAACGGTACGGTACGCTTGGAACCTCGGCTGAGGTGGTACTAAAAAAGTACCAGGTACCAGGTACAGTACCCAGTGGAAAACCCCCCCAAAAGTGAATCGTACCGTGCCGTACCATGCAGTGGAAAAGCGCCATAAGTATTTGATTCCCTATCAATCAGCAAGATTTCTGGCTCACAGGTGTCTTTTATACAGGTAAGGAACTGAGATTAGGAGCACTCTCTTAAAGGGAGCTTGTTACCTGTATAAAAGACACCCATCCACAGAAGCAATTAATCAATCAGATTCCAAACTCCACCATGGCCAAGACCGAAGAGCTGTCCAAGGATGTCAGGGACAAGATTGTAGACCTACACAAGGCTGGAATGGGCTACAAGACCATCGCCAAGCAGCTTGGTGAGAAGGTCACAACAGTTGGTGCAATTATTCTCAAATGGAAGAAACACAAAATAACTGTCAATCTCCCTTGGACTGGGGCTCCATGTAAGATCTCACCTCGTGGAGTTTCAATGATCATGAGAACGGTGAGGAATCAGCCCAGAACTACACGGTAGGATCTGGTCAATGATCTCAAGGCAGCTGGGACCATAGTCACCAAGAAAACAATTGGTAACACACCACGCCGTGAAGGACTGAAATCCTGCTGCACCCGCAAGGTCCCCCTGCTCAAGGAAGCACATGTACAGTCCCGTCTGAAGTTTTCCAATGATTCAGAGGAGAACTGAGTGAAAGAGACCAAACATGGTCTCAAGATGAGACCACAATCCAGCTTTTTGGCATCAACTCAACTCGCCGTGTTTGGAAGAGGAGGAATGCTGCCTATGACCCCAAGAACATCATCCCCACTATCAAACATGGAGGTGGAAACATTATGATTTGGGGGTGTTTTTCTGCTAAGGGGACAGGACAACTGCACCGCACCAAAGGGATGATGGACGGTGCCATGTACCGTCAGTGCCAGCGCATTGAAAATGGGTCGTGGATGGATCCAGCATGACAATGACCAAAAACACACGGCCAAGGCAACAAAGGAGTGGCTCAAGAAGAAGCACATAAGGTCCTGAAGTGGCTTTGCCAGTCTCCAGACCATAATCCCATAGAAAATCTGTGGAAGGAGCTGAAGGTTCGAGTTGCCAAACGTCTGCCTCGAAACCTTAATGACTTGGAGAGGATTTGCAACGAGGAGTGGGACAAAACCCCTCCTGAGATGTGTGCAAACCCCGTGTTGACAACTACAAGAAACATCTGACCTCTGTGATTGCCAACAAGGGTTTTGCCACCAAGTACCAAGTCATGTTTTGCGAAGGGGTCAAATACTTATTTCAATCATTAAAATGCAAATCAATTTATAACTGTCTTTAAATGTTTTTCTGGATTTTTTTTGTTATTCTGTCTCTCACTGTTCAAAAAAATTACAATTATAGACTGATCATTTCTTTTGTCAGTGGGCAAACGTACTAAATCAGCAGGGGATCAAATAATTTGTATTTACTTTATAGCATTGCATCGCATCATTGCAGAGTATTTACTTTATAGCATTGCATATCACCAGCTAGGTGACAACGTAGTGTTAAATCACCATTCAACAGACTCAAGCCACCACCGCACTGCCTTCTATTGGACTGCAGGAAGATACTAATTTTCAATCTGCTATGTTACTGACTGTACTGACAAACTACTTAGGAAATTACTTAGGACTTGAAATGTGATGTGACATGGCAGTTTTAAGGGACGGGGTTAACGCTCCGGCCAAGTGAGCAGTCAAGCCAGCCACCTCCTGGATTTGAATGTTGAATGTATTTGTGGAATTACGGTACGAATGCGTGGCCAAAAAGCTCATAAAGACGCTTTTTGGAAGCCTCGTGTATCGCAACACCTTAATTGACTGAGTGTTTGCAGATGACTGCTTTCTTGACCGGGGCAAAGGGTTGGCTGGTGTCACTAGTGACCTAGGTTGCCAGTAACAGGTTGCCAATAGCGTACTCTACTGGACAAACTAAGTAATTACACCATGTAAAAGCATTTCATCTGCGTTATACTGTATGGTCTGTAATAAAAACATATTTATATTGCTGGCATATTCGCCAATGCTGATATATCTGCGACAGGCTCATATCAGCCGATAAAATTGGCAAAACGATATATCGGTTGGGCTCTAAAATTAAGCATTCATTAATTACATTCTGCCTGTGTTTTATTACAGTTTATCAACGTCTGATGCAACTTCAAGGCAGAGAAAACCCTGCAACTGCACACGGTCACAGTGTCTGAAATTGTAAGTGTCACCCGTCATTTCTTTTCCATTCTCTGATAATTGAAAATGGCCCATATAAAGAGTGTAATCTGTTTCAGCTGCTACATTTGGCAAGCGCTTTCATAGTTTCCAGATCCAGTTGTATAATATTGCAACAACTTCCTTCTTTTTAACAATCTGCAGTTCAGTTCTCATACTGTCAAATTCACCAGCAAGAGAACAGTTCATTCTGGCAGACAGGAAGCAGATTATCAGAGGTGCCAGTATAGCTTGACATTTTATTGATCACAAGCACCCCCGTCAAGCAGTTTACACA
This sequence comes from Oxygymnocypris stewartii, assembly GCA_003573665.1. Lineage (NCBI taxonomy): Eukaryota > Metazoa > Chordata > Actinopteri > Cypriniformes > Cyprinidae > Oxygymnocypris > Oxygymnocypris stewartii. The sequence continues at coordinate 816,555 of QVTF01019389.1, read as the reverse complement.
TCGGCAGTGCCCATTGTTTTTAAGTTTTGCCTGAAGCATCACATGTACTATTATTTAAATGTTAGAACTTTTGAACAGTAGTGCAATTCTTAAGGCAGCTGCAGTTTACTCTATAAGAGTTTAATCTCTCGTCTCACAGGTATTGTGATTGCTTTGCCAACGGAGAGTTCTGTAATAACTGCAACTGTGTTAATTGCTTCAACAACCTTGATCATGAGAGTGAAAGACTGAAGTCCATCAAGGTAATTAATTACTGCCTTTCTGTAGACCTCCTTTGTTTTTTTTATCTTGGTAATTTTCCATCTCACTACTGACATAGTACTTCAAAGATGCAATTATAATTTTTTTAGTTCAGATGCACAGTTTAGAATATCAGAGACTTAAAGGTGGGCTATTTGCCAGTTAACAACCACCTAGCAATAGCATAGTAATGCCCTCTTGTTCATCTCGCTGTACAGGACAGTTCTCCTTTAATGCTTTGAAAATCTATAGGCATCAAATGAAGTAATGTATTTTCTCCCAGGCATGTTTAGACCGAAACCCTGTGGCTTTTAAGCCCAAGATTGGCAAAGGCAAACAAGGAGAGTCAGACAGGAGACACAGCAAAGGCTGCAACTGTAAGAAATCTGGCTGTCTGAAAAATTACTGCGAGTGTTATGAGGTGAGTGTTTGCACACTGATGAATGTGGAAGTGTCATATAGATGATATGGTTGGTTTTCACTCGTGTTTAGGACCAGATATCATTCTCTTGTCTCTTCGCATTAGGCAAAGATCATGTGTTCGTCTATCTGCAAATGCATGGGCTGCAAGAACTTCGAGGAGAGTCCGGAGAGGAAGACGCTAATGCACCTGGCAGACGCTGCAGAGGTGCGAGTCCAGCAGCAAACCGCAGCCAAAACCAAACTGTCCTCACAGATCTCCGATCTGCTCACCAGAACCACACCGGCCGTCACCAGCGGAGGCGGAAAGTAAGTCCCTCCTTTATCTGCTCTTCATTATGATGTCTGTCCATCACAAGTTCCATGAATCACCAGAACACCTTACCAGCTTCCGAGTAACAAACTGATAATAATAATAATAAGATAATTAATATGATAACTTATTAAGCAGCAAATCAGCATATTAGAATGATTTCTGAAGGATCCTGTGACACTGAAGACTGGAGTAATGATGCTGAAAAGTCAGCTTTGATTAGAGGTCTGCTATACCCGATAGCATTTCGGGACCCGCGGGTTCGGGTCGGGTTTCGGGTTAATGTTTAATGGATAGCTTCGGGCTCGGGTCGGGTTCGGGTTTGTAGCTAAACCAAAACTATATGCAGAGGCTTCGCTGCTTTCATAGACGCACGCACACACATATCAGAGATCGCGCATAGACAGCACGGAAACTTTTATTAGTAAAATAGCATCGACAGGCTACTGACTCGCAAGTCACAACATTATATTTATCTGCAATGAGGGGGTAAAATCGCTGTTTTTGAAGTAACTAAGCCTCATTGCTTGTAGAGAGAGACGCGCAGACGCAGGTTCACATGCACGCGCAACTTTCCTCGGTCTCTCGCTCGCTCGGTCTCTCTCTCTCTCTCTCTCTCTCGCTAATTCAAATAAATGATTAATTCATTCAAATAAATACAATCTTATTTAAGATCTTATGTCTGATTTAAAGTAGACAGAATGCTAACGAGCCTTAACTGACAAAAAATGACCATAATTTGCACGGTGGAAGAATTATCTTCTTGTCCATACAAAATTCATAAACTCGGCAGAATGTATGCGACCGCTGCACCTGATGTTCACAAACTTTCATAACTGGTAAATATTTGTGAAATGGCAGAGCCTTGATTAATCTGTTTCTTTGCATGCAATCGTGAAATGCAGCCTTTTTCCTTTTTTTTTTGTTGGCTATTCGTTGTGGGGCGGGGGGGGGGGATTTCGGGTCGGGTTCGGGCTCTAAATTTAACTGTGCCGCTCGGGTCGGGTCGGGTTGGGTCAGACAATCTCGGGTACGGGCCGGGTTCGGGCTTCAGTTTTGAGCCCGTGCAGAGCTCTAGCTTTGATCACAAGTATAAGTTCCAGCTTGCTTGTAACAACCCAGAGCACAACATGACAACTTTCTAGCAATATGTCAAGCGACCACCTAGCAGCTTCCTGGTAAACCACACAGCGATTACCTACTAACCACATAAAATATCGTAGCAATATACAGTATTTTAAGTGGTTACTAGGTAGTTGCATGTTAAAATGCCTTGGCATTCTTCTAGCAACTGTCCAGAAACCACATGGAAAAGCTACACACTTTGTGTTCTTTCATGACCCACCCACAATCTGACGGTTGGCCGTCGGGCAATGTCATGTGGTTTTTGAGAGTCGGTCGGCTTTAGTTTTTTCGGTGTGTTTCGCACCGTTGTCTGTAGTTGGACACAGTCAGCTGTTTTGAGCTGATTCTGCATGTCGAATCGGCGGCGTAGCTTGTCGGCGAGAAAGAGAACTCTGATTGGCTATTTAACTTAGAGAATGAGCACACGTGAAAAAAACAGGACTGACGAAAGCAAACCAATGACGGAGTAAAGAAGGAACGCACAGACACTTGTCATTCTATCCATTTCTGTTTTTCTGTTTCCACAAGAAGATGACCCAGGGCTGACAATGCCTGTGCCAACATGATTGAAAAAAGCTACACAAATTCATCAGTTTGTATATCCACAGCTCTAGCTCTAGTTTCCCTGTTTGAATGGAGAATACAGGTTCCTGCTTCCTGCTGGTATGGGAGAGTTATGTTCTCTCACGCAAGCACAGAGCGTACATGCTAGTTGGCCATCAGCTGTAGCAGGGTTCCTTCGGGTCCTTAAAAAGTATTACATTTAGTATGTAATTTAAGGTTATAAAAATTCTTAATTGTACAATAAAGTCTTCATTATGACTTCAATAGGTCTTAAATTTTGGTACGGAAAGACCATAATTGTGATATGGCTAATCAGAGGTGGAAAGAGTACAAAAATATTGTACTCAAGTAAAAGTACCATTACATTACTGAAATTTTACTTAAGTACAAGTAAAAGTACCAGTCTAAAGATATACTCAAGTAAAAGTAAAAAGTAGCTCATTTAAAATTTACTCAGAGTAAAAATTACTTAGTTACATTTTAACAATGGGAGGAAAAACTGGGATAGACCAAAGGTGTCAAACTCAGTGCCTGGAGGGCCACAGCTGTAGATATTACCCTAATTAAACACATCTGATACAGCTAAACTAATCATTTAGGCTTATTTGAAAACTACATGGTGTGTGTGTTGGAGCAGGGTTGGAACTAAACTCTTTAGGGCTGTGGCCCTCCAGGAACTGAGTTTGACACACCTGGGATATGGGCCTTTAAATCTCAAACTAGGTGTTTTTAATTAAAGGAATCGGTTAATTAGAATAATAAGACATTTGGGCTGTTACCAGGCAAATTAAATCTGTATCAACAAAATTCATCTTTGCAATGCAGAGGAAATGCAGAAGCTTCGTCTGAAGTAGATGTATTACACACTGACATGAATGCATTTAACCTGCAGTTACAAATGCAGAAATAATGTTTTGATATAAATAAGACATAAAATGTGACCCTGAACCACAAAACCATAAGGGTCCATTTTCCTAAATTGCGATTTAAAAGCTGAATAAATCATATTTCCATTGATGTATGGTTTGTTATGATAGGACAATATTTGAAAATCTGGAATCTGAGGGTGCAAAAAATCCAAATATTGAGAAAATCTCCTTTAAAGTTGTTCAAATTAAGCTCTTAGTTGTTATATATTTACAGTAGGAAATTTACAAAATATATTAATGGAACATGATCTTTACTTATTATCCTAATGATTTTTGGCATAAAAGAAAAAATTATAATTTTGACCCATACAATGTATTGTTGGCTATTGCTACAAATATACCCCAGCGACTTAAGACTGGTTTTGTGCTCCAGGCCAGGGCCACAAATGTTAAATAGTCATTTGAAATTCAAAAATAAATAAATCAAAAGATACTTTAAATGTTAAATTAGAACCAACAGTAGGTGTCAGCAAGTCACTCATAAGTGAGTCATTGCGATTGAACAGAATCAATTAAACGGTTAATTCATTCAGGAACGAAACACCGTCATTGCTCAGAGTCAGAGACGCAAAACTGTGTATAGAAATATTTTTGTTGTCGAAATAGAGCAAAAACAGGCAATATGGTGTCTAAAACGCAAGTCTCTTAATTAACTTGTTGTTTTTTGAACTGTTGTAAAAAGAAAAACTACAGGCCGATGTAATCATGGTGATTTTTTTGAGAAAAACGGCATTCTTCGTGTGATGTTGACTTACTATATTAAATTATATAAATGTTCTTCTATATACGCATTTTAACAGACTGAATCACGCAGTGAAAGAAAACACTCCAAATGCACGTCTTATCTAATGTTACTAGATTTCACGGCACACTGTTTAGAGTGTTTTGTTTGGTTTTTGGCAAAATACTGATAATCGCACATCGTTAAAACAACAATTACTATAGGCTATTATCGCAGACGAGATCGCACACCCTGCACCACTGTCTTTTTGGCTCATTTGTGCAAAACCTTTTGTTAAACTGTTAAAGCTTCATTTTAACCACCAATGCAACGATGTAAGTATTTACCTTACGTTATCTCTACATGCTTGCGAAGGGTTGATGTCGAGATTTTATAAGCTGTTAGTTCGGTCTCCCGAGGCAAACACAGCGTACACTGCATAATAGAGCATGAATATAGCCAGGGGTTCACTTCATTTCCTTCGAGTTCAACTTCAGCAGAATACGACGGGTCTGGTTTTCAGCTGGGTCTGCACCATAACGCCTGTCTTGTCCGTCTGCATCTCTCTTGTGATTTTAGCGCCAGTTTCTTCTACTGCCCATTATTTACTGAAGTTGTTTCCACGGAGCAATTTTTTTTTTACTCAGTAATTCATGTGTTTTAAAAGGTAGCGAAGTACAATACTTCACACAAAATATACTTAAGTAAAATTACAGATTAAAAAAATTACTTAAAGTGCAAGTACACAAAAAAGCTACTCAATTACAGTAACGCGAGTAAATGTAATTCGTTACTTTCCACCTCTGTGGCTAATGTAGGGCTGGACGATATAGCCAAAATATATGTCCCAATATATTTATTAATTTCAGTCGATACAATATAATTCCGATATCGATATGATCACTATTAAAATAAGCCAAGAACGCCCACAACTGATGTGTGTACCTAAACTTATGAAAAATTATTTTGCCAAGTCTGAAACCTCCTCGTATAAAACTATACATAAAAAAACGGCACAAATAAATTAATGTTCCCATTTTATTTGTATTTAGCCTTCACACAAACAAGAAAATCACTGTCAAATAAACATCTCAGACTCGCCTTATTAATATTAATATCTTTAACTTCAAATTATAGGCTAACACACACACTGCCAGTCAGAAGTTTTTAAACAGTAAGATTTAATGTTTTTTTTTAAAGAATTCTCTTCTGTTCACCAAGCCTGCATTTATTTGATCCAAAATACAGCAAAAATAGTAAAATTTTAATATATTTTACTATTTTAAATAATTATTTTCTATTATTTGAAAATATTTTTAAATGTAAATTATTCCTGTGATTTCAAAGCTGAGTTGTATTATCATTCCTCCAGTCACATGATCTTTCAGAAACCATTCTGATTTGCTGCCCAAAAAACAGTTGAAAACAGCCGAGCATAATTATTTTCAGATTTCGTTGATGAATATAAAGTTCAGAAGAACAGCATTTATCTGAAATAGAAATCTTTTGTAACATTTAAATGTTTTTTATCATGACTTTTGATCTATTTAAAGCATCCTTGCTGTTGAATGTATTAGTGTTTAATGTTTCAAAAGCTTTTTATTTCAGATAAATGCTGATCTTTGGATCTTTCTATTCATCAAAGTATCATGAAAAAATTTACTGTTTTAAATATTGATAATCAGCAAATCAGTTTCTGAAGGATCATGTGACATTGAAGACAAGAGTAATAATGCTGAAAATTCTACCAATAATAATACTATTCTAATACAAATATTTCTAAATTGTACTGATTTTGTTGTATTTTGGATCAAATAAATGCAGGCTTGGTGATCAGAAGATAATTCTTTAAAAAAACATTAAAAACTTTACTGTTCAAAAGATTTTGACTGGCAGTGTAGGCTGATTATTTTAGATTGAAACAAAATGTGCTTTAGCCAGGATAAAGAGTATGAAAAGTTGCTGCAGAAAACAAAAGAATTGAGCAACAACAAAAACACATTGCTGGAGACTGGCTTATTATTGAAAACGCAATCTGATTGTCTGCCAGCAGGAGGCGCCGTGAAAGCAGCAGAACTAGCGGTAATCACAGCGGCTCCTCATGAACGCTACTTTATCAGATCAAATGAAAATGCTATCAAATCTTTTCTGAAGACAGTCGGTTCCCTTCAGAGATACATTCATATAAAATACCTGCGGCGCGTTTTGATTTTGAAACGTGTAGTGCTCATGTTTATTCAACAAAGTAAAAAAGTGTGGGAGACACTGCTAATGTATGTATAAATATCATAAATGTGTTTAAAGATCCTATCACCATTATTTAAAAAAAAAAAGTAAATCGTGATACATATTGATATTGAATTATTATCAAGCCCTAGGCTTATGTGACGATTCAACATAAAAGGCTTTGATTTCATTAAATAAACATGAGCGCTGCACGTTTCAAAGTCCGGTGCTTGCCAGCTTTGTGTAAATACTTTTGCAATACTGGAAGCTGGAGTTTCAGGTCTCCTCTGTTGGAATAGAATTACATTTCTTTAAATTTGAGCTTTAAAATCCAGCAGCAACCCTGTCGGGTGTGTTCTAGTGCAACTTTGTTTTGCCCTTACGCAGGTGATGCAAGGCGACGCCACAGTCGGCTTTCCTCAGCTCTAGTTCTTTAACGTTAGTTTGGTGTGACCTAACCCTTAGTGTTGGAGAAAGATCTTGTAATAATTCGAGTATAAATCTCTTTCCAGGTTGCCATACACATTCGTAACAAAGGAAGTGGCCGAGGCGTCGTGTGACTGTCTGCTGGAGCAGGCCGAGCAGGCCGAACTCACCAACCAGCCTCAGGCCGTGGCAGAACGCCTCATTCTGGAGGAGTTTGGTCGCTGCCTGAGGAGAATCATCAGTTTTGCTGGCAAAGCCAAGTTGGACTGTCCCATCAACTGCTAGATTCGTGCCTCAGAGTCCTCCCGCTCGTTTGGGGCCCAGGGTACTGCTGAACCTAGACTCTGGCTCCACTGAGGGCACTTTTACCGGCTCTCATATGGATTCATGGGCCTTTAATAAACAGACACGAACCAGAACTTCCCACTGGCCTGTGAGATGTGTTGTGGAGGACACACTATACTCAGCAGGAGGACTACAGTACTTCATTGTAGCCCCCGCGATGGACTTAACACTGTTTGATTTAACGGAAGGGGTTTATTTTAGAACGATCAATACTATTTTAAAGTAGTTTTTGTTTTGTTTGGCAATGTTTTCCACTTTTAAATCTGCATAATCATGATATGTGTTTGTCTTTTAAAATGGGATTTTCATATCATCCTTCACTGTCGTCTGAAAGCCCTTACTAATAACCTCGGGATAGTTGGGATGAGGAAGGAACTTCCCTGCACATGTAATAATTAGCCGTCTGATCATGACTTGTATACAGTAAGTAGATTGTACTGTAACTTCATTCTATTTAATTGCTGGCAGCAGTTATCGGGTTCAGTCTTCATCGTTTCATTCATGTTCAAGCACGCAAGCGTTCAGCCGGGCCGGTCTGAGAGTCGCTGGACGGGACGAGGGCCGCACGAGATCGGAGCAGAGCATGGCGGTACAGATTTCCTGTACTCCAGAAATCTAAGATTACATTTGAATCTCTAATCCTGAAAAAACAAGCAGCTAAATAAGATTTGTAATCCAGTAGTGAGTCTTAAAGCTTGTTTAACGGGCTTCTTCATCTCACTCCACAGATTAGTTGAGAACCTGCTCAATGATTTTGTTTTTGTTTTTGTTTTGGGATTTATTCGCAGTTATTAGTTGATTGGCTTTGTCAGGGCCTAATTAAACCAAACCTTTCCATACTCGGAGTCTGATGAGTCTACACATGTGTAGTCCGTAAAACTTGATGGGCGAATCTCATGAAGCCTGCCAGGAACATGTTCACGTCATATTACATCCCAAAATAATTCACTTATATTACTTAAAGAAAATGTAGCATCTTTTAACTCATTGAATGGATAGTTGACCCAAATATGTCAATCCTGTAGTATTCTCACCTTCATGTTGGTCCAACCCTGTGTGACGGGGGGGTTGTGTGTGAGTGTTTTTTTGTTTTTTAAATGTGTGTGTGTGTGTGTGTATATATATATATATATATATATATATTAGGATTTTTCATCATTCAATTTTTTTCATTATTATTCATTACTTTAAATGTTTGTTTTACTTGGTTGTATTAGTTTGATTTCTTTTTACTTTTTAGTGTAAAATGATTTTACAGTAATACGAATCAGAATGAGTTTATATAGAATTATATGAAGATATGCATATCGAAATAACTCCCTTATTACTGTAATTATAATTGCTTTGCTTAAAATAATTGTATTAGTTTTTTGTAGCATACTTTACTGTATAATGAGAATCATGAATGAGATTTGTTTATATATAGTGTTTTTCATAAACCATATATAAAAATAACCTTGCACAATACAAGCATTGTGTAATGCAAAGAAAATCTCATTACTGTTCTTATTATTACAGTTTGGTTTCTTTTTAGTAGCATAAAAATTGACAGTAATGTGTCAAAAAATTATTTACATAGACTTTGTATATATATATAAAGATAATCATTATGCATAATTGAAACAAAAAGTCTCAATTTATGATAATTTAAAGAAAATTGTACTACAGGTTGGTTTTCTTTTAGTAAAGTTATTTTACAGTAATTAGAACCAAAACAAATTAAAAGGGGGATTATGTATCATTTTTTGACCTTTTGATCTTGGGGTGAAATATGACGAACATGTGCTGTTTGTGATTTACTGGCATGATGTGGTTTATATGAATGGCTATTTATTCTCCAAGGCAAGTACACTATGTTGTATGGGATATTAAAACAGTGGGTTGGTCAAATGACTGAAACGTGCTATAAGAAAGAAATCCTCATCTCGAGGGGGTCTTCAGGTTTGGTTGAAGCTATGATTGATTTGGTTGGCACAGGTGCTTAATACAGACTTTCAAAGCATTATTTAGGAGCTCTAGAGGACACGCTGCTTTGCCTTTTCACATAACAGCCCAAATGATCCTTCATTGTGCTCGGTGCAAGACTGCTTTCTTAAACCGATTAAACATCAACAGTAGATGAAAAACCAGCTGCATATAATCTGCCTGTTTGATTTTATTCAGTTTATTTTATCGGACAGTTACTAAAACTATGAAGGAACTTAATTCTATCTTTTCCAGACTCACAAATATTATTATTGAATGCAGCTTTTATTAATCAATAAACAGACATCACACTGTCATGAAGACATGCGATTCTTTAACATTTTATAGGCGAAGGTTTCTAATCTCGACATTTCACAGCACATTTATATTTCTCTATTAAACAGCTGGATAAAGGATAAAACGCTTATGCACCTTAATAACCATCTCTATACTCAGGGCTTTTTAATCTAAATATCCTCATAACTAATAGTAAAGCTAATTTCACTGCATGACTGCAAGCAATCTGCTAGATGACTGCTGAGTCACATTAATGCATTATTCTTTTTCATCAGATGTTTTGGATATTTTCATAAGCGCATCTTCCAAATAACACATAGCTTTCAGTATTTTTGCTGTTACTTGTAGAGAAGACATGAGAATGCAGGCTTCCTCACCTGTGCCATCCAAAACCTGCTTTGGTTGTTTATAGATCATCGTTTTCATATTTGATGGTGATAAATGCTGTTTGTATTCCAGGCCCTTTCCTCCATTCAGTTTCTGACAGATGCAAATGATTTTCAGGTTGTATATTTATCGAAAAAGAGGATAATGAACAATGAGTTCATGTCTTTGTACATATATAGCCAGACAATGTTATCTTGTATAAATGTAAATGAACGTTAGTGCTCCTTTGTACCTTTCTGAAAATTGCCATGTTTTTTCACAAATGAAACTCTTCACTAATGTTTCCGTGTTTTCATATGATGAGTTGTACTTTAGTGTTTGAGATCTGTTGACTTTGTTCACTGCGTTGTTCAGTTTTGTTTAGTTTGTCCTTTATTATCTGTTTAACACACACCATGTCTATCGACGTGATTAACACGTGTCAGTCAGAATTAAAACCCCTCTGAACTACATTGTGAAGTTTGTCTGGTTCTACTCATTAGAGCGATGAAGAAACCTCATTATAAGCACTTTTATGTCATTGTTTTATTGATATCACCGTCTGATTTTCATTTGTATGTCAGGCAAGCGTTTAAATCAAGATTTTTAAGTGATTTTGCATAGACTTAAGTGTCTCTAACCAATAACATCAAGCTGCTAAAACCTGTTCTTCTAGAAAATATAAATTAAATGTTAATAACAACAATAAAACTGATTTGCCTTGTGCTTTTGAGAAGAAGAGGTTGTGATATTTTGAATTCCCCGTGTTTGTATGTAATAGTAGCTATCAACATTTGCTGTGAAATGTCTGATATAATCGTGGTTCACCTATATCTTCTCTTATATTTACAATGTAGGCCCATAAATCTTCAAATAAAGCCTTTAAAACGCAGCGTTCAGTCGCTCCAGTTCTCCAGGTGGCGCTGTTAGCGAGAAAACACTTCTGCCACGCGACAGGCGCTGACGAAGAACACGAGGCGCGCGCGCGCGAGAGAGAGAGACAGCTTCTTCATTTATCAGTGGAGAGGATGCCATGCATCCGTTTTAGATTACATTTATTAGTTTGGAGTAGATTTTAGAAGTAGTAAGTTAACTGCTGTTTCACATTTAGGTTTAAAGCATATGTAAGATGGCCGCGAATCCACCGGTACAAGGTAACGTTAAATATTGTAGCATATTAGAACCAGAAACAGCCGGACTGTCATTTCTCATATTAAGCTCATGTAATGTCATATACAGTGTTCAAATCGTTTTCAAAGTTAACCCCTAAATATATCAAAATATGCAGTGCGGTTACCCATCAAACGGAGTGAAGCTTTAATCAGCCGTTGTGTCACCTTCGTGCTGTTTCCATTAGATTTGCCAGTTTTCATTTTCACTAATTGCTTTATATTAACTATTATACGTGTAAATTTGATCTTTATAGGGTTTCAGAATAAAAACAGGGTTGCTATTCTAGCCGAGCTGGATAAGGAGAAGAGACGCCTACAGAGTCAGTCTGTGAATAACCCAGGAGCCAGGTAACGTACTGTTTTAACAACATGCCACTATTAAACTATTTCATTTCTATTTTTCAATGTTCTCTCTCTCTCTCTCTCTCTCTCTCTCTCCTACTGTTGAGTTAGTATCTGTACTAGCAATAATCAACTTATTTGCATACTCGTAAAAATTCATAACATATGCCATATATCATATTTTCCTCTCTTCTTTCCCAGCATCCCCCTCTCTCGACCAGCAGTAAATAAAGAGTTCAGGGATCAGGCCGAACAGCAGCACATTGCAGCACAGCAGAAAGCAGCTTTACAGGTACCGTAAGCTTCATGTTGGGAGTTTCAGGGTTCATCTATTCTTTGCCATGTCCATCAGATGAGTATGTTTCTCTGGTTTGGTTTCAGCATGCACATGCACACTCATCCGGCTTCTTCATCACTCAGGATTCCTCCTTCGGTAACCTTATACTGCCTGTATTACCAAGACTTGACCCAGAGTAAATAAATAATCAGATACTTAGACTGACTTACTGTTTTGTAAAAACTTGCTACTCAAAGCTTTAATGTGGTTATGCTAGATAACGTTTGTTTTTCATTATTGTAAATGTTTCTGTTTTTTTAGATTGTTACATGCTAGTCAGTAATTTTTCATGATTTTATATAAAATGGAAAAAACGTAACCATTGTGTTGTCTTTTTTTTTAAATATGTGATTAATATATTTCTGCAGTTATTTTCATTGTTTTACTGGGCAAAAAGAGCCAAGTCCAGTACCATCCAATGACCACAATAATTTACAATATATATATTTTTTCACGATTCCAGAGGCAAAAATCAATAAAATAACTTGTAATACAGTTTATATTTGCAACTAATCGCAATATAATAATCAGTGGAGCTGTAAAGTAGTTAAAAATATTATTAGAATGTTATGTTAGAATTATAAGTTATTATAAGCACAAATACATTTTTAGTTCTAAAACTGAGCCATGTGAGATCAAACCCATTCATATTACAGGGTTGCTTTATTTATGGTAGTTTATTTGTTTCTCGACTTTATTTATTAACCATTTTGTTTATTTTTGTAACCTTAAATAATCCTTGTGTATGTTCTAGAATAAATTATATAATATCAGGAACATATGTTGAACAGGCACATGTGTAATATATCTAACACATACAGTATCTAACAATGAATCATATCTGAGAAGTATCTACACTAACACAGAACATTTCCAAAACAGGAATATATATGAAGGATAGCCGGATTAGTTCCACTACATTCATATGTCTACAACATATACGGAGTAACTGGATCGACATTTTAGCTTCATCGTCAAACTTGTCATTTTTGCCATACATAGTAAAAACACCATAACACAAAATTAGCATCCAAAGGCCTTAAGTTGACTTAATACTGCACTGGATAAAGAACATTTTGCATTGCACATAGGACAAGTGTAGTTAAAATATAATCAAGACAAAAACACAACATCGTAGTTTCATACACATTGACAGAAATAACAATTAAGACTTTGCTAATGGATACCTAAAGGAGCATTGATACATGAAACAAGATGGCCTAAGTCAGTCATACAATTGAATTTAAATTTGCCGTATGTTTTCTAATGATAAACTACTTCCTCCCGTACCATGCAGCCATTTGTAGACTGACTTTCTGAGGAGTGTAAACACAGTAACGGGCCCTTTCCTTGGTTTATTCAATACATACATATAAAGAGATATCCATTTTCATTCCCATTTATCCAAATGGTAGTTGCTCAGCTGGCGCAAGACCTTTCAGCGCTCTAGACTGCGACCAAAATTAGACTATTTTTTGAGAGTGCGAGTAAAAATTTGACGTGGTCGCACTTGTGCGAGTGCATGGTCTGCGCTGCTCCAATGCGTCTGCTTCATATAGCGCGCGCTTCGGAGCCACGTCACATTGTAGCAGGTGTCAGATTTCACTGATCACGTGAAGAGAGGCGCTTTCAGCACGAGCACTTCGTGGGTAGAGCCTGGTTTATACTCGCTGCGTCAGTGCGAGCGCGAAGGTTTATACTCGCAGCGTCTCCACGAGCGCGAAGGTCCGCGCCGCGGACGGAGCACAATGGAGATTTGGTTTTCCAACTAAAGTATAAGACCACTTCTTAAACCAGAGTGGGTGATCATGTTGGTATTCTTATAGAAAAAAACATGCATGTCCTGTCAGCGACAGCCAGTGTAGTTTTACTTTTCGTTTTCTTTTTGAAAAGCTTGTTATCTTTGCTGCTTACCTCAAGTTACACTATGGAGGCTTTCCTTAATTTTTTTATATTATTATTTATTTGATTCCTCAGTGTTTGCTAAACATTCTATAATGTATTAGTCGGTATATAATACAGCATGTGATGTGTCCTATGTCATGCCTCGTCTTATTCATTTTGTTAATAAACATTATGTAAGACAGTTTGTCATTGCAGTCTACTGTTTTCATGTATTTGTGCTTTTTAATTAAGAATAACAATGAATCCATCTTTTGTTTTAGTCATAAAAAGTGAACGGTGTATAGATATAAGCAAAACAGACAATTATCTTTTCTTGTAAAACGTGACACCAAGATCGCGAATTTGAAAGTGAAAGCACACGAAAAGAGGATTTCCTGTTCACAAAATTTAAAACAAATAATACTGATGAAAAAGAACGGGTTGAATGTTGAACACTTTCATTACCATATAGCTATAAACTATGATAAAAATCAGCATGCATTTATTAATCAAATGTTGTATCAAAAAAAAGTCCGACCAAATTATGTGCTCGTGTGACCAACTGAGAAAGTTAGTCTCAAAAGTGCGACCAGTGGGAAGAATGAGTCTAGAGCCCTGCCTTTAGAAGCATCCACTATCTTTGAACATGGACACAGATTTTTTTTATGATCCAATTACTTGAGCTGTGATCAATGCTATGTGACTAATAACTCTGGAGATGATGTCCACACATCATCAACATGCTGATAACACTGATTGGCTGATGTTACCACAAGAACAAGCATAGTCCCAAGCCCTTCACAAGCGACTATCCTGAGTTATACAAAAGGCAGCAGGCTGGGGGGAAATATAAGTGTATTTGAGGCTTGAAGAGCCCTCCAAAAATTCACTTGGCAAATATAAGTATATCAGACAATGTCATTTAAAATCATTTAATTTTAAATGGAAAAACAAACATGGCACTTCATGTCAGAAAGTTGATAACTCCTGGTGCACGCATCTGTCAAAGCTGGACCTTCCTAATCACCCGAACCTTGGCTCATTGGTTTAAGCTGTCCAAAACATCAACTTCTTGTTCAACGAATGCCATGCGTTTGGGTCGGGACTACCTGCTTGTCCAAAAAATGGAAGACGGAAGAAGTGTGTGGGAAAATTGTTTGGAAGCAGCAGATAGGTTTGGGGGCTCAATAATTACACTTCAACTTAAAGCAGAGTCCGTAGAGTTAAACGAACCAGCAATGACAAAGTTGGTGCTGCCAGGATGGGAACTCCCAGACTGGACGGCTTGTTGCCTGAGGTCATTGCAGATCAGGACTAGCTGATTACTCTGGGCCTCGGACAAGGTGCTGCAACTCTGGTAAACGCTGAAATTGGTCTTTCTCCCTGGAATTTTGCCTTTCTCACACATGGTCTTCACCATCTTTGCTAATTTGTTCTTTCCCAGAGCTTGGCAGTTGTACCAGTGCAGGGCGGCGAGGTTGACCACAGGCTTGATGGACAGATAAAAGGGGGCATCTTCAAAGAGCATTGCTTGAGGTCTACGCTGAGCATATTCCTTGTAGTCCTGCACAGGGCAAGTTTGAGGAGCATGCGGAGTAGCGTAGATGCGGCACTCTGTCGTGGACCTTCGGTTTCTGGCATTAGGGTCACTAAAATCCTGGTAAGACCACTCCAGACACTCTAGTCCTGTTTCTGTGGTAAGCAAGCACACGTCACCCCATTTGAGTGTGGAGCTATGGAAGCCTGTACAGTGGCCAAAAGCCTTGGTGTTGTTGAGCCACACCAGGTTAAGCAGACCCTCAGGGTTGAAGCGACATAAAAGCCCCCGTTTCCTTAGGAGCAACTCATCAGCAAGGGTCAGCTTCATTGACTTGTGGGGTTTGTTGCCTTTGCCTTTGAACTTGAGCTCCAGTTGCTTTTGCTTGAGGGCATCCTGAGATCTCTGGAACTCCCGGTCTCTTGTAATGCTGTAGGCGTAGTGATACTCCTTCAGATAACGCTCCAGGCCACACTGGTAGTTGGCCAGGCTGTTGGGCTCATACTCCGAGCCATCCCTTTGGCGTGCATCTACAAAGAAGGAGGCCAAGTAGATGTCCAACTCTTGGCAGGGGATGAAGTATATCTCTCTGGTTTCAGTTGGATACTTAGAAACCAGGAAATCCTGAAAGTTGCGAAGAGCTGTTTGGGTGCTGCGAATGGTCTTCTCATTCTGTTCTCTGTATGCTCTCTCATCCATGTCTGCTGAAAGGGAAGAAGGTATGTTTTCATATGTCCAGAACAAAACTTGGAAAACAAAATGGACCTCGGTCAGGGTAGACTGCATATTTAGTTTGACATGAATGGAAATGCATTTCTATCTCTCAGTAAAGGATACACATACAGATCAACAATGGTTTAAAGCAGTGGTCACCAGACCTAATCCTTAAGTACCCCCAACCCTGCACAGTTTGTATGTTTCCCTAAACAAACTCAAGTGAATCTATTCATCAACTAATAGAGATTCCAAAGACCTGAAATGGTCTGTCAGATAAGAGAGAGACATCCAAAATGTGTACTTTTTGCCATACTCCAGGACTCCTGAGGTTGGGAACCACTGGTCTAAGGTAACGATCAAGAGATTTTTGTTCACTGGAAGTTTTTTGGAAAGACAAGGTTTTCAAGGCAAAATCCATTGAACAGACTATATTTCTATCTCTCCAGCCACATTGGTATTTGTGCCATATTAAATATGAGGTGTATATCCTAATTAAGGTCCATTGTTGAAGCAAACAGACACTGTTGGGGTATTGTCCCTTTAGGTAAATATTTCTAATCTCTGATTCCGTATTGGTTGTATTGCCTAGTAATGGAAACAACATTTTTCCATTGAAATACAGAAGCATCTGGATAATGTGATATTCTGTTTATTACTCACAGTAACAGTCATTGAACCCACTGGTTCATACAATGTAGTGTAACATCATTACGCACTTATTTTTCACAGTCTGCACCTTGGCAATCTTATTACATGATACTAATCTGGTATTCAGAGAGGAAGAGGTTTTGTGTTTAAAAAGTACAAACATACACTTTAGTTTGTGATGGTACTAGTGAGCATGCAGTTATACAGTTATTAATATCAGTATTTATTACCTATTTACCTAATGTTTAACACTGAAGTAAATACTGGTCAGTCCAAATGATACTGATACATGGCATAAAAAACAATTATTTGATTTCATTAAAAAGCCAAGTTAGCTAAGAACAACACTACTGATTGAAAGTTTCCAACAAATGTGCTGCCATACATCGCTCACTTTGTGATGGATCATGGCTAAGGACGAAAGAGATCAAGGCCAAAATGTGACAATAAATACAAGTGTTATTTTAGAGTGGCCACATGTCCACTGTAAATCAGATAAGGTAAATATTTTATTTGCTGACGATTGGTAGAAGCTCCCCCTTTGCTTTCATGCTTTTAATCTTGGCTTTGATGCTGTCGTCCATGGCCTGTCGGCATCTGACTGCATAGTGGGCCAATGTTTCCTCCTTCTCGTCCCATGGAGGCAGAGAATGGAAGATTTCAGGAGCCGCCAAGCTCAATTCTGCAATGGCTGCTGTTCTCGAAATGGTATTGCGGTCAACCCCAACTCTATCAAAAGCCACTTTCATGGATACGCTACGTCGAAATTCTTGCAGTGCCGCCATATATCGTGCAATCACGCCCACGACGTTTTTCACTGAAAAATAGTAACATAATTCTTTCGTGAAATTCTACAGACTGGGACAAAATTGTACTTGAACACAAATCTAAATCTAGCATTATTATTCATTAATAATGAGTTATAGTTCAAATTTAGAATATCCCAGTTTATCTATTGAGCCCATTTAAGATAGCTAGACTTTGGAGCCAAATCTCAGTCTTACATTACTTACTTCGGACACGCGTGTTCTCGCCATCTCTGCTTCTCTTTGACGTAATCTTGATGGTCCTCTGCCTGTCCAGTGGATGGAACTCCACTTCCTCAAAAGAGTCAAAGAGAACTGGTGAGTCAAACGCAGCGCCCTCTTCAGGAATGGAGGTAATAATCTGATGTGAGCTCCCTGCCTCCATTTGACTTGATGAAAGTGTCCTCCTTTTATCTACCAATCAGAGAAAACAAGACAATCCTTATCCAAGTCACAACCTGCATTCTGAGCTCCATGCTTCCCTTCATATCATAAAAACAAAAAAAAATATCATAGGTATTATCCAGAAATGGAATATGATGGGTTTAAAAGGAATAGGCACCTGGCCGTAGCTGGTCTTGCAGGAAGTCACATATGAGCTCAGCCTTCTTGGTGAGTTCCTGTTGCAGAAGCTCTTTGTCTTGTTTCAGGCTGCTGATGGTTTCACCCATCAACTCACGTTTGCTTCTCTCAGCCTGCAGTAGTGCTTTCAGTCTCTCTATTTCATGCACAGCTGGAGAAACTGTTTGAAATAGAAACAGAGCTTTACCTCATGAGTTCATACTATCTCTGGAAAGATGTACCTAAATGTAATTTTTGTGTGCTAATCTGAAATTTGATAAAAATAAATACTTAAAAGGTTACTGCACCCAAGTATGAAAATTTTGTTATAAATCACTTACCCCCATGTCGTTCCAAACCCGCAATTCGTTCGTCTTCAGAGCACAGTTTAAGATATTTTGGATGAAAACCAGGAGGCTTGTGACTGTCCCCATTGACTGCCAAGTGACACTTCACTGTCAAGGCCCAGAAACGTATGAAAAGAATCGTCAAAATAGTCCATCTGCCTTCAGTGGTTCAAGCAGACTGTAATGAAGCGACGAGAATACTTTTTCTGTGCAAAGAAAATAAAAACTTTATTCAACAATTCGTCTCTGCATCAGCATAGCGGCATTTTGGAAAATATCCGATGGACACAAATAGCGTATGCTGTTTTGTGTCAGCTTCACCACACAGAGACACTGTTTTTGTTCAAATCAAAACGTAGAAAATGTATCCTTGTGGTGAGGCTGACACAGAACAGCATGCACTGTTTTTACTTGGCAGTCAGTGAGATAGTCAAAAGCCTCCCGGTTTTCATCCAAAATATCTTAAATTGTGCTCCAAAGATGAACAAAGCTTTTACGGGTTTGGAACGGCATGTAGGTGGGGGGAAGTGATTTATGATTTATGTAGGTAAGTGATTTATGAAAAAAAAATCAATTTGGGGTGGAGTAAACCTTTAACAGAAAGCAAAGAAATACGTGGTTGGTGGTAAACATTAAGGCCTGCCATCTGATTAAAACAAATTATTGAATTAATTACAAGATATGTTGATTTATTAGCCAAATTAATCACTATTAACGAATGTGACGTGACATGCGACCAAGTATGGTGACCCATACTTGGAATTTGTGCTCTGCATTTAACCCATCCAAAGTGCACACACACAGCAGTGAACACACACACCCCGTGAACACACCCAGAGATGTAATGCAGCGGCACCCGGGGAGCAGTTGGGGGTTCGGTGCCTTGCTCAAGGGCACCTCAGTCGTGGTATTGAAGATGGAGAGAGCGCTGTACATTCACTCCCCACACCTAAAATCCCTGTCGGCCCGGGACTCGAACTCACAACCTCTAACCATTAGGCCACGAATTCTAGATACTTCTAGATCCAGATACTGTATATCTAGAGCAATCAGGTTTATCCGTGGTTTACACAGGACATTTTCTATTGCAATGTCTATAGTATTTGGTTAATGTGCATCTGGTTTTTTATGTCATGATTGTATTTTTAGCTATACTGACTTTACTGCACTTTAGCAGTAAGTCATAGTACGCACCTCTTGCTATTTTGGCATATTTCTGCTAATTTTTATTGAATTTTTTATTCACAGCACCCAGCTCTACATGCTTAGTATAAATAATGTAAAAAGGTGTATATATACAGTATCTCACAGAATTGAGTACACCCCTCACATTTTTGTAAATATATTTCACGTGACCACACTGAAGAAATGACACTTTGCTACAGTGTAAAGTACTGAGTGTACAGCTTGTATAACAGTGTACATTTGCTGTTCCCTAAAAATAACTCAACACACAGCCATTCATGTCTAAACCACTGGCCACAAAAGTGAGTACACCCCTAAGTGAAAATGTCCAAATTGGGCCCAATTGTTGTTAGCAATTTTCTCTCCCTGGTGTCATGTGACTCGTTAGTGTTACAAGGTCTCAGGTGTGAATGGGGAGCAGGTGTGTTAAATCTGGTGTTATCGCTCTCACTCTCTCATACTGATCACTGGAAGTTCAACATGGCACATCATGGCAAAGAACTCTCTGAGGATCTGAAAAAAAGAATTGTTGCTCTACTTAAAGGGCTTCAAATTAAGGACATTCATTTCTGGAACCATGTCCTGTGGTCTGATGAGACCAAGATAAACTTATTTGGCTCAGATGGTGACAAGCGTGTGTGGCAGCAATCAAGTGAGGAGCACAAAGGCAAGTGTGTCTTGCCCACAGTCAAGCATGGTGGTGGGAGTCTGGGGCTATATGAGTGCTGCTGGCACTGGGAAGCTACAGGAGGGAACTTCAGCTTCATTGAGGGAACCATGAATGCCAACATGTAACCCTCCCTTCGGAGACTGGGCCGCAGGGCAGTATTCCAACATGATAATGACCCCAAACACACCTCCAAAATGACCACTGCCTTGCTAAAGGTAAAGGTAATCTTGTAAAGGTAATCTGTGGGGCATCCTCAAACGGAAGGTGGAGGAGCACAAGGTCTCTAACATCCACCAGCTCTGTGAGGTCGTCATGGAGGAGTGGAAGAGGACTCCAGTGGCAACCTGTGAAGCTCTGGTGAACTCCATGCCCAAGAGCGTTAAGGCAGTGCTGGAAAATAATGGTGGCCACACTAAATATTGACACTTTGGGCCCAATTTGGACATTTTCACTTAGGGTGTACTCACTTTTGTGGCCAGTGGTTTAGACATGAATGGCTGTGTGTTGAATTATATTGAGAGGACAGCAAATTTACACTGTTATACAAGCTGTACACTCACTACTTCACATTGTATCAATGTGTAATTTCTTCAGTGCTGTCACATGAAAAGATATAAAATTTACAAAAATGTGAGGGGTGTACTCACTTCTGTGAGATACTGTTGATATATATATTTTTGTTTGTTTTACTCCAGTGTATCTCTTTGCTGGATTTAAAATATATTTTCAATGTTGTACAATCCCCAAATATGCTACTTCTCTTTCTATTAAAATGTATTCTGATTGACTGCCATGTACAATTTTCAAATGTGATCCATTTATCATTGCTTATGTTACTCGATTTAAAAACTCCCCCAGAGATTTATTTGCCTTTGTTTGTGATGGTTTAAATTTAGATCTTCGTTATACTACTTATTTAAAAGCCTTTTCTTTTAGTGGGTTTATTTTTGCTACTTCTACCATGATCTATTCAAATACATTCATTTTGGGATTACGTTAAAAAGCATAATTTGAAAAGACCATACAACCACTACAAATTAATGCCACCAAATCATTGATGCATACTAATACACTGAATTAAGAAGCAGTCACTAAAAGACTCCAACCTTATAAAATAAGATACCGTAGGCAAAAAAGATGAGTAATTACAGCAACTGTTTCAAAGGCAAACACAGACCAGGGACAACATTTGGTCATTGATTTTATTGTAATGCATCAGAAAATGACAAATAAGACCACTTAAGACACACCAGGATGATGGAGTATTTATACACTTGAAAATAAACTTTGTAGAAGTGCTAAAATAAGGGCAAGTTCAGCATCAGTGTGTAGGTACAAAACAAGACAATTTTAAAAGCGGTCAGGTGAAGACTTCCTAACCATTATGAAAAAACTGATCTTTCATAACCATAATAAATGCTAATGTCATTTTTTTTCCTTTACATTAAACACTTGTGGACAACATGATATATCTACCAAATGCCTTTTTTTATATAAGAAATATAATACTTGATTGTAAAAAGTGATTGAGTTACTGAGTCTTCAAATGTTTTAAAGTCTGCTTTACGAACGCCGTCCAAAGAATTCCATGAAATATTGTAAATGTGTTTGCCCTTGAGTGACGTTTTCACTACACAATAATTGCAACTCCTCACAGTAAGAAACTCTGAATGTCACGAATGAACACCGATGTTAAATGTCTGGTTGTTTATACTGAATATGGTAATTTCACATTTCTGGCAGTAATTTTATATGCTGATAAGTGCTGATTGGTCAACATGATATCACTTAGGTAAAAATTACAAATGTAATATGAAACAGTTAAGTAATAACAGTTTGTGGGATGTTTATAAATATCTAAAATATACATTTTTTTGTTAGTCATGCTCAAGTGATGCTGATTGATAAAACAGATCATTCATGGAACCAGTAGAAAAAAAAGGAAGATGAAACAATAAATACAAGTTTAAGGTGGTTTTGATATAGTGATAATTCACATTTTTATATTTAAAGATATTGGATATGAGTAAAAACCATCAAAATGGTTTGACAAAACTCAAAATATCTTGTCTTGATTGTTACAATGCTACATGACTAACTTGATTAAGCACCAGACTAATCTAAATGTT
Source organism: Oxygymnocypris stewartii (assembly GCA_003573665.1). Classification (NCBI taxonomy): domain Eukaryota; kingdom Metazoa; phylum Chordata; class Actinopteri; order Cypriniformes; family Cyprinidae; genus Oxygymnocypris; species Oxygymnocypris stewartii. The sequence continues at coordinate 794,283 of QVTF01019389.1, read as the reverse complement.
GAAATGGTTATAAACAGGTTTGTGTTGACTAAACGAGTCAATAGTCAATAACTATCACAGTATAGATAATGTTGGGTCTGTTGAAATGAATGGAATGGAAATAGTTCATGTGTCTGACCGTGAATCGTTCATCTCTTAGTGCTGTAGCTTAACTGAATCCACTTTAAATGATTCCAGACTCAATCGTTCATGTCCAAGACACAGACCGGTAGCTTGCATTCAACCGCTGGCCAAAACAGTGTTTCATTTCATTTATAATAATAGCATTTGTCTGTGAATGGACATTTTTGGGATCAGCAGTTACATATAGGAAGGTTCATTTTTGCCTGAAGATTGTTCGTCACAAAAAATAAAGGACTCTTGAGAAGAGTCTTGCTTCTTTTTCTGACCGATTCGAAGCCTGCATTTATTAATACAGGCTTTCTTCAGCTTAGATGATTCCACAGGCGTCCATCCGTCTATAGTAGAACAACGCAGAACATATGCTGCAAAAAATAACATTTCATTTTTATTACAAATATTTTAGGGGAAACATGAAATTTAAAACACTGAGTAAAGGCGTTGAGACAAACAAGTCACATGATTGGTCTATAAAGAATATTAATAAACTATGTTAAATGATTGAATACACTTTTATTAAAATTTTAATGTTTTAATAGTGTCTGTATTAATATTATTACAATTTAAAATAACTGTTTTCTATTTGAATACATTTTAAATTATATATTATTCCTGATGCAAAGCTGAATTTTCATCATCATTCAGTTTCCCATAATCCTTCAGAAATCATAATAATATGCTAATTTGATGCTCATTTCTTATCAATAATAATAATGAAACTGATATTAATATTTGCAGTATTGTCATTGATAATATTTTGTGGAAAGTATAATAGGGTTCTTTGATGAATTTAACTAAATGTGCCATTGCACTTAAAAAAAAAATAATAAAAACAGTAGATTGTTCTGAGATGATCAGTAAAAGCTGGCTATCCCGTTTCAAATACTTACACATAATCCCATCCACTCTTCTTCTGTCCAGGATCTTTTTCCCGTCAGGGACTTTCCCCCTCTTCCCAAAAGCGACGGCTCCATTAAGATCCTCCTCGCTGAAGAAGTGCTCGAACAGCAGGTGGAAGAGTCTCATGCTGTCCTGCCGGGACTCCTGCAGCATGGACGCTAGTTTGTAGTGGGGCAGGTAGAGTCCGCTTCCCGGAAACAGCTCCTGCTCTCCCAGTCGGGCCGGACTGGACAGAGGCATCTGCGTCCGCTCGTGAAAAACCAGGATTCGATCAATGACCGTCTGAAGGTTTTGTAGGGTTATAGAATCTGCATAAATCATGAGACATACATTAAAAAGTGTTTCCCTGCGGACATAACTAAAAGCGCATCAATCACAATTGCGACAAACTGATATAGAGGAGTTTTTTTTAGATATGTATCGGACTGCTAGCTCACCTATGCTTGTTATAAACTCTTCCAGGTGTTTTCTCTCTTCACAATACCTCTCACTGCTTGGACTGAGATCTGACGGGCAGGACTGCTCTTCTGAACCGTGTGCAGCTGGAATCAGATGCTCTGGAATACATCAAACGAGCGTTTTAGGAGCTTTAATAGAGGATGAACTCTTCCATCTAGACCAATCAGCTGGCAGAAACCTTCAAAACAAATGCTTTTCCCACACACCATCACAGTCAAGACTGGTCTGTATTTCAGTTCATACAACTGGCGAGTCCACAGACAATAAAGCCATTTCATCAGAGACATTTTATTTTATTTGCCATGATGCAAAGTTTCCTCCAAAAATTCATCTGCCTCATGCAAATTCATCCATTATAAAAATTAAATACAGATGAAATATTCGACTAGCACACCACAGCACAGCTGCAGTGTTAAGGTGAATACCACAAAACCTGTCAATTTAATTACGAGCAAAACATTAGTGACTCTTATGATTGTTCGTTAATTTCATGAAAAATTACCACATTTTTCTGATTACTATAACACTTTATATAGTATACTTTTTAATAGAATTAATTTTTTTAAATTGGCAAAAATTTTAATGTAAATACATCTATTTTTATATTTATAAATATATTATTCTTTAATTGCAGTAACAAGAATATGTTTTTGTAACACATTAATACGAGTTACAAAAACAAATAGCATAAAAAGTCACAATGCAAAAAAAAACAGTGTTTCTTAAAATAGTTTATTTCATTTTTGAATTTTCTGTAAATATAAGCTGGATAGGCTATTGACAGGTTATGTGAGATTTACTACCTAATATGAAACTGTAATATATTTAGAGCTTAACAAGTTCTTGCACAAAAACACTAACCATGGAGGGCTTTCAAAATGACAGCGTAATCCATCTTCTCATGTGAACCTGTAAACAGAATACAATTATAATCTGTCCACAATAAAGAGATATTAATATTATCTTTTAAGCATTTTAATGCAAGCTTATGATAAAACACAATCATACGACACTAGCAGCAATAAATCTACTGACATCCATTTTCCTCTCAATAAAGAGAGAAAGTGTCAAGAAAACTCACCTGTTATTTTCGTTCGGTTTATTTGGAGTTAAAGCAATAACAGTCTCATCCATTTCCATCTTGACTGAAATGTCAAATATCCCCAGAGTCTCTTGGGAAAACAGCTTAAAGCCTTATTGCAGAATGGGAGAGGACGCCATCTCATTAACTATCTTACCAAGACTAAATAACTGCCTGTGTGATAGTGAATTTATTCATAATAGAGATTCCCAGGAAATAGAATTTTACATAAAAGAATTATCAAAAAGAAGCACAAATCTAGATTTAATGGGGAAAAACTTAAACCACAATGTAAAAGATAGTTTAATATATATATATATATATATCTTGTCGCAACTGTTAGCAGAGATAATGCAATGAAAAAAAGAAATTGCATTGCAAATATGAGAAAGTGACATCTGCACTTGATTTCTTGGTTTCACATGTTTTAAGGTGTAAAGCCTCTCAGCTGGAGGTCCCAGATTAATCATGTTCAATCAACTTGATAAACAAAAATTAGATGGATGGATGACATTACAGAAACAAATGGCCTGAATCAGTTTCTAATGTGTCTGTGTCAGTCTGGATCTGGATTTCCATACATCCAGTTATGAACAATGAAAAGTATCCTTCTAGACCCAAGGCAAATGTTCAATTTGAAACTTTTAAATAGATGCTTGCAATAAAATTGTGATTTATTAAAAAATTGTGATGTATTTACTCATTTTATTTAACTACACTGAATAAGAAGTAAAATCCATAAGAAGCATTAGCATGCATCCAAATTTACATAAAGCTGGGTTATCATTTATGAAGTCATTCTCTTTGTTTGTTAAAGGAATATTTCACCCAAAAAATGACATTTGCTAAAACGTAACTCACCCTCAGGCCATCCAAGATGTAGATGAGTTTGTTTCTTCATTTGGAGAAATGTAGCATTACATCAGTTACATTACATCACCAGTGGATCCTCTGCAGTGAATGGGTGCCGTCAGTATGAGAGTCCAAACAGCTGATAAAAACATCACAATAATCCACACCAGTCCAGTCCATCAGTAATATCTTGTGAAGTGAAAAGCTGTATGTTTGTAAGAAACAAGGCCACTATTGAGGGATTTAAATTTTAAACCGTTACTTTTGGACCAAAATATGAGTCCATAATCCATAATAACGCTTCCTCCAGTGAAAACAAAAAAGCTTGTAAATGGTGTTTGATCTGTGGATATTTCTATCCTGATTCAGATGATAATTATTTTCACTGGGAAAACAATATTTTGGATAAAGGACTTGAATAGTTTAAAGTTCAAATTGATTTATTTCTTACAAACACACATCTCTTCACTTCACAAGACATTATGATGAACTGGAGTGGTGTGGATTACTTGTGATGTTTTTATCAGCTGTTTGGACTCTTATTTTGACGGCACCCATTCACTGCAGAGGATCCATTGGTGAGCAAGTGATACAATGCTACATTTCTCCAAATCTGATGAAGAAACACACTCATCTACATCTTTGATGGCCTGAGGATGTGTACATTTTAAGTAAATGTTCAGTCTAAGGCAAACTATTCCTTTTAAAGAAAACATTTAGACAAAAGCAAATGTTCACTCTCAACTCAAAGCCTTGCTTGAGTGCAGCATTCTTCTTTTTTTGCCAGGTTTGAATCCCTTCTGAGGTTTAAGTCTGTTTCATGTCCATTGTGTAGTGTTGGGTTACACTTCTGCGGTGTAATAAATCTAATTCATGGCCTTGACTGAGACGACGTCATAAATATAATTAAGAAGATTAATATGAGGCAGCACTCCACCCACGACCCGCTCAGAGCGCTCACACAAACACATGCAGAATATACTAGAATATTTATATGTACTGTAAGTGCATCATAAGTATGGATGTTTTTGTTCAAGCTATTTAAGATGTTTTTGGTTAAAATGATTTGCATTCAGTGTGTGATTGCTGTTAGGCACAAAAGTGCCTCGCGTGATTAAATAATTATTCAGAAGCATTCAATTTGCATCCAGCAATGTTCAAAGAAAAGTGAATGTACATTTCACGAGGCATCAGCGTTGCCTCTGAAGCTCTGCACGATTGTGCAACGTTAGAATTTCATTTTTACTATTATTTATAGCCCCTTCATGTTCATTTCAAGCAAGCAAATGCTCAACAGACAATAAGAATAAAATGAATTCAAACACTATACAGTTGCTCTAACAAGTAATATATATCATTGCATTAGATATCAAAATATCAATCCAAGCCTTACTATCTTAAAGACATAATGCACAACCATCAAGCAAACATTAAAACGAAGATTCTAATAAAAACAATAGGTAAGAATATGACAAATAAGTGTCCAAGATAAAGAAGAAAATAATCGTGTTTAAGTTCTTAGAAATGTACTCTGTGTATTCATGTTGATTTCATACGTACTCTTTTTAAATTATAATTTTTTCGAGTAGAGTTAGAGATATTTATATTTGTGTGCTCTCTCTCTCTCTGTGTATATAAATATATCTCAAATAGAGATATTTAATGACTGGTGTAACCAAGTAAAAAGTAAAACCTTTTATTTTTTAAGTACTTGTGTATTACATTTTATTAATGTGTCTTTTTATTTAATTAATCTTAAAATTTGAAATAAAATAAAATATAAATAAATATAAAAAACTTGAACTTAAAAAAAAAAACAAGAATTAGAAATGTTGCCTTGGCCAATAAATACACAAATTACTAAAACTAAAATAAAAATAAAAAGCCAAATAGAAATATTAACATGAAAGGACAAAAGTAAATTACTAAACTGTAAACTAAAACAAGAAAGCATAACATATGATAAAAAGAGCTAAATAAATAGTACATTTTAATAAATACTAAATAAAAAATACTACAATCACAATTTTGCTTTTTCAAGCCAAACTTTAATTTTGTGGAGAAAAGTGTTCCAAATATTAAGTGTAGCAGTTACATTTTTTTTTTCAAAGAAATATTAAGAGATTATACCAATGAATATTAATATTTGAATGAATGACTGTTTTAAATAAATGTATAGATGGGACGAGCCTGAGCATCGTGTAACTGCTCCAGCGACAGGCTACTACAACAAAAAATGACCAATTTGGTAAAATTAACCGTAAAAGGGGCTCAAAAAGGTGACGTTCTGAGAAAATCCTGTGCAGGAATTATTTGTTGATGTCACATGCGTGTGATATTGTGTTATCCAATGCAATGATATTCTGAAATTTCAAGTGTGACTCTTCTCATCACAAACTCCACATAAGGCTCTTTACCTGTGTTGTCCGCTCGAGCTTCGGTATTAAGTGCTTGTGCTGCTAGAAGATCCATCTCAGAGTTCACACCCATGGAAGCCTCTCCGTAAGACAAAGACCTGGGATACTCGTCCCTGTGCAGCACTCCCATAGCATCAATCCTTCCCACGTGGGACAAGGTCGCCCCACTCTGACTGCAAGCCGGGTTTGAGTTCACCTGCATTTTGTTCTGGGTGGTGTGAAAAGGCGCACGCAAGGGTTTGATCATGGAAGAAGGGGAGCTGTCCAGAGGCGACGAGGACATCGCTATGGAGTCCCCGTCTACAGAGGAAGGCTTCTGGGACATCGAAGACCTGGATGATGGTCTGTTCTGGATGTTGGGTTTGGGCGACTGCGTAACGCCTCCAGTAGAGCGGTTTCCATCCGAGCTGCTGGGCATCTGAGGGTTGGCCATACTGTAATATTCTTCACCCATCTCTTGTTTGACTTTCTTCAACGCCAGGTCAGTGCTGTCCTCGGTTCCCAGTTCTTTTCCCGATCGTTTCCTGGGTGTGATATTTGAGGAGTGGTTGAACTCGGAGTCGCCGTCTTCGTCGGTAGCCGAGGACTCGCAGACGATGTCATACAGATGGCTGTTGTACTCCTCGCCGTTGTCGTCTGTCTCGGACGGTTCGCTACAGTTGGAGATGTCACAGGAGTCGTGGATCCGAGCGGAATCACCCTTGTTTTTGGCGGCACTGCTGAGGAAGCGCTCTGAGGTGTTCTGCATGACGGCGACCGCCTGGATCATGCTGTCCGTGTTGATGCTTCGGCTTTCTTGGTTGCGTTCTTTGTTAACCTTTTTGCAGGTGGTGTTAAGGGGCCAGTGGTAGGCGTGGCCGGCGCTGCATCCCCACAGGGCCGTGAGGGTCCCGTGAGAGCCCTCGTTCAGCATGTGTTTGAGGTTGGGGATCAAGGTGCAGATTGTTCCATGACTGTGGGCCCATTTCACCAGTTTAGCCAGGCTGTCAGAGGAAGTGTGCAAGCAGTCCTCCATGTTAAGCCTCCTCCCCTGAAATGACAAATTCGTTTTTAAATACAATTTGTGTGTGTGGGAGATATACAGTTGAGGTCAAAAGTTTACATCCCCCTTTCAGAATCTGCAAAATATTGATTATTTTACCAAAATAAGAGGGTTCATACAAAATGCATGTTGTTTTTGTTTATTCGGTACTGACCTGAATAAGATATTTCACATAAAAGATGTTTACATGTAGTCCACATGAGAAAATAATAGTTGAATTTATAAAAATGACCCCGTTCAAAAGTTTGCACCCCCTTGAATCAACACTGTGTTGTTACCTGAACGATCCACAGCTGTGTTTTTTGTTTAGTGATAGTTGTTCATGAGTCCCTTGTTTGTGCTGAATAGTTAAACTGTCTGCTGTTCTTCAGATTCTTTGGTTTTCCAGCATTTTTGTGTATTTGAACCCTTTCCAACAATGACTGTATGATTTTGAGATTCATCTTTTCACAGATTCTGAAAGGGGGATGTAAACTTTTGACCTCAATGGTACTTTGTCAACATAAAATGGCAGTCGCAACCAATTTTTTAAAAGAACATTAAGATGCAAGAAAACATGGGATGAATTTCCATTTCATGCCAACTTTACAGAAAAAGGGTGACGTACAAAAATAAGGTATTTGTTATATTTCTTCAATTCAACTTTTCAGTTTATTTATGTATGAATTGTTCATTGTTAGGCTGATAATATGATAAAAAATCTAAATAAAAGCATTTTCACAGGTGAACACTTTTATTAGCAATATGTTAAATCTTACATTCTAATTTTCACTTTTATCTGAAATTGTTAAGCTAACAGTTTGTAATAATTGTCATTAGTGGACAAAGAAAATGCAGTATCTATTAAAATTAAAAAAACAGCAAAATAAAATCATTTTCACATGTGAACACTTGTGTATATTATCCTATATATCACTTTACTTCACCAGAGTGATTGGGTCTCGTACAATAAAATACTGTAACATTATGGTATAACTTGATCAAAATAAGAAATTTTTCTAAATTATGTAATATTTTTTTGCCTAGGATAAACTTAAATTGAACATTGAATGACAGCTGCAACTCAGTTTTTTCTTCATTATGTAACATATTTAAAATAATAATAACAATTTTGGCCAGGACTTGATTTTACCAACAAAATAAGACCACCAGAGTGTCCTTAGTAAGCAAGTAAAAAAGCCTCACAGTTCTAAGCATTCAATTTAAAGTATTTTGATTTAATAAACAACACGTTTCAATAATCAAACTACTTCATAAAGAGGTTATGCTTCCAATGATTGATGTTTGGATGAAGGCAGATCTCTTGCAGTCAATCATAAGAAAGGACAGAAGTTTAAGCGGACTAAATGACTGGAGAAGTGTTTCATTGGAATGATATTATGATATGAGTTATGATCTTATAATATCTTATCATACAAAAAATAAGCATGACTTGCTCACAACAGCATCATTAAGATGCATTTAGAAAATAGATTGGGAGAATATCCATTTTATGTCGACATTAAATCAAGGCTAATAATATTATTAAAATACTCTATCTTTTTAAATAAAAAAGCAAAGGTTAACTTATGAATATCAGAGTGATCTGCAAGTATTTTAAAACAAAGTATTGAGACATTCTGGTATGGTGATGGTATTTTGATATACACAAGCATATTGAATAATTAGCATAATAATTTACCACAATATTTAGCCTACACTGTCTTCCAAAGCACTTGCGAAACTACCATGGTATGGCCATGGCACATGTAAAGAAATACCCAAAACAAAACATGTAAATTCCAAAGTACTTTTATTATTAGTGCAATAAGCTGAAGACACACCCCTATCATCAAGATCACCGCCCACAGCCATTGTTTTACTACATTAGTCGTGTTCTCATCAGTTATATGACACATGTCTATCTTCAAAACAACACGACTCTGTCTGAACCCGAGCGAGCTACACAGCGCGGTTCTGCTCAGCAGTCGCCTGTATAACGCGGACGGTACAACGCGTTAAACGACGCTCGTCGCTGCAGACAGCTGGAGCTGTGAGTCTGATGATCTGCATCAACACAAAGAGCCCCAATAAAGCATCATGTACCTTCATACGGGAGAATCAACGCCAATGTCCGCTCATGTACTGCGCTCGCTGCCTCTTTCTTCGATATCAAGCATCATTTGTCAACGCAAGCTCTTCATTTGTCCGCGGTTCTTCTATTTTTACTGTATTTTATACAAAAGCCATTAATTTTGCTTTTAATGGACGTGCGCGGGCACTTCCGCTATCACCGGAAGTACGTGTCCGAGATATATGATATGGCGATGTGCATGTATGAAATTCATATTTTGATTTATTACACAACCACGCATGACAAACCGGAATATTTCCGTCAAAACATGCGTTTTATTTACAATTATAGGCTATAGTTTGGCGAGAAACACGTTTATATCGGAATGTGAATCTATACTAAAGACTGGAAAAAATGCACGTGTTAAAAGACTTTGTATTAGTTGCAAAGATGTTTAATGAAAAAAGTATAATTTGTTAGCAAAAGTCAAGCAAAATGCATTGTACTATGTTCATACAATTTTAGAACATCAAATGCTTCTTCAGACGGATTTTAGCTTCTTACCAAAGCAGAAAATTAAAGCCAAGAAAGTTAATGAATATGTACTTTAAAAATTATGATTTTTACTCTAACCAATGGCTTTATAAAATCATTTTCAAGAAGGAAAAAACTAAATACATACACATCAAGTTTTAGGAATCAGACCTTCATCCCGTAAAGGATTCTATAATTATTATAGTAAAACATATCACAAAAAAACTAATGAAAAAAATATTTGAAAAGCTGCGTATGCCGTTTGAATGAGCTCCTATATTAATTTGGCTAAATGGCATGATACAGTAACTATAGTCATTATGGTATGTTGGTGAAAACTATGGCTACCATGGTGCATTTCTGAAGGAGACTTTTCAGAATGATGTTGCAATACTATACCATTAAAGAACATGCCGTGAAGAAAGTATAAAGGAAAATCCTTTATTAAAATTAGTATCAGCTGAACAAATGTTGAGCACATGGTTTAATGCATACAGTGATTCAGAAAAGAGATCATGTACATCATGTAAGGCAGGAGATGGTAGAGTGAGTGATCATATCACAGCTTAGACTTCATCATAGCCATCATCTTCTCCAGTTTGATGGCAAGCCCCATGTCACCCTTAATCTTCAGCTTTCCAGACATGAACGCCATAGTGGGCTTTAATTTCCCTATTGATAAAGAACATGGTTTTCATCAGTACTTCAGGTTTTTATCATTCCCCCTCTATGATTATGTCTGTAGTGTGTAAAAGTGCATCAGCAAGACTTTTTCTACCTCCGAACATCTTGATGAAATCTGAACTGTCCAGCGTCATGACGACATCAGCTTTGACAGGTGGTTCCCCCCTGCCAGCACTTCCTGCATCATTCTTCAGATCAATGTACCAGACTCCAGCATGCTCACCTGTCAATCGTGCCGGTAAACATTAATACAATACCAAAATTGAAAATATTAAAATAAAAACCTAATTCATACTTTTAAACCGTTATCGCGTGTTGTAAATGTGTGTACTATACAAGGTCAAGGTTTCTTTATTTGTCACAATAAGTTATACAGGGTATAATTAGAAGTGAAATGTAATCGAATCAGGTCCGCTCAGTGGACAGTGCAAAATAATAAGAATACAAATTATATAAAGTAACACAACACAAGGGCATACATATGGTAAAAAAAGAGAAATAAGAGTAAATGTGCAATGAAATAAAAAAAGTGCAAAACAATAAGATGTGCAAAAAACAATAAGATGTGCAAAAAACAACAAGATGTGCAAAAAACAATAAGATGTGCAAAAAACAACAAGATGTGCAAAAAACAATAAGATGTGCAAAAAACAACAAGATGTGCAAAAAACAACAAGATGTGCAAAAAACAATAAGATTGAAAAAAGAAAAACAGTGTACTGGGACTTAATAAATAGTAATGTGAATAAGAGGGATGTGCAGACGGGTTGTTCAGGGTATTGTACATAGAGCAGCAATAATGAGAATGTGAGAATATTTACAGTTAACAATGGGTCTTGTAAGTGTTTATGAGACTGAGTTTGAGTTTAGGAGCCTGATGGCCTGAGGTAAGAAGCTCCTCCTCAGTCTCTCAGTTTTTGCCATCATGCTCCTGATGCGCCTGCCAGATGGCAGTAAACAGAAAAGATGGTTACCGGGGTGAGTTGAATCTTTGATGATTTTAGCAGCTCTGCTTTTACAGCGTTTGATGTAGATGTCCTGCAGAGAGGGGAGAGCAGACCCTGAGATGCGCTCAGCTAAGCGCACAACTCTCTGCAGAGCTTTGCAGTCCTGGTTTGTGGCATTATCATACCACACTGAGATGCACGGAGTCATTACACTTTCTATGGCCCCTGAATAGAAAGTTTTCAGGATAGCTGGTGAGACCCTGAATTTCCTCAGCTGTCGCAGATGGTACAGTCTTTGCCTGGCTTTCTTAACCTGTGTTTGAATGTGTGTAGTCCAAGTTAGGTCATCGGAGATGTTTACACCGAGGTACTTGAAGCTACTCACCCTCTCCACAGGGGTCCCACTGATCATAAGAGGAGTTACATACTGTATACATCATATACAGTATGTAATATAAAAATTATTACTACATATTATTTTCAATATATAAATTATATATGATAAAATATTTAATGGTCAAATTTGAGATACACCTGTGAGTCCAAGATGATGATTTCATTCCCAAAAATGAAATACTATACATTTTAATGTATATGTGCGGTTACATATCCCTATACTTAAATAAAAACATAATTATGACATATAAAGTCAAAAGTATGACATACTCATTTATATTCATATTTATTCAAGTAAAAGTCGAAAGCTTAACAACATTATGACACACCAAGTCATAATAATGTGATAAGTAATCATAATTATGGTAACTTTTTTTTATGATGACATAAGTCATATTTATGAGGTAGAAGCCCGGTTTCACAGACAGGGCTTAGACTAAGCCAGGATTAGGAAATAGTTCAGTTAGGACATTTAAGAAATTTTATAAGCATGCTTACAAAAAAGCATTACTGGTGTTCATCTTGAGACAAAACAAAGGCACTGATATGTTTTAAGATCAGTCAGTGCAAGTTTCTTTCAGTTGAAACGGCTCAGACTTGCATTTTAGTCCAGGACTAGGCTTAAGCCTGGTTTGTGAAACCGGGGAAAAGGTTTAAATGGACCCAAGACATGACTTAGCATATCAATTTCCAATTTTTCAACACAAGTCATAATTATGAGATAAGCCATGGGGCTTGACAGTCAGCAATGATTATGATAATGATAATTTTGACTCATAATGAGTTTGTCAGTCAGGAATGACTCATAATTTCATTTTTTGTTCTTCTCATAATTATGACTTAACATCTCAATTTTTATTTTACATCACAATTTTTATTTATTTATTGTAAATTCAGATTTATGTCAATGACATTTTATTTCAAAATTTTGAATTTTTTTTACATAATAATGATATTAAAAGAAGTTATTATCTCCTAATCTCAAAATTGACTTCATAATATGACCTCATGACTTTTTGTCATAGATATGATTTACCAAAGCATGATTTTTTTCCTTTTGTGGCAGAAACGGGCTTCCATACACTATTGTTTATTATTCAGTGGAACAAACACATTTTGAAGAGTGTTTCAGCTTGCAGACATTGACTGAAAGCCATAAAACTTTAACTCATATATTTTAAATATATCATAATTACCTGATAAATGGAATCTGTACACTCCTTGTGTGGTTTTCACTATATCTGGACTGAGAATTCCTCTGATTGTGTTGAACATGTCAGAAACAGGTCCTGTGACGGCAGAATCTCCACTTTTGAAAGCTGGAGTGGCACCTGAAGAGAGAGTTAAAATATCGACACAGATACGTAATAACAGAGACGTTGGCTGAAGTTCGCTTGGAAGTCAATGCAGAACAAAAACTGATGAAATGTGCTGTTAATGTCTCATAACTCACCATGCTCCTCCATTTGTATGGCTAGATCCTCTGGCTGTTGATCCAAGAAAAAGTCAGGAAGCAATGGATGACCTAAAAAAATAATGAAGATATGTTTTATGTGCTGTGTTGACAAATATCACGTTATTGTAAACAGGGTCTAAAATACTGTGAAATAACTTTTATACAAACAAAATTCCTGATTAAATAGGAAAATGTATTACTTTACCACCTTAACATGAAATATTAATACTGCATAACCAACCTGGCTCAACAGCATACACATCAAAGTCCTTAATGCCCTCCTTTTTGAGGATGTCTTCATCAATGACAAACTGTCCCGTGAAGCTGGTGGGTTGTTTAAAGATGGCGTAGGCTGCATCAGCCATGATCTCCACCTTCCTGCACTGTTTACCAATCCCAGAACCACCCAACATGTCCATGGCCGCCGTCTGGATGGCTGAAGTTAGATGATACAACAAGACTAATTCAGATATCATTGTTGATTTAGATTAATATTCAATTCCACTTTTTTTTCACAGCATGTTTCACAATACATGTTGCTATAAAGCTTTGCATATCAATAAAAGGTTCAGCAATTTAATGAGAGACTTAAGAGAAGAACATCCTTTCAGCTTCCTGTTGTTTATTTGCATACAGCACCACAAATACACTCGTTTACATTCATGCATTTGACAGATGCTTTTATCCAAAGAGACAATGCATTCAAGGTATATATTTACATTTGATCAGTTCTGCTTCTCCTGAGATTCGAACCCATGACCTTAATATTGTTGGTGACATGCTCTACTGTTTCAGATTCAGGAAATTTACACTAATCTCTATAAAGACACAAATCACCATTAGCTCAAAAGCTAATAAGTAATAACTTTGTATCATTTATTTTATCAATTTGAATGGATAGAGTAGCCCTAAGGGTAGTGTATATTTGGATTTCATTAGCATAGACATTATCCCAAAAACATGCTATATAAAATCTGACCCAGACGTAGAATGTAAATTATGAATAATAATGGACCGAGAACTAATCCCTGGGGGACACCTTGCTTCAGTGATACGTGGCGAGAATGAGAATCCTGCACAGAAATATAAGATTGTCTATCACAGAAACCAAAAGAGAGCAACACCAAAAATACCTACATCTGAAAGGTGGAAAATAAGTAAATCATAGAAGCCTTTAACTACCACTGGATTTTTTTTGCAACTGGGAAAGACTGAAACTAGAAGGCAATAGTGTTTTTCAATAATTTAGCAATGAAAGGCAAATTTGAAATAGGGCAACAATTGGATGTAACTGAGGGGACGATGTTGCGTTTCTTGAGGACTGGGGTAATTGCGGCAGTTTTAAGTGGCAGAGGGAAAAAAGCAGAGACAAGAGATGTATTTATGAAGTGAGAAATAGGTGCAGATATTACAGAATGGCAAAGTTTCAGAAGAGAAGTAAGAGCAGGATCATGTCAGCAGGATGAAGAATTGGATTTCAAGATTAACTCAGAGAGAAGCAAGAAAGAGACTGGCCAGAGAGTTTAGTTTTAAAAACTAAACTTCATAGCCTCAGCCTCACCAGAAAAACTTTGGTCAACGGCACCTGTCTTTTTTAATATGTAATTTAAACAGGAACAGCAAAGCTCATCTGAAGCTAGAACGTTATGACCTGGAGGTTTGGTTAGCTTGTTAATTGAATTAAATAACACGTTTGGCCTTTTGCCTGTTTAGTTGATAATGACAGTGACAAAAACAGAATGAGCTGAGTTCAGAGCAGATTTGTATTTTTTCAGATGTTCAAGAAAAACTAAGGGACGGTTCTGGTGTTAATAGGAGCATGCTCTTGCAAGATTTCTGCAATGGTAGAGTGATATTTAGGCAATATCATAGAGGGAGAAGACTTATCAAAGACCTCAGAAAGAGTAATTATAATTATCTAAATAATGATAAGGATAGAAACCTCCAAGGTTTAATTAAAAATATCCTCAGTACCGTCTCAAAGATGAATTACATTTTTATGGGTTTGGTTTGGAGTGACATAAGGATGAGTAAATGGTGACAGAATTTTAATTTTTTGGGTGAACTATTACTTTAATATTCAACTAAGAGGTTGCTTTGTAGGATTTTAGTAGATATATATTACAGAATACAGACTCGGCAATATCTACTTATATTGCCACTTAAATGATCTCTAAATGGAATTATTTAATGACTGATGCAGGAAAGTCATTACCTGTCTTGGGCCATAAGGCATTAACGGCGATAGATCCCCTGAACTCTTCGGCCATTCCAAGTACACACATGGACATGCCATACTTTGCCATGGTGTACGCTACACAGACACAGCGGAAAACAAGATCAGTGTCATTATTATTGAATAGATGTTCAGTGATAGTCTGAAACCATAGGCCTAGAGCACTCACCCGTGTGGTTTTTGAACCAGATGGGATTGAGGTTTAGAGGTGGGCTGAGGTTAAGTATGTGAGGGTTCTTGCTCTTCAGAAGATGTGGAATGCACAGTTTAGACCTGGAATGAAAACAGTGGCCACAGTTAGAAGATTATTGTGGGTTCAAAGCAAGCTGACAAGCTATCGATTAACATTATTTATTGTGATCTGTTACTCTAAAGCAGGGGTCACCAAACAAGGCCTGTGTCCTGCAGAGTTTAGCTCAAACTTGCCTCAACACACTTCCCTGGAAGTTTCAAGTATACACATTGATTAGCTGCTTCAGGTGTGTTTGATTAGGGTTGGAGCTAAACTCTGCAGGACACCAGTCTTCCAGGACCCCTTCTCTAAAGAATAACTTTTACTCACGTCAGGTACGTTCCCCTGAGATTGACGCCTAGCATAAGGTCAACTTTCTTCATTGGAGTTTCCAGAGTTCCTGTTAAATTGATGGCACTGGCATTGTTGACCAATATGTCAATCCCTGTCAATAGAACCACACGAGATTAAAGACAAATTAAAACACACAAGTGCTCAAAATTTGAGATATATGAAATACTGTAACTCACCTCCAAATTTCTCCACAGCTTGTTCCACGGCTTCATTGATCTGCTTCTCATCACGGACGTCTACGATACACGGCAGTGCTTTCCCTCCAGCAGCTTCAACTATCAAACAGACGTTAATTGGTCATAGACTTATAACATTAAATATTTAGCAATTTTTAGCATTACATCCCTTGCTCACCAATAGATCCTCTGCTGTGAATTGGTGCCGTCAAAATAAGAGTCCAAATATCAAAATTCACTGCCATATCTTTTAATTGCTTTCACTTGTAAACAATACTTGATCTGTGATTTCTCTCCTGATTCAGATTACTTTTTCACTGGAATAAGCAATGTTATGAATAGAGGACTTGTATTGTGGTTGGAAGCAATGGTGGATTTGTTTCTTAAAAAACATGCCGTTTTTTTACTTCACAAGATGTTAATTGATAGATTGGAGTGGAGTGGGTTACTTTTGGATTATTGTGATGTTTTAAGCAGCTGTTTGGACTCTTATTCGGACGGCACCCATTCACTGCATTGCTGAGCAAGAGATGTAAAGCTACATTTCTCCAAATCCATTCTGATGAAGAAACAAATTCATCTCGGATAATCTGAGGCAAATTTTAATTTATGCATTAACTATTCCTTTAAAATATAAAAGTTACTGTTTTTATCGTAATCAGTAAATGCAGCCTTGGTGAGCATTCTTTCTAAAACTACTGTAATATCTGCATATTTTCACATGCTGTGAAAAGTGTTTTATTGGAACTGCGTTGTTCACAAAACCAGTTTAAGATGATCCTTGCTTTGTGACATGATGCATGATCATGATGAAAGTAGCTGTTAGAAGATTGGTTCAGTACTTTGTGTCCAAGAGGTGATGCAATGGTCAAAAACAGTACTGCAATAGGCTGCGACATTCAAGTACTGATTGGTTGGTAATAACAGGCCAGTGGCTGTTAATCAAAGCCACAATCATCAACATGAATCCATGGCCGTGTGGCTGTTAACAGTTGTTAACAGTCCAGGCAGTGGTGGAATGGTGTCAGACATATTAGCAATATCATGAGTCTATGGTCTTATGCCAACAATGCAGACGGGTGGAGGGGCGTAATGGTGTCAGGTATATGTTCTTGGCAATCTTTTTTTATTGATTGACAGCACTAATAAATACATTACATGAAAGACAACTTGACCAAATCATCTGCAATGCATTCACTACTTGTGTCACTCTCTTCAAGATTATGGGTAATGTAGAAATAAACTGGGAATTTAGTAAAAACAAAAAGTTAATTAGCTAGAGATAAAAAATAATTTTCTCAATGGAGAAAATAAATGTGTTTTTACTGAATATCTGTAGTGTCCAATTATAAAGGTAAGTAAGAGCGACCGAGTCCTGCGCTCACTCTCTGCAGCAGCGGTGTAGATGGTGCCCGGCAGTTTGGGGTGAGGATCAGCGGTTTTGGCAGCGATGACCACATTGGCTCCGTCCCGCGCAGCTTTGAGAGCAATGGCCTTGCCAATACCTCGACTCGCTCCGGTAATGAAGATGGTGTATCCTGCCAGCTTCCTAAAATGAATGCATAATCATATAATAATCCAATACTATCATAACCAATGCACTATACAAACAGAGCTGAATAGGCAAAACATAACTAATCAGAGCTATAAATATTTGTGGACAATGGACATAATCATATTCTTAGTAAATCTAATGTAACTGCTTCAAAGTCAAATTCCTGAAGTTTACCTGCCATTTATTTAAAAAAACAGCATCGGCTGAAATTAATCTGAGATTATAATTTTTTTAAGTTGTTTCATCATTGTGTGAATTCTTGACAGCAATGTCAGATATTATAAAAACAACATTTATGGCCCTGTGTCATGAAGCAGCGCTGCACAATGTTAATCGCTTAGTTGTTTGCGTTGGCATTCCTGCGCGTAGGAAAACGGGGTAAAGGTGAAATAAAAAAAAGTAAACAAATTAATAATACATAAAACTATAAACATACTATAGTAACGGGAAATATGTTTCTATAATCTGCTGAAACACCAAGTCAGTTTAAATAGATTGCAGTTAAATGTGCTAACGTACGTTGTTTGACAACACAGTCCAGCCCTCTAACTTAGGTCATTCAAAACACAGCTAATATTGCACGTGAACTTGTTCATACTTCTAAAACAAGTATTTTAATACCAGTAAACAACAACTTGGTTAATTAAAGAGTACTAACTTACACCAAAACACACGGGCTGGGCTAAGCAGCAAGAATTAGACAAACTCACCCTGTGTTCTGCAGCATTGCGGCTCGTGTACTGTGTCTGGGAACGGAATGAACTACAGAAGCAACGCCTGTAACATTAAACTCAACACGTACTGAACAAGCCAAGGACCTCCAGAAAAACACGACGGCTGTGAATCTGCCCTTTACCCCAGTGACAGATTCCACCGAGCCTTCATTCTCTCTACTTCCGGTGGAGTCGTGAACGGAAGGGAACATTAACAAATATGCGATAAAAGAACAAATAATCAGCAAACAACAAAAACAACGGATGATGGAAAAGAAAAAACACAAGGAACAAGTCACCTAAACAAAACTACAAATATTTTATTAATTGCTGTATTTGGCTATTAAAGGGTCTCTTGTGGTGTAATATACTGCATGATTGAACTTAATAGCATAACAAAAAGTGTGTTATTTTAATGGAAGTCATCATAAGCTTGTGATAAAGTTGTTTTTATGTACCCCTTTCCTTTCAGGTAATAAATAAATAAATAAATAATGTTAAGGATAAAGCAGGAAATGCAACTTTATTATGATTATACACAACACTAAGACACATTTTAATTTATAATATATAATGAACAATATTTAGAAAAGGTTATAAGAAAACAAAAATGTGCTGCTTAAGTCTTTTTGCTTTTACATTATTACAAAACACTAGTTTTTCAGAACGTGTATAATGAAAAAAGACCATTACATTAGTTTTATGTATATGAAAATTCCTCAATGGTAACAATTATTCATGGTTAATATTAACAAGTAACAATAATTCCAATGATTTAATAATAATACATATTTTTCCATTTCTGCAAATGAAAACTACACCTGATCTCCTTCTCATTCTCTGTATTCCATTTGCCAGCTTATTACTTAGCGCCATCTAGTTTGTTGGAGAGCTGTGTTCGAGCAGTATTCATCTGAATAGACATGGTTGCAATATGTAGCCTATACATAAATTTGTATTATTATTTACCTGGTTTTGCATTTTTGCTTCTTTATGTATTTTTATTCCCATGTGTTGCATATATTGGATGCATTATATTATGATGGTATTATGTTTATATAATAATGGTATTATATATAAACATCTTTAAATAATGTTACACAATGCACAATTATTTCAAGTTTGTAATGTGTTGAATGAAGACCCTGTGTCTTGTCTGATTTATATTATTATCAGGATCATAATATAAACAACTTCATGGTTTCTCAGTCAAGTAGATTTTCAATCATTTAGATGCTACAGACCCCCAAATATGATTATCTGTGAGAGACCCATCCCAAAACTGAGCTATGCTTTAAAGACCCAATTAATAATATTACAAACCACTCTAAACTGTATTTGAAATCTATTTAAAACATGTTTTATTGCATTATTTATATATTTATGTTTTATTGCATAAATGTATATATTTATTGCTTTATTGCAGTCTGTTAAATGTATTGTTTATTTATTTACATTTGTGCATTTATTTATTTAAATCACATTCATTTAGTAATTTACTTAATATGTTTTATTTCTTTATTTAAATTAAAGTTATTTCTTTATTTATTCATCCATTTATTTTATGAATTCGGTCCTTGATGTTCCTCCTGCTCACCATCAGAGGGCTTCATCACCATACTGCCTAGTACTGGTTTTGCTTTGTTTCTGTGTTTATTTATCTTGGACTGATTTCTCTGTTTATTGATTGTTTTCTGCCTGCCCTGACCTCTTGCCTGTTTTGGGAATTACATATTTGCCTTGTCTGTGCTATCGTGTTTGCTGGTGTTTGACCCTGCCTGTTTGTCCTCAACCCTCTCGAAGCTGAATTTAGATCCTTACTCCACTGATGCCCATTGTAACATATTTAATCAATAATTAATTAAAATAAAATGTATTTATTATAATCAAATGTATTAATTTAACTTGAATCAAAATTAGTGTTTTTTTCTTTAACACTGTTTTTCTCTTTTAACTTCTCTACAGACCCATTAGCACTTCCTTGGGGCCCCTGGATCTCAGTATAAAGCAACTGGTATAAACCACTGTATTCAATTTTTGGCTGATTCGTATTTTCAATGCATTGGAATATTTTACATGTAGAATGTTTGATTATACCAAGGGTGGGTAAACTTTTATTTTTGACCAGTTGTTTAAATATAAGAGTATATGTATACGCATAGTATATGCATGACAAATTAAGCTTTGATATTTTTTTTTGTTCAAAATTGACCCTCAGTTTCTACTGCACTGTATGTATGTGTGTACATAAAAGTACATGGCAGTTCTAATGTAAGTACAAAACAAACTATACAAATTATAGTATCATTCACTGTATACTTAAATACAGGACGATTCTGTATTATATGTAATGGTTGCCAGCAAAAGAGAATTGTCTCAGGTGCCCCCTAGTGTTCACAGCTCATTTGAGATGATAAAAAACTTGAAAAAAAAACACTGTGCAGCCATCTGCTATACAAGTTGGCTCTGAGTGCCATTTTGTCAGAATCTTTTATGGTCACAGTCATTTACTCACGTGCTGCCTTATGGCATTACGGCATGCTACTCAACGCTCCTTCCCTTATCGCAGAAAACTAAGGTTATTTTAATAAACGGTGTGTTCCCTTTCTTACGGCCTTTCCCATTGCATTGTATGCTTATAGGGAACACCTGCAATAGCGCTGAGCTATAAGCAAGTGCAGAACAAAGCCGCTCTTCGAGCCCAGCCTGGAGCACCTGAAATGAGGGCTTATAAAAAGCATGAGCCAATTATGAGACCCTAGCCATAGGCTGGGATCTACATAAGAATAACTTCTCCACTTACACAGGGGATTAAATAAATTAGGCAGACAAAACCCGTGCCTGAAGTTATAAAACCTGGTGAAAAAAGACCAGCTAGCAACCGCACAGATATCACCAATAGAAACGCCACTGGACCAACCCAGGAGGAGGCCATTCCTCTGGTGAAGTGGGCCCTTGCTCCAATAGGACACTGTAAGCCTCCAGATGGATAGGCCAGGGCTATAGTGTCGACTATCCAGCTTGATCTGTCTCTGCTTCATGACTAGCAGCTCTTTGGAGCTGCTCTGAATGCCATAAGTGCTAGAGTGCTCTACATACACTCTAAGAACCCAAATCGGACAGAGTAAATTTGGACCCCACTCATCTTCTGTGTTAGGAAGAGCCAGAACGGTGAAGACTTGAGCTCTAAATGGAGTGGAGAACACTTTAGGCATATAGTCGTGTCTTGGTTTGAGGATGACTCTACAGTCGTTAGGCATGAAGCTGACTGACAGTGCTTGTACATCACCCACTCGTTTGACCGACGCTAAGGCTGGAGGAAGAGTGGTCTTAAGCTACAGGGGCCATATGTCAGCTGACTGGAGCGGCTCAAAAGGAGGACTACAGATAAGTCCCATTAGATATAAGGAAGAGGCAGATTCAATATCCGAGCTCACCTCACCTCTTTTCCAAATGACTGCAAAGCCATGAGCCATGGCTGCCACACATACTTTGAGTGTGGAAGGGTGAGTGTGGAAGGGATGCGCCCATTATCCAGCAGCTTCTGCAAAAAGGTTAGCACACATGACACGTCACAAGAGGATGGGTCCTTGCTAAATGCTGCACACCAGTCAGGAAAGACTGATGATTTAAGGGTGTAGAGGCTTCTTGTAGATGGGGCTGTAGCCTCCAAAATGTTATTAATCACCCTCATGGGGAGCTGTAAAGACTCCCATCACGGCACCAAATATGAAGGCTCCACAGCTCGGGCAGGGGATGTCAGATCAAGCCTCTTGTTTGAGAGAGGAGGTTGTTATTCCTCAATGGAATTGGCCAAGGGGATGTCGGTAGCAGCTGGATCAACTCTGGGAACCATGTCTGATTCCTACAGAGTGAGAACACCAGGAGGACTGAGCACCTGACTTCCCTTACCTGTCTGATGACCTGAGGGAGCAGGACAATTAGAGGGAAGGCATACAAGAGAAACTCTGGGCCATTTGTGGGCCAGAGCTTCTCGCTCCCTCAAGAAACATGTTGGGCAGTGAAAGCAATGAGGTCCACCTCTGCCCTCCTATAGACAGACCAAATTATTTGAACCACTTGGGGATGTAGTCTCAATTCACCTGGGAGAATTGTCCCAGGACAGCAATCCATTGCTGGTTGAACATATCAGTTGTGACCACTTTCCTTCTGGTGGTCAGTCCCAATGGGACGCCCATCTGAAGCAGGCGAGGGGCCTTCCAACGAGCCACAGCTCTGATGCAGTGGTGGGTCACCTTGAGGCGAAGATGTCAGGCATCAAGCATGGGAGGGTACCTGGGTTTTAGGCCAAAATTGGAGGGACCGCATATGAAGCAGGCCCAACGGAATCACAGAGGAGGCAGCTGACATGAGGCAGAGCATCCTTTGGAAGACTCTGAGGAGACAAGAAGTCCCAAATCTGAATGACTCCAATAGCCGATAAATTGTCATTGAGCGCTCCGGTGTAATCCAGATCCCCATCTGGGCCAAATCAATAACTGTCCCCAGGAAGATTACTCACTTGGAAAAACTTTCAGCCCAAGACGCTCCAGGTGGCTGAGTAACAGCAACCTGTGAGCGAGAAGTTCCTGCTCCGATCTGGCTAACACAAGCCAATCATCAAGGTAATTCATAATGCGGATTCCCATCTACTTATGAGGGGAAAGACCCACGTCCACACACTTCATAAAAGTCAGAAGGGCATGACTGTATATTGATAAGCCATCTCCTCGAATAGTAATCCCAAGAACAATTTTTGGGGTTGGGGTAGAAATTACATTCTGGGCCCCCTCTCCCTCGTCGGGCCCTTAGAATCGTCCTAACCTTCTCCCGCATTATGGTGCCCCTGCCTCTGAAACACTGGGATCTGCGAGCGAACAGCGGTAGATTGCTTTGGCACTTGTTGAGCAAGAAGGACGGGCCCAGCTTGAATAAAACTTAAATTGTGGGGCTAAGTGGGGGGGTGGACAGTGAGACTCCTTTGAGGGCAGTCCAGCCTTTGCGGAAACTGGCGCTCTCCGTGCTGGGATCAGGATGGCTTCTGTGGCTCAAGGTCCAACGTCACTCTGGGGCTGAGTCTCTGGCATTTAGGAAACGGGTGGCGTTTAGGAAACAGGTAATGTTATGGTTTTCTGAGGGCGCTGTTGGAGCCCAGGGTTCCCTGCATGAGACACTTCGTGGCGTGACATTTGCAATGTTGCTGTGGAAATTTGGCCTAGGAAATGCTCTTTGAAATCCGCATTGGCCGGGGATGTGCCGCAGGGGAAGTGCTGGTGAGAGGCGTTCTTCCGCTGTCTGTTCTCTTCTACAGCGTGTAGCAGACATCGAGCTTCTTTGTCAGTCAAGCAAGGAGATAATCTAAATTAATCAATCCATTTTAACTAAAACATCCATGACTCATTCATTAAGACACTGATTTGCCGCCAGCTACTGGCAGTTTTAGTTTCATATTTAAAAACATTATTTATTTTACATAATTTTGTATTTCAATGTTCAAAATGTCATATTTAAAACATTAATCTCATAATATTATTTATGCATTTGTAATTGCTTTAAATGCA
The DNA here is from genome assembly GCA_003573665.1 of Oxygymnocypris stewartii. Lineage (NCBI taxonomy): Eukaryota > Metazoa > Chordata > Actinopteri > Cypriniformes > Cyprinidae > Oxygymnocypris > Oxygymnocypris stewartii. The sequence goes on along the minus strand of QVTF01019389.1, from coordinate 770,515 downwards.
TTCATCCCACCAATTTTTTATTTAGAGGTGGTTAGCATGAAAACAAGACATTAAAAGTAATATTCCCCTTGTCTTAAGTATTCCAAAGTATTTACATCAACTTACTAAATTTGAGTGATCTAACCAAATACGTTACAAAATACTTTTTAAAGCATGTATTTTGTAATCTGTAGTGAAATCAATTTTAAAAGTAATCTTCACAACCCTAGCATTGTGCATGTATGAAATGTAGATTTCATTTATTACACAACAATGCATGGCAGCACTGAATATTTCCGTTAATTTGTATTTACAATAATAGGCTGTACTCGTGGCAAAAAATATGTTTATACTGGAACGTTAACCTGACATCTGAACAACTAAAATGTGCTCAAAGACTCTACAGAATAATGCAACATGTCTTTAAAGCAATAAAATGCTTTTTTTGTGCTTTGTATTATTTCTAAATATTTAAGGCAAAAAATTTAATAAACCATGTACATAATTTGAAACCGTTTTTATTAGCCAAATTCAAGCAAAAATACATTTTACTATAGTATCATAAAATGTAAGCATAAAATGCTTGTTCTGACACAGCAGAAAATCAAAGCCACTGTGGAGATGGTTAAAAATCATGTTTTTTCAAACCAGTGGGATAAGTATAACCCAAAGCATACTATTAAAGAACATGCAGTGAAGAAAATGTAAATAAAGGAAAATCCTCTATTAAAATTATCATCAGCAGAATGGTTTACTGCAAATGATTACTGGTTTAATGTAGTGATTCAGAAAAGAGATAATGTACATCATGTAAGGCAGGAGATGGTAGAGTGAGTGATCATATCACAGCTTAGACTTCATCATGCCCATCATCTTCTCCAATTTCATGGCAAGCCCCATGTCACCCTTAATCTTCAGCTTTCCAGACATGAACGCCATAGTGGGCTTCAATTTCCCTATTGATAAAGAACATGGTTTTCATCAGTACTTCAGGTTTTTATCATTCCCCCTCTATGATTATGTCTGTAGTGTGTAAAAATGCATCAGCAAGACTTTTTCTACCTCCGAACATCTTGATGAAATCTGAACTGTCCAGCGTCATGACGACATCAGCTTTGACAGGTGGTTCCCCCCTGCCAGCACTTCCTGCATCATTCTTCAGATCAATGTACCAGACTCCAGCATGCTCACCTGTCAATCGTGCCAGTAAACATGTCTCTTTTTCAGAAAGTCTTGTCTCTTTTACAGAAAGGGGTCTCCAACCCTGCTACCGTCCTGCAGAGAGCAGCTCCAAACAAATCAAACATGCCTGAACCAGCAAATCCAGGTGTTTAGGGTTACCTGATAATTACAGGCAGGTGTGGTGGAGCAGGGTTGGAACTGAAGTCTACAGGACAGGTAACGGTAGTTTATGACACAGCCATGATTTATGATTTGATATTTCTTGTCAGAAGTAAGTGATATTTGGGGTTGGGACACAATTATTCTATAAAACCTTTAATTGGACAAACCTGAGATACACCTGTGGATCCAATATGATATTTTCAACATGAAATACTGTACATTTTAAAGTACATTTGCGGTTGCATATTTCTATTAAATCATAATTAAATAATAATTTAAAAGTATGATATACTAAGTGTTATTTATCAAATTAAAAGTAAAATTATGACCAAATTATGAACCCAAGTCATGAGACAAAAAGTCATAAGTATGGTAATAAATTACATTCTAAAGTCATATTTATCAGGTGAAAAGTTGAAATTTACATAAGAAGTCATAATGAGCATAAGCATGTAAATTTCCAATTTTTCTACATAAGTCATAATTATGAGATAAGTCAAGGGGCTTGTAAGTCAGCAATGACAATCTCATAATGTTGACTTCATTATATGACCTCATAATTTTGACTTAAGTGGCATAATTAAGATTTGTCATAAACATGATTTACCAAAGCATGTTTTTTTCCTTATGTGGCAGAAACAGGCTTTCATACACTAGAGTTTATTATTCAGTAGAACAAAACAGGATACATTTTGAAGAGTGTTTTAGCAAACAGACATTGACTAAAAGCCATAGAATTTTAAAAGTAATATCATAATTACCTGATAAATCAAATCTGTACACTCCTTGTGTGGTTTTCACTATATCTGGACTGAGAAGTCCTCTGATTGTGTTGAACATGTCAGAAACAGGTCCCGTGATGGTAGAATCTGCACTTTTGAAAGCTGGAGTGGCACCTGAAGGGAGAGTTAAAATATCGACACTGAGACGTCTGCTGAAGTATGCTTGGAAATGTGCTGTAAATGTTTGTTTTTATTGCTTTTATTGTTTTTATTTTAAGATTTTATTGTTTGTTTTTAAATTATTAAATGGTTTGGCACCTCCTTGCCTTGCAAACCTTCCTAAACGACACACGCCTACTAGATCTCTTAAGTCCTCTGATCAGCTGCTTCTAACTGTTCCTAGGTCTAGATTAAAACTTAGGGACAACTCCCAATTGGACACAAGCTGGGGTCTGATCAGCCTCAGCTGGGTCGCCTGGATGAGGGTGTATGATGTTGAAAGACCCGAAACACCCAATGAGTCCAGGAACATCACTGAAGATGTGTCCAGTAGCATCAGTAGATGTATTTGTACAGCTTTAATCTGATTCAATCAGTGACGACCAGGAAAGACTGGTTGGCAACCACAAAAAGTGTGGTGACGACTGGAGAGTCAGTGACAGCTCGGAGAGACGGCAACCGGGGCAGTACGGGCTGGCAACCCAATCTGTGTCTTCTGTTAGGGGGACTCCCATAAAAGCTACGATGAACCTAAGGAAGAAATACCCCCAGGGGTGCCCGAGAGGGGGGAGGATGAGCACCCCAACCAGACGGATTCAACGATATTAGACCAAGGCAATGGACAAACGAACACGAGCAAGCAGTGTACATGTGGCAAGATCTGTAAGAACGAGCGAGGCCTAAAGATCCACCAAGGGAAGATGAAGTGTCTGGTGGGGACAGGACCAACACAACGCACAGGTTCTCAACCTGGTGAGACGCAGGAGGAGCCAGGCCCTGAGTCACCCCACAGTGCCCGGAACCTCCAAGTGTTGCAAATGACTCCCTCCAGCATCAAGTCTGAGAGAAGGCGGATCAAGTGGCCAGCAGCGAACATGACCTCACTGTGGAACCAGTTTGACATCGATGTCGACCAGATTCTGGAAGCCACGATGAGGGGAGATGTTGACAGGAAAATGCAAGCCATGACAACGATCCTCGTCAGCATCGCAGCCGAACGGTTCGGTGAAGAGGTGAAGGAAGGAGGCTCCAAAGGATCTCACCTAAAAAACCAACGTGAGGAGAGAATCCACAACATCAGGCAGGAGATGAAGACCCTTAAGCGACAATACAAGCAGGCAGGAGAGGAGGAGCGCACTGGCCTGGCACAGCTGATGTGCATTCTACGAAAGAAGATTAGGATCCTTCGCTGGGCAGAGTGGCACCGGAGGCGCCTCCGTGAAAGAGCCCGGAAGCGAGCTGCATTCATTTAAGCCCTTTAAGTTCACTAAGGAACTGCTAGGACAGAAGCGTAGCGGCCAGCTGGTCTGCTCTAAGGAGGAGATGGATCACCACCTGAAGGAAACATACAGCGACCCAGCGAGAGAACAGGAGTTGGGAGAGTGCAGCACCCTGATAGATCCTACAGGGCCAAGTGTGCAGTTCAACATGGCAGAGCTGCAGTTGAAGGAGGTTCGAGAGGTTGTCGGGAAAGCGCGAGCAAGCTCTGGTCCAGGACCAAGCGGCACTTCATACAAAGTGTACAAGAAGTGTCCTAAACTCCTGCTGCGCCTGTGGAAGATCCTGCGTGTCATCTGGAGGAGGGGCAGGATTCCTGAACAGTGGAGAGTTGCTGAAGGGGTCTGGATTCCAAAGGAGGAGAACTCCAGGAAGATAGACCAGTTCCGCATCATCTCACTGTTGTGTGTTGAAGCCAAGATCTTCTTCAGTGCTGTCTCCAACCGGCTGTGCACCTTCCTCTCAAATAATAAGTTTATCGACACATCAGTTCAGAAGGGGGGAATCGCAGTAATGCCTGGATGCTTGGAACATACAGGTGTGGTGACGCAGCTCATCAGAGAGGCCAGAGAGAACAAGGGCAATCTGTCAGTGCTGTGGCTCGATCTTGCAAATGCATATGGCTCAATACCACACAAGCTTGTGCAGCTCACTCTGACAAAACATCACGTCCCCACTAGAGTCAGAGACCTCATCGCTGACTATTACAACAACCATCTGCTCTGAATTACAGAGCTGTACCATCTCTGTAATTCTGTTCTCCCTGGCCATGAATATGCTCACAAAATCTGCTGAACCAGAGTGTAGAGGGCCCAAGATGAAGTCGGCTCAACGTCAGCCACCTATAAGAGCATTTATGGATGACCTCACAGTCACCACAGAGTCAGTCGCAGGCTGCCGGTGGATTTTAAAGGGTCTTGAAAAGCTAATGGAGTGAGCACGGATGTGTTTCATACCAGCCAAGTCAAGATCAATGGTGCTGAGAAGAGGAAAAGTAGATGACAAGTCCCGGTTCAGTGTCGCAGGGGCAACAATCCCGACCGTCACCGAGAAGCCTGTTAAGAGCTTAGGCAAGGTGTTTGACAGCACCCTGAGGGATGCAGCATCCATCCAGTCAACCTGCTCTGAGCTGGACAGATGGCTGAATTCAGTGGACCGGTCTGGATTGCCAGGGAAGTTCAAAGCTTGGCTATACCAGCATGGATTTCTTCCCAGGATCCTGTGGCCGCTCCTCGTCTACGAAGTGCCAATCTCGACTGTGGACACCTTAGAGAGGAAGGTCAGCAGCCACCTCAGAAAATGGTTGGGGCTTCCAAAAAGTCTAAGCAGCATCGCACTCTATGGGCACCGCAACAAACTGCAACTGCCACTCAAGTCCTTGGAAGAGGAATTCAAGGTAATGAGAGCAAGGGAAGTGTTGCAGTATAGAGACTCAAGTGATTCAAAGGTGGCAAATGCTGGAATTGAAGTTAGGACTGGTCGGAAGTGGAAGGCTGAGGGGGCTGTTCGACAAGCAGAGGCAAGATTAGATCACAACAGGCTGGTGGGAGTGGTAGCAAAAGGCAGGGCTGGACTGGGTTCCTTTTCAACTCCCCATATTGACACCATCAAAGGGAAGGAAAGGCGTCGCCTAGTCCAGGAGGAGGTGAGAGCAGTGGTTGAGGAGGAGAGAACCTGCAGGACAGTGGGAATGAGGCAGCAGGGTGCCTGGATACGATGGGAGAACGCAATCGAGAGGAAGGTGACATGGGCGGAGCTGTGGAAGGCAGAGCCACAGCGGATCAAGTTTCTAATCCAGGTGGTATATGATGTGCTTCCTAGCCCATCAAACCTTCACATATGGGGCAAAGTGGAGTCACCGTCAGTCCACTGTGCTCCAGGCGTGGAACACTAGAGCACATTCTGAGTTGCTGCCCAAAGGCACTGGGAGAGGGGAGGTACAGGTGGAGACATGACCAGGTGTTGAAGGCCATCGCCCCTCCAAGCAAGCCATCACCTTCGTCAGAGCTGGAGAGCAGCCAAAACCAGCGGCAAAAACATCTACAGGCATCCTGGCCACTGCGAGGGACTGGCAGCTGTTGGTGGACCTGGAGCAGCAACTCAAGTTCCCCAACCACATTGTGACCACCACCTTAAGACCAGACGTTGTTCTCTTGTCTGAGTCCACTAAACAAGTGGTTCTGTTGGAGCTAACAGTCCCTTGGGAAGACCGCCTGGAAGAGGCCTTTGAAAGGAAGCTCGCCATGTACGAGGGACTAGTCAGCGAGTGTCAACAAGCTGGATGGAGAGCAAGGTGTCTCCCAGTCGAGGTCGGAAGCAGGGGCTTTGCGGCCCGATCCCTGTGCAGAGCCTTCAGTCTGTTAGGCATCGATGGAGCGAGGAGGAGAAGAGCTTTCTATAATACCACCGAAGCAGCAGAGAAAGCCTCAAGATGGCTATGGCTCAAGAGAGGAGATCCTTGGGGTCAAAGTAGCTAGAGTCGCCAACTGGACACAAGCTGGGGTCTGATCAGCCTCAGCTGGGTCGCCTGGATGAGGGTGTATGATGTTGAAAGACCCGAAACACCCAATGAGTCCAGGAACATCACTGAAGATGTGTCCAGTAGCATCAGTAGATGTATTTGTACAGGGGTGATCGGGTCTTTTCGGTAGTTGCACCTAGACTGTAGAATTCTTTACCCCTGTATGTTAGAGCAGCTCAAACTATATTTAAAACTCGGTTAAAAATTAATTTATTATCTGAGGCTTTTAATTCTACTAGGTTTTGAGGGGTGTCAATGAATTTTTAGTGTGTACTTTGAATTTATCTTTGTATGTTATTGGTTTTATTTGTTTTACTTTGTTTTTACAGCACCTTGGGCAACAATAGTTGTATTAATGTGTGCTTTAAAAGGGAAATAAACAGAAACAGAATGTCTCATAACTCACCATGCTCCTCCATTTGTATGGCTAGATCCTCTGGCTTTTGATCCAAGAAAAAGTCAGGAAGCAATGGATGACCTAAAAAAGTAATGATATGTTTTACGTGCCGAAATTCATACTTTAGTATGTAAGAAATGTCATGTTATTGTAAACAGGGTCTAAAAAAATAATCCTGAAATAACTTTTATACAAACCATATTACCTTTATTCATAATTATTGAAGAGAAAAATTTGTTACTTTATCACTATAACATGAAATATTAATATTGCATAACCAACCTGGCTCAACAGCATACACATTAAAGTCCTTAATGCCCTCCTTTTTGAGGATGTCTTCATCAATGACAAACTGTCCCGTGAAGCTGGTCGGTTGTTTAAAGATGGCGTAGGCTGAATCAGCCATGATCTCCACCTTCCTGCACTGTTTACCAATCCCAGAACCACCCAACATGTCCATGGCCGCCGTCTGGATGGCTGAAGGTAGATGATGCAACAAGACTAATTCAGATATCATTGTTGATTTAGATTAATATTCAATTCCACTTTTTTCACAGCATGTTTCACAATACATGTTGCTATAAAGCTTTGGATATCAATAAAAGTGAAACAATGGTACATGTGCACCATTTTCACAAGAGATTCACAGAAGAACATAATTTGAGCTTCCTGTTGTTCATTTGCATACAGCACCACAAATACACTCGTTTACATTCATGCATTTGGCAGATGCTTTTTTTTAGGTATATATTTACATTTAGCTTATAGCTACAGTTAGTTTTGGTACTAGTTTAGTTTTTATTAGTTTAGTTTAATTTAGTTAAACTAAAATGATCAATGTTATGTTTAATTTATTTCAGTTAAAGCAATGAATTGTTTGGTAACACTTTATTTTATGGTGTCCTTGTTAAACCTGTTACATGTACTTACTATTATAATAAAAATAAAAACAAGCTTTAGTTCATGATAATATCCCTGGGGATGATATTATCCTTTTATAATCGATTTAAAATGTAAAAATGTGGCCCACTATTCTAGTGAAATAAGTACATTTTCAGAGAAATGCCAGTGCTCTGGTCATTCTTTTCCATGCAGTTACAATAAGAGCTTACTGGAACTTTCAAGCTTTAAAATAAAAAAACCTCTTCACAAAACCTCTTCAGAAGCTCAAAGATGCTTAAAGGGGTCATCGGATGCCCCTTTTGCAAAAGTTGATATGATTCTTTAGGGTCTTAATGAAAAGTCTAAACATACTTTGGTTAAAATTTCTCAATGGTGGTGTAAAAAACACCTTTACTCCGTTTTTTAGTCTGTGTTGCTTTAAATGCTAATGAGCTCTGCTAGTCCCGCCCCTCTCTTCCGTGGAGTGAGGAGCAGTGCTGTTACTTTAGCCGCAAAACTGGCTAACTCGCACATTACTAGGAAAGGTGATTAGCAAAGATTCATACAAAACCCTTATACTCACTTCTTCTGTAGGTGAGGCTGGATCACAAATGAATTGCGCAAACATAAACACATTAGGCAGATCGGGGATCGGCGCATTCCCTTCAAAACCAAAGTCACATTAATCCTCTGCGTCTTCAGCGGCTCAGATGTCAGGAATAAATGTTTACTGCTATGTTCATTATTACATCCAATAACAAAACACCTCAATCGCTTAATCTGAGACATATTATCTTCCCCTGCTGACACAATGGCGGACAGCTCTCAGCTCACTCAGAGCGGGTCTAAAGGTGCGTTCACACCAGACGCAAATGAAGCGTTACGCGCGAATGATTTACATGTTAAGTCAATGCAAAGACGCGATAGACAATCCTGCGGCGCTATTCGCTCAAATGAGGCGGTGCGAATGGCACGAGGTTTGAAAAATCTGAACTTTGGCGGATATTCACGCCGCGTTAAACAATCAGGAGCTTGCTCTAGCAGTGACGTGATTACGAGCGGAGGCAGAAAATCCGAAACAACAATGGAGGACAAATTTATTGTGGTTGTATGTGGGTACCCGGAGCTGTACGAAACTACTTCGTACTTTTACAAAAACAGGAATAAAATTTGCAACGAGACTGGAGCTGCCTGGCAGAAGCCCCTCTCATGACGTGAATTTGCGTCTGTTGTGTCGTGAATTTCATGCGCGAATGAAGCGAGTAAACTCAAAATGTTCAAGCGTCCAACTATGCGCGAATAGCGCGATTTTATCCGCTTCATTCGCGTCTGGTGTGAACGCACCTTAAGGTAAGACGGCCTTGTCAATCAACTATCGTAGGAGCGGTCTGTACAAAACTACGTCATTCTGACAGGACTTTCAGAAGAGCCTGATTTGAGAAAGGGGATTAAAAAACACACTTGGGGGATTTTTATCATTATAGGATGGACTTCCAACACACATTTATGTTCAAACGACTTGAAAAGTGAATTTTGCATCTGATGACCCCTTTAAGTGACACATGACAACAAATATGAGCTCTATAAATGTGCCTTGATCAGTTTTTATATGCCAGTAGAAGCCTAAATTCATCCATTTATTAAATAAAATAATTGCTTCAGAAAACTTGGATTAAACTTGGATTTTACAATGTCTTTACAGAAACCTCCAAAGTTTCATTAAAAAATATCTTCAGTACTGTTTCAAAGATCAATGAAAGTTTTATGGGTTTGGAACGACATGAGGATGAGTAAATGATGACAGAATTTTCATTTTTGGGTGAACTATCACTTTAATATTCAACTCCTTTGTAGGATTTTAGTAGATATATATTACAGAATACAGACTCGGCAATATCTACTTATATTGCCACTTAAATGATCGCTAAATGGAATTATTTAATGACTGATGCAGGAAAGCCATTACCTGTCTTGGGCCATAAGGCATTAACGGCGATAGATCCCCTGAACTCTTCGGCCATTCCAAGTACACACATGGACATGCCATACTTTGCCATGGTGTACGCTACACAGACACAGCGGAAAACAAGATCAGTGTCATTATTATTGAATAGATGTTCAGTGATAGTCTGAAACCATAGGCCTAGAGCACTCACCCGTGTGGTTTTTGAACCAGATGGGATTGAGGTTTAGAGGTGGGCTGAGGTTAAGTATGTGAGGGTTCTTGCTCTTCAGAAGATGTGGAATGCACAGTTTAGACCTGGAATGAAAACAGTGGCCACAGTTAGAAGATTATTGTGGGTTCAAAGCAAGCTGACAAGCTATCGATTAACATTATTTATTGTGATCTGTTACTCTAAAGCAGGGGTCACCAAACAAGGCCTGTGTCCTGCAGAGTTTAGCTCAAACTTGCCTCAACACACCTCCCTGGAAGTTTCAAGTATACACATTAATTAACAGATTATACAGGTGTGTTTGATTAGGGTTGGAGCTAAACTCTGCAGGACACCAGTCTTCCAGGACCCCTTCTCTAAAGAATAACTTTTACTCACGTCAGGTACGTTCCCCTGAGATTGACGCCTAACATAAGGTCGACTTTCTTCATTGGAGTTTCCAGAGTTCCTGTTAAATTGATGGCACTGGCATTGTTGACCAATATGTCAATCCCTGTCAACAGAACCACACGAGATTAAAGACAAATTAAAACACACAAGTGCTCAAAATTTGAGATATATGAAATACTGTAACTCACCTCCAAATTTCTCCACAGCTTGTTCCACGGCTTCATTGATCTGCTTCTCATCACGGACGTCTACGATGCACGGCAGCGCTTTCCCTCCAGCAGCTTCAACTATCAAACAGACGTTTAATTTGTCATAGACTTATAACATGAAATTATTTAGCAAATATTTTGCAATATTTAGCATTACATCACTTGCTCACTAATGGATCCTGTGCAGTGAATGGGTGCCGTCAAAATGAGAGTCCAAACAGCTGATAAAAACATCTACTATTGTCTCTCACATCAAAATCCTTACATATTTGTTTAGATCTGTTTTTGGACTGTTTTCACTTATAAACAGTGTTTGATATGTGCATATTTATCTTCTAATTCAGACGGGATTTATTTTTCACTGAAGAAAGCTATACATGGATAGAGGACTAATATTTTAGCCAGAAGCAATGATTTAAAAAGCCTTAATGATGGATTTGTTTCATGCAGGTTTTAGCTTCACAAGATGTTTACTGGAGTGGTGTGGATTATTATGATGGTTTTATCAGCTGTTTGGGCTCTCATTCTGATGGCACCCATTCACTGCAGAGGATCCAACTCATCTACATCTTAAATATCATGAGGCAACTTTTCCTTTAAAATATAAAAGTTGCTGTTTTTACTGTATATTGATAAAATAAGCCTGGTGAGCGTAAGAGACTTCTTTCGGAATTGCTTTGCTCTGTGACATGGTGCATGATCATGACAGAAGTAACTTAGAAGATGGGTACTGTGCGATGTGGTGATGCACATGGTCAACAACAGTACTTTAATAGGCTGCGCCATTCAAGAGATGATTGGTTGGTAATAACAGGCCAGTGGCTGTTAATCAAAGCCACAATCAACAACATGAATCCATGGCCTTCTGACAACAGTCCAGACGGGTGGTGTAATGGTGTCAGGACTTTAGAATTAGTGTCCAATTATAAAGGTAAGTAAGAGCGACCTGAGTCCTGCGCTCACTCTCTGCAGCAGCGGTGTAGATGGTGCCCGGCAGTTTGGGGTGAGGATCAGCGGTTTTGGCAGCGATGACCACATTGGCTCCATCCCGCGCAGCTTTGAGAGCAATGGCCTTGCCAATACCTCGACTCGCTCCGGTAATGAAGATGGTGTATCCTGCCAGCTTCCTAAAATGAATGCATAATCATATTATAATCCAATCCTATCATAACCAATGCACTATACAAACAGAGCTGAATAGGCAAAACAATGAATCACAGGTGGATATATCTGTAGATATAATCATATTCATATCTTATCTAAAGTATTGTGACTGATTCAGTCAAATTTGACCTGGCATTCGTATTGAAAGCAAATGAAAGGGTCAGATTTTTTATTTATTTTAAAGTTATGTTGCATAATTGTGACCTTACTTTTTTGTCAGCAGTGCTATGAAAACATTTATGGCACTAAATCCGTATTTCACCTGCTATGAGTTCAACAAGGTCACAGAGGCTCTTTTACATATAACCTTATTTTTATTGATTGTTTCATTGCACTTTTGTTGTCCATTTTGTCCTGTGTCATGAAGCATTGCTGTATATCAACGCTAATCACATGATCAGTGCATAAGAAATTAGGGTAAAGGTCAAATTATTAAAAATACTATAAACATACCATAATAACGGGAAATATGTTTCTATAATCTGCTGAAGTCAGTTTTAACAAATTGCAGTTAAATGAACTATGTTGGATGCAAAGTTTCACAACAAAGTCCAGCCCTCGTAGGTCATTCAAGACACAGTTAAAGTAACATTGTGCTTAAATACGCTCATACTAGTCAACAATTTATTAAAGTGCACTAAAACAAAATACACGAGCTAAGCAGTAAGAAGCACGAGCAAAAAGTCAAGACAAACTCACCCTGTATTTTGCAACATTGTGTCTCATGTACTGTGTCTGATCAGATATGGAAACGGAATGAACTGCAGAAGCAATGCGTGTAATATTAAACTCATCATGCAGCCTACTGAGCAAGCCAAAGAGCTCCAGATGAAAACGACGGCTGTGAGTTTGCCCTTTACACTAGAAACACATTGCACTGCGCCATACTTCCTGCGCAGCTACTGATTTAAAAGAAACTTAAAGAAAATGCTATAAAAGATCAAATACTCAGCAAACAACAAAAACAATGGAGAACGGAAAGGAAAGTTGGAAAGGAATTGGTCATAAATAATACAGCATATACTTTATTAATGGCTGAGTTACTCAAAGAGTCTCTTGTTATATTAATGTAATGTTTTATTTCACTAAATAAAATGTACCCTTTACTTTGCATGTAAACAAATAAACAGGATTCATTAGCTAGGAAATGCAACTTTTTATGATTATATGCATATTACCACAAACAACACTAAGACATTGTTTTATTCACAATGTATAATAAAGAACATTTAGAACAGGTAAATAACAAAATCAATAGAGAGGGAAAATGCTCCAAATTCAGTCCTTCAGCTTTATTACAAAACACTATATTGTTCACATTTTTATTTTATTTAAAATTATTTTTTGTATAAAATTAAATATAAAGACAAATTAATGTATTTATATTAAAATCCTTTAAAATAATATTTATGTAGTGGCAAATGAATATATGATTTATTATTATTAATAATACATGTTTTGTATTTCTACAAATGAAAACTACAATCTCTTTCTCATTCTCTGTATGAATGTAGTCATCTTGTTCTCTAGCGTCCTCTAGTGTGCTGGAGCGCTGTGGTAGAAGTGTACGCTTTAATATCATCTGAAAAAAAATCATGCAATATATATATAATATTTAAATAAATGATTTACCCGGTTTTGCATTTTTATTTCCTTGTTTTCCATTTTACTTTATTTTTTTAATATCCCTGAGTTGCCTACAGACTGATGTTTGTCATCTATTATCATTTATTATATTATTGTTCCTAATCATTTTTCTTAACTTTGTTACCATAACTACGTGCGATTGTTTCAAGAGCACAATATAAACACCTCCACGATCTCTCAGTCAAGCAGACACTATTTCCAAAGGGGTTTCAGTCTCCCCTATATATGATCCCCTAATAATTTGTTTAAAAAAATGTGGAATACATTTAGTTTTTATTGCTTAAATTGTACTGTTAACTGTATTATCACATTTATTTATTCATTTTTTTATCGTTTTGTTAAGTAAATATATTAAATTATTTATACATTTATTTGGCCTATTTATTAGAATAATATATTTATTTATTTTAATCAAATGCATTTATGTATCTATTTTGTGTGATTATATTTTTTTTACATAGTTTTTCCACTTTCCACTTCTCTACAGACCATATATCCTTGTTTTGCGGCCCTCTGGGGGACCAGGGCCCCTAGTTTAAAACTCCCTGATATAAACTACTGTATTAAAAGTTTAGCTGATTCATATTCTCAATGCATTGGAATAGCTTACATGTAGACAACTTACACAGTACTGTTTTGTGACACACACACACACACACACACACACGACTGCAGCTCAGCCGGTCCAACAAGTAAAACAAGTTCTTACACGCTTCAGGTACAGAGTAGGCTACATAACACCTTCACTACTGTGCTGTCCTGGTGCGATAAGCGTGTAAAAATAGTTCTTATTTAAAAACAAACGGGGACATAATAATGCTATGCACGAGAATGCTTGGTATGGTTAATAAGGAGTTCACGGAAGTGTTTAACACTTGAATGTATCGACTGCGTGTTTATTATTACAAGTGTCAAGCTCTTAAAGCTCTTCCCCAAGGCCCATTACCCTAATTAATAAATATATTCCAAGAACCAAATTATCCTCCACAGAGCTTAGTGCTGATAGCGTCAACAAACAAATTATCCCGAAACACGACACGCGCTGGGCTTGAAAACAGCGGGCGCGCGGGGCTTATTGTTATCGCGCGCCATAGCGAACTCTATATTGGTGCTTTCAGCAAAACGTCCAGCAATCAAAAATATTACGCGGTTCTTCAAAGGTGTGTCTACTGAAAGGGGAGGCCATTTTGTACTGAGAAGCGTCTGTACATATGTGTGTGTGTGTTCGCGTCAGGAGCAGGAAGTGTGTGCGCGAGCCTTTGTGCTTGAGAGAGTGAATTTGTGTTGGGGAGTCGAACTGTAGTAACAGCAGCACCCTTTCTTCATTTCCCTGTGCTTCATTGTTATTCCACCTCGCCTCTGTTTTGCTCTGTGCAATGGATGGGTATGTGAGTTTCCAGTGTCTTATTTTCCTATTGCGCGCTTTTTCAGCTGTTCTTGTATTGAAGTGTTTGCATTATTGTGTGTAATGATAATAATGGCACGTCAGAAATGGTGGGGGAGGGAGCAAACGTGTAAACTGCTAGAGATGTAACCTTAGGCTGCTTGTTTTTATTTTTAAATGCAAATAGAAATATTGTCAAGTGACAGCCTCTTACTTTTTGTTTATATAAAAATGATGATGCACGTCGCTTATGGGTTAACATTGATCTTCGGTTAATGTTGTTGAGATGCAAAATATGGGCGTATATCACTGAATATAGCAGGATCGAAGTTAGATTCAAGGAAATGGGTTTGTTTAGAATTGATATTATTTTGTTTTTCTGATGGCTTTTGTTATAACGTTACAACCACTCCTCGTTTGCGTTCAAATCTTGCTCTTCTATATACGCGGCACGAATCCGAGGTAACTAGATTGGTGAAGTGGTAAGAATTAAGGAAATAAGAGCTCCTCATGTGCTGCTGCCATTTTAAAGCCGTGAAGGGGCGTTTCTGAGGCGAATCTGTCCTCGCGCTTTCATCCTCCGACGCACTGAAGTGGGGTTTATGTGAGGATTGTAAAAGAATAACGCGATATTCGTCTTTATACTGCGATATTACGTTTCGCGACTTTTGCACAGCCAGCGCGTCGCGATAAACAGCGCGCTCCCGTTGTACGCGTTTACAGTATCGACTGCGCGAACGTTTTATTTATCGTTTTCCTTTTATATATGTGGTGTTATTTCGTGTGCTTAGCTGTCATTGTTTACACTCCTGTGCGTGGGCAACGCGTGGGCGGGGGTCTGCGTGCGGCACAGATTATATTTCACTCACTTATTGTTGCTATGTTGTCCTTTTTAGTGACTCGTTTCGCGGAATCGGTTCTTTCGAACGGTTCGTTTAAAAAACAGTTCAGTGATTCTCTACGTCACGCGGTCCCTGACGTGTTTCACGGTTTTACTGTTTTTTACTGCTTATTATTTGGTTTGATTTAATAACGTAATTCAGAATATAATATAATGTGCAATTACAATACGTGTCTCAGTTCACGCCAGGGTGTAGTTTTGCATGTTTTATTTATTAAAACAGACTCATATGCATGTTGATAAAACTGTCATCGGGTCATAAACATAGTCCAGTACGTTTTATTTGTAATATTTCTGAACAGTAGCTGTGTTGCATTATATAAATCCTCAGTGATTGATTCTCAACTTGCAAATAAATGAAAGTCATGGGCTGTATCCGAAATCACTCAATTATTCACTATTTCGTTCATTAATCCAGTAATATTGAATGAGTGAATGAAAACAATCGAGTGAATTATACTTTGCAAGACAAAAGTGCTGTAGATGCCTTTTTCTCAATTACTTTGACACCACACAGTGCATACTAGCTGTTGAGTGTACACTTGTTAGCAAGGTGCATTATGGGATTGATTGAGTGCACTTGATAATGTTCCCTATGCTTTTGAACACCTCAAATAGTGCACTACATAAAGGTTCAAGGTTTCTTTATTTGTCACATAATAAATTATACAGGGTATAATTAGAAGTGAAATGTAAAGGTATAGATGGCATTTGGTCTGTGAGTGGTTGATATAGTGAACCGGTTCAAATGATTCATCAAAAAGATCCGACTCAACATAAAGGACTTGTTCAGGAATCACTAGTAAAACATAACTAGATCGAAAGGGTTATTCCACACCTTGAATTACGCAAGTTATGGTTTTGTTTTGGTTAATGCTGAAGTGCCTCAATGTCTAAGCTCGTGAAAACTTCTCACGTTGTCCACACAGAACAACAGCAGTTTCCTATAATAGCACTGAACCTTTCAGTCTTTTAGCTTGCTTATCTTTCCCACAGTTCATTCTGTAGTACAGTATACATAGTAATGCATATAAAGTGCCTCTGCAGAAGCGAAAGCATTAGATAATTGTGCATTTTCACACTCCCTGGGGATTTCCATCATCAAACAACTCCCACATCTCCCCAGTGTGGGGATTACAATCTGCTTCTGAAAGACTTAATGCCCATTTCTCACTTTGCCTCGGTGTCTCTCATTGGCTTTTAATAAATGTGGAAGCTTAAGGTGTCCACCTGGTATTGAGGGCTTTGGTTTGTGTTACTTCAGTTATAACAGAGTCCTGGTGTCAGCCAACTGTGATGCAATGGAACAGAGCGCCGCTTGACAAACCTAGATTGTTTGAGGGCTTGTTTTCGTTAAACAATTGAATATAGACTACAAATGATGTTGTTTGTAATCTTAATACAAAAAAATGATGGAAAAAAAATGGTAAATGTTGGACAGATTTTAAAACAGAAGTAAGGAGGACAAAGGAAGGTAGTTGCTCAAATTCTACTTTCGACACTGGTTGCAGCATAGTTATTTAGGTTAAGTGCTATAGCCGAGCTTCTGTAGTGGCCTGTGTTTGTTTGGCATGGCCAAGTAAGGCTTTGCGATATGGTGATGTAATTTAGAAATAAGTTAGCTGATTTCTATCTGACCTGTATCCACATTCCAAGTGCCCTCTAACCTAAATCATCGACCTTGTTGAGGTAATGTCCGAAGTGTACTTGAGAGATGTTGCCCTGTGGGCTGTAAACTGGCCCAACTGGCCTTGTACGCAGAGCAGGTGGAGGACCCAGAGAACCCCCTGCGTTGTCCTATCAAGCTCTATGACTTTTACCTCTTTTACCGTCAGCAGAACCAATGCCCTCGGTTTAAAAAGGTGTAGTTATTGTGTTCAAAACAAATCAATATTTGTGGGTTTTGAGCATGGAAACGTGATTTAACATTCATTAGAATTTATTAAAATAACATTTTAATCTGTTTAAAGTAAACACAAATCTCAAAGAAAGTCATTTTTAAGAAAATTTTCAACTAAAATAAAGAAAATTATGAAATAATATTTTGCTTGAAGAAAATTAAGCCTATTTTGGGAGGACCATTACATTTATTTTGTGCATTTAACCCCACAATCCCTATTCCCGTAATACAATAAAAAAACTACACTATATTGTATGCATGTAAAATAGAATTGAATCAGAATAACACACCTTTAATTGCACAAGTTATGCTTTTGTTTGAATAATTCTGAAGTGCCTCATATTCTAGGCTCAAGCAAACTTAAAACGCATATTTTAGGATCGTTAAGATTATTTTGCAATGTCATATTATTTTCATGACAATTATGTGCATTTAACCACCAACCCTCATTCCTGTAATATAAAACCTGCATAATATTGTATGAACAAAAATTATAGATATTTTATGATTAAGAAAGTCTTTAAAAACCTCAGTTCAGTGCAACAAAAACTATTAGGGTTTATTAATACTTTACAATTAACAATATATCTTTGTATTTTATTCACATTACAATGAATGTTTCCTTCAATATTGTGTCTTTACTGTCATTTTATTTATAAATTTTTTTTTATTGGATTATGTTCCGAAATATACATTTCTTTACAGTTTTTGTGAGCTTCCTCCAAACAATTTCTTTCACTGTTGTACAAAAAAGACCCCAGCCTTCTGTCCCACATGAATAGAAATGATCGCTCCTACAGTTCATTATAATGCATTGTAACCCAATCACAATAGCTCCAAAATGGAAACCGTGTGATGGGCACTTTGCTGCCTCGTGTGGGTGATTTATCTAAGACATTTCACTTTTAGACTAATGTTGTCTTCAGGAGGAAATGTTTCATCCTGTCAGTATTCTGATAAGTGTGGGCAGCAGCATGATAGCTGAGACTTCCCTCAAACCCGTGTGAGATGTTGGGGAAGTTCCCCTGCTAGATTGTGGTGAGTTACATCATGAGCTTTATGCCATACTTCCTGCATAACGAGGCCTGAAAAAAAACATGCGTACAGCAGAATAACTCGATTGCATAAAGGGTTTCACGTTTATCTCAAGGTCTTACTTCATTGAAATGTTTGATATTTTGATGTGAGCCTCTTTCTTTAGTTCTAAGAATGGCAAACCTCCTAACGCACTTAAAAATAATTCTTTATTAGCATTTATGGTTCCAAGAGGAACGATTAACATCCATGGAATCTTTACATTGCAACAAAGGTTCTTTATAGTGAAAAAAGGTTCTTTAGATTATTAAAATGTTCTTCACACTCAGAAAAACAAGTGTCTTTTAAGCATTGATCACTGAAAGGTTTTTTTGGTGAAGCAAAAATTTGGAATGAAATCCTGTTTGGAATGTGTTTAAGAATACAGAACTCTTTTAAAAATAAAGGTTCCAAATAGGGTTTTTTGTAGCCATGCAAAAGAAGACCAATTTTTGGTTCCTCAAATAACCTTTCAATGAACAGTTCTTAAAAGAACCATGTTTTTAGTTGGAAGAACATTTAAATAATCTACAAGAAACTTTTGTTGCAATGGAAAGTTTTCTTGGATGTTAAAAGCTGGAACTATCACTGCCAATAAGGAGCCTTATTTTTAAGTGTATTGGGTAATAACAATAAATGTCAAATATAATACAAAAGGCTCATATAGACCGGTGATAATTTATTTTTCTAATATAATATGAGACTTTAAGTGTGTTTTTATGGAAATCGGACAAAAGGCCTAGGTTTCAGAATTATTTGAAAAATGTATTGTAGCGCATATCTAAATTTCATAATGGTCGGATATCCAGATTAGACGTTATAAGCTGATGAAATTTGATTGGCTGCTGACAGCCGTGTTTGTTATTAGTGATATAACATAGTGATAATTGAATATGGATATAGAATAGCTCATTACTATTTGCCAAAAAAGATGCATATCGATTTGATTGATCATACAACTGTGGAGATGTAAGGATTATTTTCATTTGTAGCGCCCCCTGTAGGCAGAATTTGACCTAACTTGGTATACACTCTCAGACTGTCCAGTTTTCTATTCATGCCAAATTTCGTGATTTTGCATTCGGCAGATAGGACAGTTTGTTTTAATGCACAATGCTAGACCAATTAATTTTATTATATATTCTCAACGCTTTGATTGTATCTTTGATTACTTTTTCTTTGCCCATATAGGCAAAAACAGTGCCGAAACATAGATAGTAATGGGTAGATGGGATTTCTGACCATCCTCTCACTGTCAAAAGTTGTTCCAATCCTGTATTGAGTTTTTTCTTCTGTTGAACACAAAAGAAGATTTTTTGTAGGATGTTAGTAACCAAAAGTTAGTGGTAGCCAACATTTACTTCCATAGTATTTTTTTCCACCATATTTTGTAAGTCAATGCCTTCCACCAAATGTTTGTTATCAAGATTTGCTCAGTCACTAGATATCAGACCCGTCATTCAATGCAAGTAGGCAATTTTTTGGGCCAAAAAATCAATGAATCAAAAATTCATAAGTGGCGCCTGCAGGTGTACAGCTGTACGCACTGTGCATACCATGAGCGCTCAGACCTGAGATTTGCCTCGCAAACATTTCAGCAGTTAGTAGATATGTGTCCCGTATCTCCGACTGAACAGCCATGCCATTAATTATGAATTTATCAGTCATTGCATGCAAGTCAATTCCTACATTATGATATGAATATCACTCCAAATAAAAACAGAAATTAGTGCTATATGCACCTTTTCATAAGATCGGGTTAGCCTACAATAAGTAATTAGGCTAGCTATTTTACAAATTGAAATACAACGAATTCACAACAATGTTTTACATTCAAGCTAGGCTGCCCGTAAAACTTATTGTGAACAGTTGTTTAAAAGGATCTGCAATGCAATAAATTCATTTTTAAAGCATTTGCATCAGACAAAATCGTGTTGCAGCAAATCTTTAAAATTAGATTAACAAAAATCTGAAAATATTAGCAGCAATACAATTATAGGAGAAAGTTTTACATACAGCCTATGCCATTATAATTCGTGTTTTATTTTAAAATGATATAGAATTATAAAATAAAACGCAAAATGTAATCGGGCCTGTTTTAGGCATTTTCTTATTTTTATATTTTAGACATCCATCAATTATGGTGATGAAAAAAAGACTCGCCATCTCTTCACTGGACGTGCCTGTAGAGAGAAAAGCATCTGTATGATTACTGAAAGAGTTTCTATTTTCCATTTTAATTATATATATATATACGCTTCCGCCTCGCTCCGCTCAAACGATTGAATAATATGCGTATAACAGCACACATTTATCTAGGAAGAACTTTTAAACTAACATTGTGATATGCTTGAACTGTTATCTATGTTATCTATGTGATATGCTTGGCAATACAGTTATATGCTTTATTTTTGGCAAGTCGTTGCCAAATTGATCAAATATATATGCAATGGTCAACTTACTGGAGTGAAAAAAAATTCATTGAATTTACTAGTTTTTTTGAAGGTAATCGGTTGCAATCGATGTATTTTAGCTACATTCAAACAAAGAAATTAGGTTGACTAACTTAAAAAAAAATGTAGGCTAGCTAAAATAAAGTGTTTGCAACCACTTACCCTATATATTTATTCTCATTTGTTTTTAGTGCCACCCCACGCCCAACCCCTCCCCCGTGCGTACCCTCGGAAGAAATCCTGCAGGTACCCCTATTTTGAGGTATCGCTCGTCACCATGTGGGATGATTTAAATCGGGAAGTTTAATTCAATGACAAATAAGAGCAGGCTATTCAAAACAGCATCTACACCTGTGAGTCACCGGCTACTGTCCATGAACACACAAAGCACGGCAGGAAATGAGTGCTTATCAGGCATCGGCTTCTCCTTGTCCATGTAATCAAACTCTTTTGAACATGGAAGAGACAAACTGATCCTAGATCAGTGCTTTTATTGCAAGGCGATTTATTAAATGTGAAGAATTGTCGTTATATGTGGGTCAGAACAGAAGGTTACAGTGCTGGACTGTACCACTAGATCTGAGACAAGAATGGAGAAGGCTCTTGTCTTATTTTATTAAGGCCTAGAGCATAACAGAGAAAAACATTGTCATGTGATGGCTAGCCTCACAGGGATCAGAGACCTTATGAAGATCTGAAAGCTGCTGGGCTATTTTTATTATCGGCATGTGAAAATTAAGATGCAGCTTTGTGATAGCACATTTATTTTAAGTGTAAACACGCATCTTATAACTGACCTGTGTCTTGAGTGGTCTTTTAAAGAGGTACTTACTAAACCTTGTTTCACACCGCATGCCGCATGTATATTTCGGCGCTTATATTAGGCGGTAATGGTGTTCACATCACCTCTGTTAGCCGAGTGGTGAAAACAAACCCCTAACCACATTAAAAACGCCCATAACACACCAACATAGTGACAAGTTTTGAAAAAAATCTAGTGTAGTCTAGATCAATAACATGGTGCATATTTTGTTTGGTCCAAATATATAACTTCATATAAAAAAGCAATTCTTACATACAGTGACTTGCTGTGATGAGCATATTTTATAATTTCTGAAGTTACATTTATTTTGATATTTTTGGGCACATAAAGTCCAAAATGTCAGGGTGATAAAACTGTCCTGATAATAATAATAATAACAGTTATTGATAATTTGAAAACTTCCAAATCAAAGTCCCGTGTTGCAACCAGCATGTAGAAAAACGCTGGGGAAAAAAACTATAAAACAACTATTTATATCTTGTTAGATTAGAAAAATGTCATGTGGTGTGACTCCCCAAAATGAGATTACATTTATGAATCAATAATCAATACAAATAACGTTTACCTTGAAAAAATAAATGTCACAATATTTTTGAAAATAATGAATTAGATGTGTAGACTCGCATGTATTTAAGGTGATATGAAAATATATATTTACTTGATGGTTACACCAGATGACATTTTTAAAATCGACATAAAACTCTTTCCTTTTCTTTATATTGGACTTTTTTTGACCATTTTGCAATATCGCAAGATAAACTGAAATTGAGTTTAGCCTTAAATGTCACGTTTGCCAGCTTCTTTGTCCAATTACCATCGTTCTAGTCTTGCACTGAGACATAACCAACATTCACACAATTTGACAGTAATGGTTAGTTTGGGCTTTAATAAGTCTTGTGTAATTGTTGAATGCTGCGATTTATAGCTGCCTCCCAGAGTGCATATGTTTACATTTTCACAGGTATATAAATGAAAAGATGTTCGGCTTGTTCAGATTCAAATGCTGTGCCATTGTTCCTCAGCTGTGCAGAATTTCAAATACACCAACGTTTTTTCTGGATTTGAGTAGGAAGGCGACATGTTTCGCCCACTCACATGTCTGCCATATGGACACTACCCTCATTTCCACACAAGCCTACTACACCGCTTCTTTCCTTTCTAAGCAGCACTGTTTGATCTGAGAATGTATGATATTTACTAGCAGTTTTCATCATTTCCAGCAGTTCTTTCTAATGTTCAGCTAATTGTCAGCACTTGATCTCAGTCATTTGAGCTTGTCTATGTTTGTGTTTCTAAAAGTCAGTAGTATGTCTTTTCTGTTTAGCTAAGAGAACGATTTAATAAGACCCTCTGTAATCTTGGCAAAGAGCTTTGGAATGATTTTCATGAGTGTTTTCTCCAAGAGAGTTTTGTGCTTGACACAAACACAAAAGATAAAAAGAACCACAGCACTGTTTCAAAGGTTTCATAATAATGTACTAAATCATAAAGCATCACTATTACTATTGCTTTTGGTTTTTGCACGACAAACACAAACACCAGTCACATTTTCTCCAATGTATGAATGTAGTTCATAATGTTGTTGTTGATATGGCCAAATCAATCAGTGTTGCTGGAGACTGTACACTACTTCCTTGTCTTCATTTATTGCACTTCCTGTACACTGCAGGGTCAAGAGAGCGATGGTGCAATGTGTGTCATTCTTGACCCTTTCTGGAAATTTCTATCATAAAAAGCTGCTCTTAAACAACACATCACGTGACATTTTTATTTTTAGTGCATAATATATATTGTTATTCCACTTAATGCCAAAGTAATGATTTTAACTTTAATAATCTTTCATCAGATTGTAATAACTTGCTTCGCCCTTTTAAAACAACGTAATAAAGTTATGTAGGCCTATTGTTTAACGATTTATCATTTTCACCATCCAGTCAATTACTGATGAATAAAATCAAGCTTTTTTTGTATAATGTCCTGTTTTGCTCAGAAACGTATCACATTGTGGAAGTAAAATGTCTGTGAACAAAGGCCTTGTTCCCCTGCAATCAACCAAGCATGACCCTTTGACCCAATACGATCCAGCTTATGTGCCGCAGGAAATGCTACTTACTTTTTCAGAGTTTGCTCATTCAAAGGTTGTCTTTGGTCTCACATAGATGATTGCTCTCACACATTATGATGATTGATGGGGAAAAAATTATTTGGTGACAAGCAACAATGGCTTGTGTCAGAGAGTTCCTTATTTGTTAACATGAATAATGGCAGCATGCAAAACCAGCTCCTGTTCTTCAGTATGTTGACAAATCAGTGAACAGGCGCTTCTGAATATGTTTAACACAAAGTACATTTTTGAATAAATAGTAGTCGAACATGACATTTCTGTCATCTTATATTCACCCGAACCTGTATGACTTTCTTTCTTCCATGGAACACAAAAGAAGATATTTTGATAACATTTTTACATTCAGCAAAACATTATGATTTCAAGCTCCAAATGACTTGTGCAAATTCAGTATCTTCTGAATTGTAGCTTTATGTTACAAACATCTTGAAAGAAAGATATTTAAAATCTTGCCCACCGCTGTAGCTCTAAAATCTATTTTTCTCTGAAGCATATTCAAAGAAAACAATGTGTTCGGTTGCACGAAACGTAAACACTATTTGCTTTTGGTATCAGTGATGTCAAATCAGACAAATGATTTGTCTGTCTGTCTTTAGAAATATATTTAATTGGACTGTCCTGGTTTTAATG
Source organism: Oxygymnocypris stewartii (assembly GCA_003573665.1). Classification (NCBI taxonomy): domain Eukaryota; kingdom Metazoa; phylum Chordata; class Actinopteri; order Cypriniformes; family Cyprinidae; genus Oxygymnocypris; species Oxygymnocypris stewartii. Next base: position 746,299 of record QVTF01019389.1, on the reverse strand, counting down.
CAAGTAAAAACTTTATGAAGTGCGCTCACTCAAAGACTTGTTTAATAGGATTTTACCAGAAAAGATTATTAATAAAAAAAAACGTGTATAATTTTAACTGCTGTATTTTTCTGTTTGCTTGATTTTTATTTTGTGTTTATGACACTCTTGTATTATTGTAACTCAGTTTTTATCATAACGATAGATGCTGACATGGCAATAAAAATAAAATCTACTACTGTCTATCATGAGATGTCCAATTTTTCCAAACCTGTGATATTTTCGTTAATCCTAGAAACACATATTTTGAGAGGTTTCTGTCTCTCCACTGAACGTCTAACACTTTGACACTTCAAAAAATTCATAAAGACATTGTAAAAGTAGACTAATCCATATTAATCTAATAGTTTAAACCATGTCTTCTAAGATACTGTCGCTATATATAATATGATGAACAGATTTAATAAAAAAGAAATTGGTGTAGTAAATTTCACAAATGTCTTGTAAATTTCACAAATATTTGCATAGAAATTGCAAGTAACCCATTGAATTACATTCACAATTTTGACGTAGAAAATGTATCTTTATTATATTTTATTTTACTTTACTATTTATTTATTGTACAAACCTCATTGTTTCTTGCTCATCGAGTAAACGCATTTGAGCTTCGAAGTCTGTTCCTCATAAAATATGCTTCAGAAAACCTGGAATATGAGTCATGGATTACTTTAATGGTATTTCTATGGTGTTGTTTTGTCCTTTTTGCAGCTTTGCAGCCTCTGCTTTGTTTGTATGGAAAAGAGCAGCATGAACATTCCTTAAAACATCTTCATTTGTGGTTAACAGCATTTGGAATCACATACATTTGAACAAACTATTTAAAACGCGTTTTAAGAGTTCCCATTTTGTCATTGCTGGACAGTCATATCCAGCTCATTTTTCCCAAGTTCATCCTACAGTCTCTGCTCAAGTGAGGTGTTCATCTTGTAATGGAACGTCATGCTTTCCATCCATTCTGAGGATTACGGAAAGAGACGTTTGGAAAGCTTCCTGCCATTCATCATCTTCCTCTCGTTTGGTCACCCTCACATAGTCTCCCTCCCATGGGCCGGTGTGGTATCTCAATGATAGTCCCTCCCATTTAAGTGTGTTTCGCCTTTTTGTTTAGGAAAACTAAACAACAACCTTGTGACTACGCGTCGGCATTTGTAGATTCAGGTGAAAGGTGAAGCACTTTACATTATCTAAACAGCTGATGTATGTGGCGAGTGTGTTTCCTTTATGAGGGTTAACAGAGCTGTTTAATATATTATGAGGTGAATAAATAGCGTTGAAAACTATCAGCTGTTCTCATTCAGTGTTAATGTTGGAACATGTATGAAAGTAATGCATTGTCACCTAGTGTCGAGGTTTAATGCATTAACGCTTCTCTGCAGTCCAAATTACACCGGTTTCCCACCAAAGTGCATTTATTTAACAGTTTGTTCAGCTGTTAAAAGCCACTCAAAGCACAGAGAGAGAAGAGCTTCTATTTCCGTCTGTGCTATGCTGTGTTATGAGATGAATGGCGTGTTTCCGCTGGTGGTGAGAAACCCTCATTGTGTGCCAGTGTTATTTTGGCTATAGGGCTCATTTATAAAACATTGTTATACCAGCCATTTGTAAAACCATTCTTGAGTAAATTTTCATGTTAAATTCATAACAGCAAATGATATATATATATATATATATATATATATATATAGCACAATATGCTTTTGTGAACAAATTATGAATACTAAATAGTACAAGCATACTGAATACTGAACAGTGTATACTGCCTACTAGGTTTTAAAACTAGTGTGCAATATAAAAAAATATAAACAGTTCAAACTCATTGAATTTAATTGAATGGGTGCCGTCAGAATGAGAGTCCAAACAGCTGATAAAACCACCACCGTAATCCACACCACTTCAGTCCCTCAGCAAAAAGTTATGTGTCTGTTAGAAACAAATCCATTATTAAGACATTTTAAACATGCAGCTTTTCACTTTACGAAATGTTATTTGATGGACTGGAGGGGTGCGGATTACTGTGATGCTTTTATCAGCTGTTTGGACTCCCATTCGGACGGCACCCATTCATGGCAGAGGATCAATTGGTGAGTAAGTGATATAATGCGGAATTTCTCCAAATATGTTCCCAACTTATCTACATCTTGGATGGCCTGATTGTTACTACATTTTCAGCTCATTTTCATTTTTGGGTGAACTATTCTTTTACCTCTTAGCAACCTGATCAAATATTGTGTCAACGATTTTTAACATTATGGTTGATATTACAGTTTAATTCGTCAAGTTGAGTGCATTGCATTGCATTGTGGGATACAAGATTCCATTCAGTGTGATCTGTTGGATACTGCACATTTTAGCAAATGTAGTAGATCAAGTATTATATGCATACAAAATATACATACTGCAGAAATACTACAGTATGTGTAGTATAATAGATTGGTAGTATGCTATTCCGTATATAGTAAAAGTTGTTTCTTCTAACTGAAGGGATGTTTGGGAATGAATCAGTGAAGTATGTGGCAAACACAGCCCAGAGTAAATTACAGGGACTAGATTTAGAGGGGTTGGCCACGCCAGACACACCCCCGTCTCCCCCAGCGCAAATCCCTACCAGTCTGCCAAACTCGGGCACAACAGATGCCGTTTGGTTAACCAGAGCAGCATGTCTGAAGCCTCAAACAGGTTCGCCCAATTCGATGAGCTTTCCACCAATGTTTTAGGCTTGTAAAACTCACATCAAATGTCATATGCCCATGTGTTCTATTATTATGCCAATATCCCATTATTCACAAGCATCCAGTATGAAAAAGAAAGCATGCTTTGTCATAACATGACTCAGCCTGTTGAAAAAACTCAATAGCAGAGGATGATGCTCTCATTTTTTTCCAAACAGAGCTCTCTTAAATGATGGTGGGAAAATCCCAAATGCCTAGTTTTTCTCAATTTTTGGCAGCACTCTAGAGCTACTGCCCCTTCTTTGCTCTCGCCAGAGTACATGCTACTAAACCAGAGATGCGGTCTCTGGAAGTCTTTCAAATATCCTTCCAAAACACTTTGCTGACACCATTGGATTTTCTCTGACAAAACAGCAGAGCAATTGACACGACATTATTGGGTGTCGACTTGACTGAAGAGACCAGTAAGATGGCAATGCTTTTTTTCTTCAAAACCTGAACACAAAACAAACCATTTCAAATTCAGATTTAAACAAACAAGCATCCATATATAGATACATTTTTTTTTCTTCAAATAAATCTATTCATTTATTCAAAAATACATTATAAATGCAATGCCATATTCGTTTTAATAATATACAGTTCTGTCTCCCAACTACCATCGGTGTGAGAGACCTCTCCCCTTTTCTTGTGACCGTTTTGTGTTGGGTTAATTCTGTGAAGAATGCCACAGTCATATGACTAGAAAATCCTGTTATTTCTTTTACACTTCATACTCCATCATCCGTTCCCACAAAAAACTTTTTTTAATGCTGTAAAAGCAGTTTGCATTGCCAGAGTCCATCTGTATTTGTACATTTTGTAATACCTGCAAAGTCCGACCTTGAAGGTATTATGAAAAACTTAGCACTGTTACTTCATCATTGATCATGTAGAGTAAAGCATTTTCTTTGTGCCATTTCAGCAGATGCCATTCTTCTTTGTCAGCAGTTATGAGCTCGCAGGCCTTCTGTTGGCCCAGTTGTAGAAGTATTTAAAAAAAAAAAGTAGATTTTTACATTTTTTGGAGAACATTTGAGTTTCGTAGACATGCAGAAATCATTGGCCTGATACAATGTCGTTGCCAGTGTAACTACCCTGTTCTGAATGGTATGAAGTTTGTTATGATGCAGTTGCTCGAGTGTTCTGGGTAATTTCTAGTTGGTTTCCTCCAAGTCAAAAGATCATATCCGTAAGTCTCTACGATATTCTGGTCTCTAGATACGACTCTGAATCCTTTTTTTTTTTTTTTTTTTACAATTTATCAACCGCCAGGTGAAAATAAAAATATTGACAGCCAATCAGACTTTAAAGAGCTTAAGCATTTAAAGTGGCAGACGACAGAATGGCAGCGCAGGCTTAAAATAAACAGAATTATATAAAAAATAGTTTTTTGAATAGAGTATAGAGTAGACAGGACGTGAAGTGGGTGAGAGATAGGGGGGCAGGATTCGAACTCGGGACGCCTGTAACACAACGGTGTTAGCCTATATGTCCGCACGCTATTGAGTTGACAACAGAATGATATTGTATGTAGGTGTGGATGCTAATATAATTATTATAGTTATCTTTCTTGGTGTGAACAGTCCTTTAAAGGGCCATTCACACCAATGACGATAATTTTAATGATCACTATAATGATAAAGTTTTAATAATCATCCTAATTCTATGAAAATAGTGAAGCCGACACTACAACTATAATGAAACCAATATAGGAACGATATTGTCGGAATCACTTTCAGAAAGTTTTTTTTCAAGCTGAGAAACGATGAAAACACTCCCAGCCAATCAGAATCAGCCTGACTCTAAAGAGCTCGAGCATTTAAAGCGGTAGATGACAAAACTGCCGTGCACTTATAATAAACAAAACATTAAACTCTGTTGGTGTGCATGCTATAAATATATATATATATTTGTCATTCTTCATGTGAATGGTCCGCGCACTGTCCTTATGATGCAATTTTTGCCCAATTTCATATGTGAAGTTAATGTTGAGACAGAACGAGCCAATTAGGTGGTACTGCGCATGTTTGAGCTCATCCATTCACGCTCATCCGTGGTTGAGTATACTTTGACTGAATGCAGAAAGTGAAGTATACCCGGGCCTTTAGCCACCTTGCATGTACTTGTCAGCGAGAATGTCAGTTGTTGTTGTTGTGTCTCCAGTAGTTGTTGTTCAGTGTCCTTTGTTGTTCGACTTTGAAACAACAGCCCGGTCCAGTGTTGCCACCTTGTGGACAAACAAATTACTACAAAAACATTCAAGGCTCATGTGCGAGCTGAGTGTACAGAGTATGTGGAAAATCTGAACAAATTGTGCACATACCCTATAGTATGCATACAAACCAACATATACTTTGTAGTGTTTAAATATACTTTGGATATGTGTTACACCACGGATAACCAGTTGAGTGTGTCTGTCCCTCATGCTGCTCTGTTAATGTAGAGGCTTCAGTATTTTGACTGCTGAGCATTGTTAGCGCTCTTTTGGCATTCTGGTCTCCGCTGGCGGCCTGTGTTTTGGCTAGCAGGGCTGGGAGACGGGCAGAGAGGGCTATTGTTCTACTGTACTCCTGTGTTTCACACAAATATCTCCCCCTTGTTCCTCACCTCACTTCTCATCTGTGAGGAATGAGAACTATGCAGTATCCCGGATGAACCTGGCTCCCATGTCGCTTCGCCCTGTGTTTCTCTTCCGCCCTGCGAGGGAAGCTTTCTTTGCTGGACCAGAATCTTTGACTTTTAATTCAACGTGACTTACAGCTTGTAATGGCATTCATGTGAAATGTTTACCTAGCTGGTTAGTTTGTAGATGTTTGGTTAGGCTATGTCCTCATTAGTTTTCATTGAACCAAAAACATTTACTTTGGGGGGTTTTAGATATTAAGATTTAGTGTTCTGGTTAGATGTTTACACACCGCTACTTTCCACAACAGTGAAGCACGGAACATTTCACAAGTAGTTACAAAGAAACAGCAAGTACCATTGAATCAAAGGGGAAATTTTAACATCCAAAGACAGAAATAGTAATTTATTGTAAAACATACTCCAATTGTATTAATTTACAACTTCCGAATTTGTTTTACAGTGTATCATGTTCTAGACTACATTTCCAAAAGCATCGCAAGCCTAGGTACATCGTAGACCCATTGCCACCAATGGAGCTACGATCAACTTACGCTTACAATGCTGTTGGGAACGCAACCCTGGTTGGTTACCAAGGGGTTGCTATGTGGTTAATAAGACGTTTTGAGTTGTTTTATCATTTTGCAATGCTGTGCTTTAGTCCGTTCACACAGAATGAGTTTTTGCATTTCACTGCACTGCTTTTCCATCATTCTTCTATGTAAACGCAAGCTAGACAATGGAAGTCTTTTTCCACCATGGGATAACATTTTTAAAAAGGTAATTGCGACTTTGAGAATCTTGAGAATTGTTTAATTGTGAGGGGGAAAAATTATAATTGTAAGATAAAATTCACAATTACCTTTTTTTTATAGTTTATTTTGTGGTGAAAACAAAAAAGATTGTGAGATATAAACTTGGAATTGTGAAAAAAACACATAATTACCTTTTATTGATTGAATGGCAGAAACCAAGCTAGACAGACATGTTAACCGTTGCACTCACATCTTGCATCTTTTGCAGCATCTCACATTTGACACACACGTTAAAAGAAGTTCAACGTTTCAAAAGCATTCCCCTTCTCTGTGTCTCATGCGTCTATGGAACCCCAAGTCTCTATGGAATAAATCAATAAAAAAATAATTAATTGTCGTTGTTACCCTTGTGTTGTTCCCAAAAGAAGGTCTTTTGGAAAAGATCTCAAGCTCCCTCCCCTCATAAATTGAAAGTCAGTAGGGTAGAATGTTGGACCCCATTGACTTTCATTGTTTCAACTCTTTTTGTCCATACGTTCTTCAAAATATCTTCTTTTGTGTTTCACAGAAGAAAGAAATACAGAACAACATGAGGGTGATTTTTTTATTTTTTTTTAATCATTGTTAGTTCAGCAGTATTAGAGGAAATGCAGCTTTCAGTTCAACTTTACAGCGACACAACATCCAAGTCCCTTAACATGTCCAAAAACTTAGACTGATACAAACTGGACTCTCAATTGTTTAGTGGTATATGTCTTTGCACGACATATAGCTGTATGTGTTTCTGAGTGTTGGTTATCTGGTTGCAGTGAATTCATGTTGACATGCTCCAGCGTCAGGGTCAGTTTTATGAAGCCGGGCTGACAGAACATCTCAGCGTTCTGGTTTCTGCGCTCTCCTCCACAGACGCTGCAGCTCAGGTAAATGGCAGGCTGGGTTTGATGGGATCATATGGCTGCTCCTATCTGGCCTCACTGTCAGCTGGGCTGGTTTCAGTTCTCTCCTCTTTATTACCTCCCTACAATATTAAAGGGAAATGGACACCGGTCTGGCTCTCCCCACAGTAACATGAGTTTGCAGTTCCTCTTTCTTTTTTTGTCTTGCTGTTATCCACTCTGTTTTGTTTTTGATAGTGAGACCAAGGTTAGAGCTGAGTGCAAACCTGACAGCTGAGAGTTTTACTCGTTTCTGGTAAATCTCACAAAAACAAGACCAGGTCGCATTTGCATTTTGCATAAAATTAAACCTGTCATTATTTTCATGACAGTGAACTTAAGGCACGTTTCACCCACATATTTTCATTACCACAATGCATGCACATGCACAGTAAAAAATGATGTTTGATTATTGGAGTAAATTTTACAGGAAAGTACCATTTCAGTTTGTCTACTTCAAAATGGCATATGTAACTCGTAACAACTTGGTGTTTCTTTATGATTCTGAAATTTAATAGAAATTTCTGAGTGAAAATGGATTCTACACCATTTTTCATGTAGTTTACTTGCATTTTTTTTTTATTACTATTATTTTCAATGAAATTTCCCATTAGATTATTTCTTCTTGCCATATTTTTGTTTCTTATTTAAATAAGTAAAAACAAAAGGAATACAACAAACACTACCTTGCTTTATTAATACGTTACAATTTAATATAGCATTTTTTCATTGCAGTAATGAAAATTAATTAATTAATTTATGGGAATGAAAATATTTTTTTAATGATAAAAGGACTTTCTCTGCTCTCATCTATGCTAGACTACCCATTAAAAACTTGGGCCGGGGGGTCATATTGATGACTCATCTTGCACACAGAGGCGTGTACAAATCATTATCCAATCAAATTCAGTCTAGAATTAGCAAGCTCCTCCCTCCTTCCTGATGATATGAAACAGAACGAAAATCATGGGGTCATGAAAATAGAAGATGCAATGCAAAATATTCTATATTTGCATAGACTTTAAATGCGATTTCTTATTTCATTATTTTAGTTTTCATGTTAAATAAACGTTTTTGGCAGGTTTCTCACAAAACATGCCAAAAACGGCAAAAACATCAAGAACGCCAAGCAAGAAGTGAATACTCATTAACTGGTGTTGATTAACTTTCCTGTTTTCACTCAGTTCTGACAGCATCTGAGGTGTGAATGTAGACTAGATGTATAGCAGTCCCTGAACCATCCACACAACAGAAAAAAAACTAACAAAGAGCCCATAGTTTGAATCCAAGGACTCTTTTTTAAAATACATTTCATCCTGTGTATGATAGTGAACAGCAGAAGAACCCAAACCCTTCCTCCCTTCATCCCTACTGGAGGTCTTTCACTGCCCTCCGGAGAGTATCGGCTGGCAGATTTGGGGAGGTTTGGTGTGTAGGAGTGTCTATGAACCACCAAAACAACTTCAGCTAACCTGTATCCTTGAAATACAGAGCGTGCAATTCCGGTGTAAACTTCATTTCTTGGTTTGGGAAGTGTAGTTCATCCATCTGCATTTCAGAGCTAAATAAATTATTAATTCAATTATAACTCTGGATCAGGTTGCTTTTCTTGAAAATAATCTCAGACAATTTTCACTAGATGTGTCAGACTCAGCATGTTGCGGCAAATGCAGACATGTTGAAATATCACTGCTGGTCTGATGTTAAGTTTACATGAGGTAAAATTCTCCTTGCCTGCTATTGTCAGACCCCTAAAAATGTAATGTGGTAAGAGTTTTCCTTTACTGTGGATGTTGTACGTGTTACCTTTTATACAGCCCTGCTTTTCTTTCATCTACTTTTCCATTTGTACTATATTATCTGTTGTTTGCGTTTAGTGTCACACAGAGTAAGTTGGCGGCTCTTTCAACAGCGCTAGTTAATTGAAATGTTCTGTTAGCTGTGTTTGTCCAGTCGTATTCGGTTACTGACGAGGGGGGCCTATCTCAATAATAGATAACATTGACAATGAACCTGGAAAACACACACACACACACATTTACACACAACCCTCTCTGTCCTTCATCTCACACCTACACCAACAGCAATGCGACAACCTGCTAACATTATAATTAACAGAGTTGACTAAAGGGTTTGAATTTTATTTAACGATTTTGATCACATGCAGCGTGTAAAAGCAGAACACTGTTAAATTGATTATTTTTTCATCTATACAGCAAGATTGTGAATGGTGAAGCCATAAAGTAGAACTTTCCATTACTAACTATAGTGCTAGGACACTTCCTTTTTAATCGGTGAAGCTGACTACTGTAACGCAAGTGCACAAGTGGTGACATACCAAATTAGATCTAGGAAACAATATAGCTAGCTAACACTGACTGAACCAGTTACATGATTTATTTGCACATTATGGTAATTTCATGCCTAACCGGCAACTTAAACCCAAAAATTGTGTCATGTATTACTCGCCCTCCAAGTTGTTCCAAACCTTACTTTGTTCTGCTGAACACAAAAGAAGATATTTTAAATAATGCTGGTATCCAAAAGTTAAGTGAATTATCCTTTAACTGGATCATCACACACCTCCAATTTGAGCGCTGCGAATTCGAACTAACCAATTCATAATGATGTTCCATACACTTTAAGCTCATAATGTCAAATTAGAAGCCTTTAATTATAATAATCAAAGTTATAATCTGCAATTTGTAAAACAATGTTGATATGGTTTACCATGGAGGAAACCCATCCCACCATAGTTACCCATTTATTTATATAGGGACAATTAAGATAAATATTGAATCAATTTATCTCCAAAAATACTTTTTAATAAGTGAATAAATAGTAAACAGGGGCCTCTTCAAACACTGTTGCTGAATTCAGAACAGCACACTAGCATACTACTCTTTGAGGCCGTTCACAAAGAACGTGTTGAATTCCACTACTGCTTTTCAATTGTATTTTACTGTATGTAAACATGCACTAGACTGACACATTTGCGTCTCGCATCTTTTGCAGTGTCTCCCTTACTTGACACCGAGTTCTAAAAATGTTCAGCTGAAATTTAAAAGTAGTTCTGAAAAAATGTAAGTGGATTTATTCAATATCATCATGCACCCCCTCAATAACGAGCGTAGCATGATCAATGAACCAAACTGCTAGCCAGTAGAGAACCATGCACTGAATGAATTCCCATGTCTTGCCAGAAGATCCACAGCACTTCAGCCGAGTTTAAGTGGAGTAATGTGAAAGAGGGTGTAGGAGGCTATTTTGGTGTTTTTTTTAATTCCATTACGGTCTTGTTTGGTTAGGTTGAATTGAACTCAAGTTCGTTTCCCCTCTTGGTGCAGATATTTTGGGCAGGTGTGAATACCACAATCGCACTCTGGTGCGGACCAAGCTGAAGAGGTGGTCTCGGTCCGCTTCCAAATGAACTCTGATACGGTTGAATGAATGGATGACCTTAAGCACACGTGTGGTTTGTTTACAGTTTCTGGTTAGCTTACTAAAAGAGCAGTGAAATCTTATTTTTTGGGTATGTTTACAAAATAACTTTTTGAAGTTTTTCATGTGCTTGTGTTTTTGAAAAGTTTCACTTACAACATTTCCGTTCGTGTAGGCCTATTCGCAAAATGGACTAAATCTGTGTTATGCATGCCAGGCCAATATCTGGTGACGCCAGTTTGAAAGAAACACTCATATGCCCTGCACACGACATATAGCCTATGCATATGCACATGATGTCAGATTTTCACAAATTTGCGTTTTTGTAGCTTACACTGGGATGATACTGATATAATTTACAAAAACTTGCACTTGGAAACAGGTTTTCACAAGTCAAATTTTTTTAGCCCACCAAAACACATTTGCCGTGTAAATGAATGACCAAAACGCATATGATTTGCATTTTTAAATTGACATAAATGTACCTCAATATAAGAGCGGGCGTGGCCCTTTCTATCTTGAATGTGCGGAGACTTTTGCTGTCATGTGCTTCAAGTTATTTTACCTGTACAAAAACAGTGTTACGCTGCTTTAAATTGCAAACTGATATTTGTTATCGTATTATTTAAATGTACTATGATAGCCATAAACACACTGGTTTTGCAGCGCAAAGGTTTACTTATTTATCTGAAGCGGCTAAAGAATCGGAAGTCTCGCACATTCACAGGAAAATTGCTTGTAAATATGTTGTATAAGGAAATGATATAAATAAGAGTAGTATGCTGTTGCGAATTCACACATCGTTTATCGTGTAAACGTGATTGGCGAGGTGAGAAACTACGCAGACAGTTTAGTTGATTTAATAGCGGGCAGGTTGTTGTTTGTTGCGTCGCTCGTTTGCAGCGAGTGAACATAAAACCACAGGACAGCTGTTCCCCGCTGTTTCTAGGGAAACTGCTCATCAACCTGTTGCTCTCCGTCTTCTGTCTCTTTCCCTTTATGATGCTCGCACCCTCTCAACAGCGGTATGAGGTTACAGTTTACGACGTTCACTTGTTTGCTTTCGGTTAATAAGTGCACGCACACATTTATTTTTCTCCTTTCTGTCCACGTACACAAACAGCGTCCCGTTTTACAATAGTGTGTGCATTCCTGCCTCTCTCTCACACACACGCCCATGAAACACCCTCCTCCTCTTCCTCCTCCTCCTCCCTCGGTTCATCTTCCCTTCTGTCTGTCTCTCGAACCCTCACTGTTCTCTTGAGCTCCGTCTGTTTCACTCTTCCCTTCATCCCACATGCACTTCTCTCACTCTCTCCTCCTCCTTATGCTCTCTCTCTCTCTCTCTCTCTCTCTCTCTCTTTCTGTCTTTCTCTTTAATTCTCTCTCTCGTCGCTTATGAACACAGGAATACTCTGACATGCTGGAGATGAGTTTAAGGTACAGTTTTGCTTGTGTTGTTGTTATTTTGCTGGTAAAACTCACATGTAGACTGACTTTGAATAGTCATGGAGGAAAAATAGCATTTGTTGTGTGTATTAATTATGTCTAAATGTCATAAGTTGTTATACATTGTCAGTTTGCTTTGGAGAATGCTTTATTATTTATCAGAAATACTCTATACTTATGTAATCTATGCTTGTTTAGATATTTGCAAAGATTATTTGAGTAAACGTGTATGATTACATTAAATACTTTTGAAGACACTGTCATGTGTGCCATTTAAAAATATATATATATATTTGGCATGCAGTTTTAATTTTTAATTAATTAAATTTTTGTCCTTTGAAAAATGTATGTCATCATTTAAAAATGATTAGAATATTGAAAATGGAATAATGGCCACAGCAACTAAAACACACTTTCTCCTATTCATCCATATGAATTTTACCCTGAAACCTTGATACACATTCAAATTGTTTTCATGTTATGCATCAAGGATTTATTGAAATCTCAAGCTGCCGATGATATTTAATGGTTTTTAATAAACGAACCGTTTTTCTGCTTCATTGCACTATGGACTCCATCTGTTGATGAAAGTCCTTGTTGACACCTAGTTTACTGTTCCATGTGTTTCCAATATGGCAACCTTGTATCAAAATATATGTTTACAAAGCATTCATATTTGGAAAGATTGTAAGATTTATGTTTTCACAGTTATTAATTTGCAGTAACAGCAATCTGCGCAAGTGTTTGAGGATGCATTTAATGAACTGCTATCTGAACACCGTGTACCTGCATGTGTGAATAGTGGAAAATCATTATGATGCTGGCTGTTTTGAATTGTTTAATGATGTGTAATTAATACATGTTAAAATACTTTCTTCTATCCATTTTTAATATGCAGAGACCGTTATAAGTAAGCCATATGTAGGTCAGTTTCCCTGAAACGTGTAACAATGTGGCACCAGTATAAACCATCTGTTTGACTGAGCAATGAAGACAGTGAGAGTTTTCAGGGGAAAAGATCATTATGTTTTTTAGTTCTATATGTTGACGCTGACAATAACAGAAACTATATACTTAAGCTTTAAAAAAAGATCAATAAAAGTTATTAAGGGTCATTTTTAGGTGAAATCGAGGTGTTTGGAAGATCTGGTCACAGATGCATGACTACTAGATGATCACAATAAAAAGTGGGAGAGAGAAAGAGGTTAAAACAGTTACTCAGGCAGACTAAACACACACTCGACACGCACAGCAGGGTCCCTCCAAGATAAAAAGCAGACATAGAGAATTCATTCTGCTCCATCACAGTCTGAGAGGGTGAATTGGAGTAAATTATTAGATATGATGGCAGATGAAGAACCCTGTTTGTTCAAAGAAAATGGACTCCACAGCCACACCCCTCGTCCCTTTGATGTGTTATACTTACTCTCCGAAAAATCCATTTCTGAATCAGAATTTTGATCTTGTTTTATCCAAACATACTTTAAAAGACTAATAAACTTCTAAGCAAACTTGTTTAAAACTTTAAATGTGTACTTATATAATATTTGAACATTTATTTTTCTAAAATTCAATATAAATGCATATTAAAATATATATATAAAAAATTCTATGTTTTTAAAGTTAAGTATGTATGTCTAGAATTCAATAATTAAGTTTTGTTAAATATGTAGGGATGTATATCTCAAAGTTCAATGTAAACTTTGTTTTTTTTATTTAGTCATATAGCAGACGCTTTTATCCAAAGCGACTTACAAATGAGGACATTATAGAAGCAATCAAAAATTGCTTTATTATTTATTATGTATATCTACAATTCAATATTTACGTTTATTTAAATATTTTAATCAAATATTCAACGTAAACTGTTTTTTTTAAGTTAAATATGTATATGTACAATTCAATATTTATGTTTAAATATTTAGATATTTTACATTTATGCTTTTATCCAAAGTGACTTACATTGCATTCAGGTTATAATTTTTTTTTTGTCAGTATGTGTTCCCTGGGAATTGAACCCACAACCTTTTGCTCTGCTAATGCAATGCTCTACCACTGAGCCACAGAATATGTATATGTAAAATTCAATATATGTTTACTGACAAATTGTTTTACATTTTGTTGAAAGCATAAATTCATGGAGATTCTTGCTTAAAACGAGGTTCATACTTTGTCAATGTGTGTGTGAAAAATATACCCAAACTTTATGAAAAATTGTCTTAACCTTAATGTAATTTGTTCTTGTTTCGTGATGTTTAGATTGGAAAACAAGACAAAAACAAAATTGATTGTAGTGTACACTTGCTTTCCTTTCATTCAGATGGGCCTGATGCATGATCCTAACCTGCAGGTTTAAACACATTTATATTTTACACATCATTTAGTTATTTAATCACACAGTTATATACCTGCTGTTAATAACACCCCAAATTCTTTAACTCTGAGATACTATTGCGCAAATGTTGATGCCTGTCTCTGCACGCATGATCCGTGAATCCAATACTTTGAATAACAAGGCCATAAAAGAAACATCAAATGGCTGAGGAATTATTCACACGTTGCATAATATCTCCGTCAGGAAGATGAGAGATGGTCTGTTGTCTGTCTAATGTCTTTGATATTCATTTCAAAATTGCTATCGCTGCAGGAGAACAACGTCAGTCCTGCGTTTCCCTTTAAGCCCAAGCTGGGCGCCACGCACTAGTTTAGCTTGTTGAGTCCGTCGCATGAGGAGATTGATAAAACTAAAGATCATTTGAGCCTGGCGTGCATCCAAACAGCCTGTTCCCTGCTCCGACAGAAAGCTCTCGGCCACAAATTCACTCTTCAATTCCTCAATTTGGTCTGATGGAAAATGTTATTGTCTGGCAATGCCCGTGGTAACAGGGCAATTTGGCAACGCAACATGTTGTGGTGAAACCTGGTAGAAGCGGATGGCTTGAGACTTGAGGATATTGATTTGTTCGCTGTCAGCTGTATAATATTTGTGGCCTTCCAGGGAAGTGTTAGTTTTTCTTTCACCGGTATTTACTGCCTGTTACAGACAGATGCGTGTGAAATGCCTTTGTTTATAGATGGATTCAGCGCACTATGTTTAGGTAATTGCATTATAAACCCTAGGTTTGTATTGTGAATTTAAGCTGGGGTTTTTTTTGGGTTGTGAGGGAAGTTTATCCCAATATCCTCCTTGGTGGCATCGTTGCTGAATATTACATAAGGCGAAACCTCCCTTTGAACCCCCCCCCTCCTGTTTCCATGGTTATTCTCTTTGCTGCTTTCAACATCAGACACAGCAACCGAGCATCCCACAGTGCTCATAGGATCAATTGCCGCGTTCAGTTTGGGGTTTTATGCACTGTATTACCATGTTTTGAAATGGTTTTTCATGTTAGTTATTACTTTGTTCTCTGTTGCCATGTGAGTAAAGTGGTTTCGCCAGAGCAATTTTATGGTTAATCCAAAAATGAATATTCACCCAAAAGCTTGTATAACTCTTTCTTCTCTGGGACACAAAAGAAGATATTTTGAAAAATGTTTATGCTGCTCTTTTCCATACAATGAAATTGAATAAGGGGCTTCGCCTGTCGAAACAAGCTCTTTATGCTGTTTTCTGTCAAATGTTAGCTTAGCTTTAGGAACAAACAAAAAATTACTCAAAAAAACAAAAACTGCTATTCTCATTTGGGTTAAGGGTGCCTGATATGTTGAAATAAAATCCATATTGAGTATGATGTCAATCAAGCAGGCTGCAGTTATTTTGACCATTTACTGAACAGCGTACTAATATACTTATTCAATTGAAAACACATATATATGACATACATAAGCTTTAATATTATTGTAATGAACCAAATGAGAGGGTTCCCTGTATAGTTTACAGCATTGGTTAGCACAGTTTTTTTTCCTTAAGAAAATCAAACTATAGGTATTGGCAGATATCATTCTGGATATCGGTATCCGTGCATCTCTAAAGTGTACACCGGATCTGCTCAAGCCCCTCATTCAGTTTTATTGTATGGAAAAGAGCAGCAAGAGCATTTTTCAAAACATCTTTTGTGTTCCACAGAAGACACATACATACTTTTACAAATATTTTAATTTCTTATGCTCCCTAACAAAATCATCCAAATCATTCTAGAAAAATGTATATTAATATTGGAACTGATATTGAAACTGATATTGCAATATTTAGATTTTCCGTTATTATATATAAAAGCTAAATATTGTCAGTATTTTCCAATACCGTGCAGCTCTAGTTTGCTTCTATTCAAATACGGCGCATCAGGACGCATCACGCCAGGTTGACCGCTGTGACGCTGAATAACATTGCTTCTCACTTGTCTTGTAACTGAACATGATGCACCAAGTTTCAGTAAAGTGAGGCTGAGTAAATGACTCAGCTTTCATTCTTGGGTGAACTACATCTTTAAGAAAAGCTCTTGTGTTTGTATTTAGTCTACACCCTGTTTTTTCAGCAATGCCCTGATGCTGCATGTCAAAACAATAGCTTGCCCAAACTTAAAGAATCCGGCAGATAACCTCCAGCGACGTGCTCTCTAGATTAATGAATGGTGAAAATTGAGCTTTTACATTATTAACTTCTGCAACCTTGACAACCTGATTTCATTTTCTCCGCCCCTGTTAATTACAGAATATCCCCCAGCCAGGCTAGAAAATGATCAAACCATTATTAACTATCTTTAAAGCCTTGTCTTCTTTTCCACTCCATTTTAAAAAGATCATTTAAAAGGTTTAATTTCTCCACCAGATTTTATTTTCAGCAGCACGTCTTATTAATAACATCAAGCAGCGAGTAGCAGCGGCTTTTTGTTTGTTGTTGTGAAAATAACATCTCTGCTATCAAGGAAACCAGTCAACATTTTCATTTACATTAGCACCCAAAGCTTTTGTTTAGCGAATGCTCGGAGAGATAAACAAGAAAGATCCATTTATTAATTAATTAAGAGAAGTATAAAACCCGGAGGAAAACAAACTACACAACTTGCAGTGATGGTTGCCAGAGTGAATCTCTTGAAAACATGTCCAGGATGCATTTTACCTGAAAATAATGATAGTAATAATAAATAGTAACAGCTTTCAAATGAAGCCTATTAATGACATTACTTTCAGGACAATGAAGCACATTATCGCTCCACATTCTCATTACAGTAATGATTCAAGAGTGTTGTTTATTCCTAATAGTTTATTCCTAATAGTGAATCTCATTACTGTAATAACAGGGCTGACCATTAAAGACGGCCCAGTGCCCGTGTTTGGGGCAGTTGACTGAACGGTCACTTGCTGAATCAGGCCAGTGTATATTAATAATACATTTTAGCATCCACACCAACACATAGTAATGTTGGTGTGGATGCTGTTGGTGTTGTTATTATAAGCTTGATAGTTCACCCAAAAATGAAAGTTCTGTCATTTATTACTCGCCCTCATGTCGTTACAAACCTGTAAGACCTTTGTTCATCTTCAGAACACAAATTAAGATATTTTTGATGAAATCCGAAGGCCCAGAAACATATTTAGAACATTGTTAAAATCGTCCATGTGACATCAGTGGTTCAACCGTAATATTTCAAGCAGAGGAATGCACACGCATGCGTCGTGGTATTCCCGTGAATGCGTGAAAGTCTGACACGGAAGAGAAGAGTTGTTGAATAAAGATATTATTATTATTTTATTTGCACACAAAAAGTATTCTCGTAGCTTCATAAAATCGTAAAATCGTTATTGTGCTTTGTGTGAACGAAGCTTTCTTATGAATCTCACGTTTGCTAAGGCACTGTGCATTTGTTATGCTTAGTGTGGACGAGGTTTTTGTAATTCACAAAATTTCAGCATATAATAAAAAAGGTATGGTTGTTGTTATCGTTTTAGTTAGCATTGATGTTTATTTTCTATGTCTAGTAAAAAGCAAAAATATTTGATTTCCTGTGTCATATTGAATGTTGTTGCTTTGTGAATTCTGATGTAAATATATCACCAAGACAAAATTATCTAGCTGGCTGACATAGATGACATTAAAGTAATGAGTTTTTTGCGTTACGGTAATGACCACTGGAGGGAAATGTGACTAATTGTTATAAAAATAATGGAAAAATAATGCAACAGATCTTAATGGGGCTGAAAATGGCTTCATTTTCTTAATACAAAATATAATTGATTACGTCTTTCATTTAATTTCAGTCTGAAGTGTGACCTGGACAGATCCTTTTGAGTTTCTATATTTACATCCTTCCTTGACATACGAAGGAGCTCTATTTATATCACATCAAGTATATACTGTGATGCCCATATCGCTAAAAATATCTGATGATCAAATATTTCGAAAATCCAAACTCTCATTATTTCGAGAGGACATTATTGAAGTCAAAAACTTCCGTTTTGATAATGATAAGTGCTCTGGTTTTCATACAGAGTTTGAGGCTGATGAGAGAATGCCAGTGAAAGTATATAATTGCAATCAGACCTCGCTCCCTCTCTCTGCCCTCAACTAATTAAAGACACTCAACTATAACGATGGCGGGGTGGGAAAATGGCATGATGGAGTTGGCGAGGGCGGGGGCCGTGTGACCTGCCCTGGCCCTCAGAGGGTGTGTTCAGAGAAATGGCGATTACGATGCGGGCGCTGAGCATCAGAGTCGTGTTTCATCACCCTCAGCCCATCTCAGCACACAAAATGTCACCGGCATCAGAGAGGGGCTTAGCTGTAAAGGGTAAAGAGATTCTATCGTTTTTGTTCCTTTTTTGCATATTCATATGCTGCCTGGACTCATTTGAATTTCGTCTAAAAAAAGCAAAGATTAGCTTTCTGTTCTTTCCTGGTAGGCTGAGGTGACAGTAACGCACCAATAGGGAGACGGCATGGAGGTGGCTCCGCCTGTGAAGCGAGCTCTCCCTTCCAACAACACCTGGCTTTTAGTTGAATAACACAAAGGACAGAGCAAGTGGCTGCTGTGCTGCATTCAGACCTGCTGCGTGTATCACGCATGACCCTGTGCATTAACTCATTATTCATAAAAGCTACAAACTCTCGTCTCGTTTACATTGGCGGTAGATCTCAAATGTCTGATTGGATGCACTTTATAGGTTTTTCTCTACCTATATGCATGAGGCGTTTGGTCTGCAAATACCTGTTGACCATTTGTGACCCTGGACAACAAAACCAGTCATATGGGTCACATTTTTTAAATTGTAAATAAGCTTTTCATTGATGTATGGTTTGTTAGAATAGGGCAATATTTGGTTAAGAACTTAAGATACAACTATTAGAAAATCTGGATTCTGAGGGTGCAAACCCCCCCCCCCGAAATATTTGCATTTAAAGTTGTCCAAATGAAGTTCTTAGCCATGCATATTACTAATCAAAAAATACATTTTGATACATTTACAGTAGTACATTTACAAAATATCTTCATGGAACACATTTTCTTAATATCCTAATGATTTTTGGCATAAAAGAAAAATCGATAATTTTGACCCAAAAAATGTTTTTAATATTGTTTGCTATTGCTACAAATATACCCGTGCTACTTATGACTGGTTTTGTGGTCCAGGGTCACTTTTGTTACAGGGGCTGTGTTTCCATTTTTTGGGATTCTAGCCATTTTATTGATTTGGACTGTGAGAGACAGGAAACACGGGTGGGTGGAGGCACCAATCGGATCAGGAAATGACCCAACCTGGATTCAAACACAAGTCTCCCACATACACAACATGTCAAAGCACATGCTCTACCCATCAGGCCATGCCTCTGACCTTTTTGTAGCAGTTTATTTTCTGAATATAACGTTAGTCAAGGCTTCTCGCAACAAAATCGGTTGTCATTTTAATTTGTGAGACTTTTCCTCCATCTCTGTTCTTTAGAATTAAACTAACTGTTTTTTAATCTTTTAAGACTTCTAAATGTAAATGAGCTTTGTTGTGTTTGGCAAATTATTTGTATGTAAAAAAGTACTTGTGCAAAAAATACTGATGGCATATTCCTTCAACAATCTTTCACAAACTTTCACCAAACCCCCTCTTTGCTCACGGAAAAAAACATCACTCCACTTCCACACTGCTCAGCCAATCGAATTTGAGGACCAGAACTAATTATTGTATAATATTGTTTTTTTTCTGATTTAGAATTTCTTATGTGCTTTTGGTTTACCACTAAAGCTCTGATGTTTACAACTGTACAGTTTGGCATTAAAGGGATATCATTTGCTTGCATTGGTTTAACTAGTGCTGTTATTATTAACTTACGGAGCTGTGCACCTGACATGCAGCAAGAAAAAAAAAAAGTCAGTTTTGTGCATGATTTTCTAATGAATTCCCTCGGTTTGCTAAATTGTTTGTACGATTTACTAATTCGGTCCCTCGGTTTGTTAAATTGTTTGTACGATTTACTAATTCGTTCCCTCGGTTTACTAAATTGTTTGTACGATCTACTCATTCATTCCCTCGTTTTAGGTAAATCATGCACACAAAATAATCATTTGTTCTACTTCCTGTCCGCATTCTCATAAACTCATGTACATTCCATGCAGAGCTGCAAGGCTTTTGAGAATGTCTCTGTATTTCATTCCTAACTCAAAATTAAACACAATTAAAGTGTCTCTGCAAAAGGTTTATGAGAATGTGGACAGGAAGCGGAACAAATAATTTTGTTTACATGATTTACTTAAAACAAGGGAACAAATTATTATATCAAGCACATGATTTTCTTAAACGGAGTGAATAAATTAGTCAATCGCACAATTTACCTTCTTTTTCCTGCATGTCATGTTAGACTAAAACTATAAAAAAAATATTGTTTATTAATAAAAAAAAACATTAATAAAATATCAATATTAGATGGAAACTGATGGAGCAGAAATAAAACGTGTAATTTGAAGTACAAAAATCACTATAACTTAAAAAAAAATCACCAAAACATAACCTAGAATTAAAATGAAAACTAAAAACAACTATTTCAAAACATTAATAAATACAATAAAAGTATCTAAATAATATAAAACAAATACAGGTTTATACAACTTTTGAATTGCGTTATTTTTAAACAAGTAAACATAAGATGTCTAAATTCTGCACATTCTTTATCGTCTAGCACAAGAACTCCAACACGGTCACAAAAAAGCTCTAAAATTAGAAACCGACAAGAAGACAAGTACGATGGTATTCCCTGAGCTGTAAGTGCCTCCACAGGAAATACAACACAAATGGAGTCATTTCCTCTGGAGTGTGGCTATCTGAAGGCAGCATCACATGCCCGCCATCTTATAGCTGAATAGATTGTACTCTTGATCCATCCACCTCGCAGACAATTTGCAGCTAATAGATGCATTTGTGTGCACATCATCCTCAAGGAATTGATGCGCTGCTAAAACTTCCCTTCTGCACTGAAAACAGCCCTTTAAGGCACCACGGGGGCTTTCGATTGGTTTTGTGTGCTCGTCACACAGCTCCGTGTCATTAACTCACAGATTTTGGACATCGGAGTATGGCGAGGAAATAAGAATTCCGTTTTGGAATACATTTGAATTTATTCCCTAAATTTATTTTATCGCTTAATCATGGTTGGTTTTACAGGTTTGAATTGGATACTGCAAAATATTTACATCCAAATTTGGCATAATAAGCTGTTTTTTAGGTTGTTATGGGTGGTTTCCCATATTTGTTCAGATTCCCACTTGTCATTTTGACTGAAACTTTCATATTCATGTGTTTCAGTGGGCATCTGGAGAGCCTCCTGTTTCCGCCTCCTCGTGTTGCTTTACTACCATGAGCAGTTCCACTCCATCCACAGGTATTGTCTGTTCCTCAACATCACTTCCATTAGCAGTCTAGACATTTTTAGAGTTTAGAGTTAATCATGCGAGTTATTAAGTTCAGTCTCAAATTTAAAGACCACATGAAATTAACGTCAGTGTTTGCAATTGACGCCAAATGTGTTTTCAAAATCTTTCATTAAAATGTAATCACTTTCCCTGCCTCTGAAATGACTTTTCCTTTCTGCTAATGTAACCAAGGGTGTACAAGAGAGACAAAATAATCCTTTATTCTGATTGGTTACAGCATTGTACGGTATAATGAGCGCTAATGATGTTCCAGCCAATTGATTTCGTACATAGCGGCTGTGCTAGTTCACTCATATCACTTACATAGTAAAATAATCTCAACTCAAGTCAATATTTCATGTCCATTTATTTATTTTCTATGCGAGTAATAAGCTGGATAATGTACAGTGCTCATTATCACACAAACCTCCGTTTTGCCTTGGGGTCCTGATTAGCATGCAGAGGTTTATTTGGCGATAATGACAGACTGTAAATCATTTCTTGTGTTTTAGCCAGGTATATATGTTATGAAAAACGTTGTTTTATCTCGACATTCTTCATACTTTTTCATGTAACATGTAAATCAGCCTATTCAAACTTGGCATCTGGATTTTAAGGATTTGCAAACAGATGAATTTGCATCTACAGTTGTTTTTATGTAAAAAAAATTATAGTAATCATAATGTCTTAAGTTAAATTCAGTCAATGTTATGGACAGTGGCTTCTAAAAATCATACTGGTACAAAATGTTTTATAAAAATATATATTTTTTTTTTAACAGCACTGAAAACTAACTCTTCAGTGATCAGTGTGCGGTGGTGAAATGGTTGGCGAGTGTATTAGCTGTTATTTGAGCGTCTGAATGGAGATAAAATGGAGGGCAGAGTGAAATGACCCCATCATCTGCTCCCCATCTTCTCTTACCCCTCTCTCGCTCACTCATCCTCCCCCTGATAAACAATAATCCGTAATATGTTGTTGTGCTTTGGGAGGGGAAACAGTGTCTCTTTTATTTTGGGAGTTTGAAGTGAAATGACCAGGGAGAGCCTCCGGACAACTTCTATATTTTGATATTTTCTGCTTCTTATGAAAGCTGCACAGTGAGTGCTTTTAGACGCGCTTGGCATTTTAGTGATCTGGCGAAATTAAATGTGGACTGGATGAATGGCTGTATATGCATGTTGTGCTGAAACGAATACTGCTAGTATTGTTTTGAAGATCAAGGTTTGCACTTCTCTATGAAGTATTGCTGGTTCTGGCATTTCCCATGAATCACGGTATAGTCAGTCTTTTTTTGGTTTATTGTTTTTCTTTTTTTTGTACATTATCAATAATTTGGCCTTAGGCACATTTGTATTAAATGCATACTATTAAAGTTGTACAAAAATGTATGTGCTTTATTGTTTTTTTACACAAAAAGAATGAAAGTCCACTCCTAAACCGTGTACAAAACATATGCATGAGATTGTACTAGTTCATAAAAATTCACCCAAATATAGAGTAGTTATGAATTGCCATGAGAGTGTGTTGAACTTTCCTTTGTTAATTTCAAAATCTACTGCCAGACTTGTCAATGGATAATGCACCTTTTTTGTCTCTTCAAATATTATATAGTGTTTTATGTTTGGGATTTATTTCCAGCCTAATGTGGTTTACTGGTCTTATCCGGTTTATCTGGTCAAAGCAGACCTGCCTAACCAGCTTTGTCAGGCTTGGAGATCAGCTAACCACCTTAGGTGACACTGTTTTCTTGTGTAAGATCATTAAAAACCCTGTATCTGTCAACCGTTAATCTGAAAGACCCTGTCATTAGCATTTAGCTTTTAGCCCAGTTCGTTCTGGTACTGAATTCTACATTCAATTGAACTTGACCCTTATATTTGTCTCTGTTATGGAGTCAGCAGTATCATTGTTTGGGTTTCTTGACGCGAAACGGCCTTCTCAATACAACGTGGTTGTTGCTACGCAAAACTGGAGCCATAACAAAGCTGACCATGAGTCTTTGTGCTGATAGCCCAATCTAGCTAGCTCACATCAAGGTCAGTATAGTCCCTGCTGTTCAATGCTCATGAAAATAGTTTGAAATAATCAAATGAAAAACATAATATTACTGATAAAAAACGTATAAATAAATGTATAAATATTTGTAATAAATATACAATAAAAAATAACATAAAATCATTATAAATCTAGTTTTGATCTCGAATAGGCTATCTACATTTGCATTTAGCCTGTATTTCATGTTTTTTAGCCTGTATTTTTTTGTTTTTTCTTGCCTCTGATAGAACCTTTAACATCTGAAGAACCTTTCTGTTTCACAGAAAGGTCTTTGTGGTGAAAGAAGGTTCTTCAGATTATAAAAAGGAAAGGAAGAGATGTTCTTTAAAGAACCTTTGACTGAACGTTTCTTTGTGAAACCAAAATGGTTCATCTGTGGCATCGCTGAGAAGAACTTTTAAGCACATTTATTTGCATTTATATATTAGAGTGTATTATATATATAAATATATATTTAGTTTTATGTAGTTTAGCTGCTTTAATTTATGGAGTAAGTAGCTTCCTGAAAGGTGTAAAAGACTAGCTATTTATTTTTGCATTATGACAGAAAACATCTTCCCACCTATATGGCTATATGGTGTAAACAGTGAATTTCAATTAAATATATTTTAACACAGAAAATATATTCATATATCAAAATATATTTAAAACTGTATCAGAGGCAAGACAAATACAGGCTAAATATTGATTTAATTTTAATGGTCAAATTAATATTTGCTCCCTCTCTCGCGCGTGCACACTCCACTTCTTCAGTCTCATACAGCGCGCGATCAGTGCTCAGTGCTCAAATACACACAGCAGTCCACATGTCTATCATGTAGAGCAGGGGTTTTCAAACTTCTTTGTCAGCTGAACTCCTTTGACCTAAATTATTTACTTGAAGTACCCCCTGAGATTTTAAATAAATATTTTAATAATTTAATGGCACATTTGCACATTTAACTTTTAAAAACATTTATTTTTATCAGTTTTAACATTTCATAGCTATTGATCTTACACTCAACAAATTATAGAAATTCATATTACTGTAATTTACAATGTAATTATTAGATTTTTTCCCCATAAAGATAATTATGTTTTTACATTTAAGATTTGACATTTAGCCTACATCAGATTTGTATAAACCTGTAAAATGTATTTGCAAAAACTTTTAATTTAACATTTTTCTTTGTATTACTTTGTTAATGGAATACACTCTTAGGCACACCATGTACCAACTCACGAACCCCGTGCAAATATCCTCTCGAACCCCACTTTAGGAAACCCTGATGTAGAGTACTTCACGTAAATACAGTCGGTTGTGGCTTAAGTGAATGTAAACAGGTGGGTGAAAACTGAATGTGTGTCAGTATTACATGCCTGCCTTCCGTCTTAAAGGGACAGCGTTCCTAATTATCTGTGTCATCAATGTTAACCAACAAAAGATGTTAAATAAACGTATACTTAAGTAATCCTACTGTATATGACAAATGAGTTTATTTGTATCTCTACCAAAAAAAAAATGTATTCCAGTTTTTCCAAATTCAATCCTTGATTCAAATTTCTCATGAGCTTAATTGATTTGGTCTAAAGAGAGAATAATTAATGACTATTTTTCCTTGAATACTACATATAAATTAGCTACCAAAATAAATGTTGGTAACAGAAGTTTGACTAAAAGTAATGATTAAAAGTTGACAAAAATACAATGACTTTTCTTCGACTAAAACTATGAAAAACTCAAATGACTAAAATGTGACTAAGCATTTTTGTTTCAAGATAAAGACTAAGACTAAATAAAAAATGCATTAACACTGATGTATTGAATGTTCAGAGAACTTTCAAAAAAAAAAAAAAAAGCTTTTTCATAACTCTAGTTTATTTGGTTAGTCTAGTTAGTTGAGTTTAGTTTATTCCCGCAAACCCTGATCCTGCAGTCACCGCTTTTTCCTGCAGCAGTAGTTTATGAACTCCGGCACATCAGAGCCTGCGATCGGAAAAGCATGTAGGACCGGATCCTTTTTCCCATGTGAAGCAAACCTTGTGTTCCGGCACATCAAGCATATGAGAGCCCAAAGGCTCGGAGTCGTTCCACCTTGGCAAACACATGCATACTTGATTGCTGTCTACTGGGACCACTCTGCCAGAACAATACAAGAAAATTTCTGCCCTGTCAAACCTGACATACTCCCTCTTGCTCCAGGCAAAATTGACAGTACAGCCCATAACCATGAGTTAAAGCTGATTAGACATGTTTGACTGGGCTTTGGGTGTGTGTGAAAGTGTGAACCAGCCTTTATCAAACTGAACACTACTCTGTTCTTACTCTAGCGTGTGATGGATCATAAGCGTTCTGACTTTTCAATGGAAGTGGTTGTGACAAAGCGACAGGCAGGTGGAACGGCGCAAAGGTAACACTTGCGGTGAAGCACGGCATTCCAGGAATGTCAGACATGGGAATTGTTGATGGGAAGTCGCAGAGAGCTCGGTTGCGAACAACATTCCGTGAATTCTGTGGTGTCCTAGCAACAGTTTTACTGTAGTGGGATTCACTGAGTTAACAGTGACAGCAAGGAAAAGATTCTTCTCTAGTCTCTTGGGTGATGCATAGACAAATATCATGGAAAACGGATGCTTTTTGCAAACAGATAATGCTGCGCTGGAGAAATCCTGCCGTTTGCAGAACAACTTCCTCATGCTGTTTTGGCTTTGTTTGTTGCGCAAACAGAGTTTAATGTTTGTCTACTTTTTTTGAGTTGTTTGTATAGTGTAATGACACCTCTTCAGGCAACCTCTAGATGGGAATAATTGCAGTTCTGAGAAGTTTGAACTGGTCTTAACCAGTCTCCTATAACAGAATGTGAAAAAATTGTACAATGAAGCTTGAAGTTGCAATGTCATTTGGTCGAGACCATGGCTTAGTGGTTAGCATATGTGCCCTGCTTGCAACATTCACCCTCATTTACTTTCATCTAAGGCCCGTTTACACTAGTGCATTTTTGTTTTAAAACGCATAACTTTTGCTATGGTTACGCATACCGTTTACACTACTCCGGCATTTTCGAGACTTTTGAAAACGTTGCAGACACCGTTTTAGTTTGCTGTACAATGTAAACGGACCAAAATGAATACTTTTGAAAACGATGGCGTGGCTGACCACATTCCCTCAGTGTGTCCTTGATGACCACGTAAACCAGGGATCACCAAGTTCGGTCCTGGAGGGCCGGTGTCCCTGCAGAGTTTAGATCCAACCCTAATCAAACACACCTGAAGCAGCTAATCAAGCTCTTATACTTGAAACTTCCAGGCAGGTGTGTTGAGGCAAGTTGGAGCTAAACTCTGCAGGATACCGGCCCTCCAGGATCAAGTTTGATGACCCCTGTTATATACATTAACATCATACTCATTATTGTACCCATAGATATGTACGGGTAGATTCCCCATTCTACCACTCCAAGCACATAGACGCATCTGCCATCTAAATAATAGGGCGTCTACCTATACATATCTATGGTAGTACCTGCATGAATCGTCACGTGGCATGTGTTTTCGGTTGTGTAGTGTAAATGGAGATCGTTTCAGAAACACAACGAAAACGCCAGTGTAAACCGGGATCGGTTTGATTCTAAAATACTGTTTTAAAATGAAAACGCACTAGTATAAATGGGGCCTTAATACTGTTTATATATATATATATATATATATATATATATATATATATATATATATATATATATAAATATATATATATATATATAATATTATATATATATATATATATATATAATATTATTATATATATTTATTATCGTCATCAAGCCCTATATTTATTATGAACATTTGAGAAGTATATTGCAGCTATACTTCTGTACACTACCATCAAACAATTTGGGATCAATAACTCTCTTATGCTCACCAGGCAGCTGTTTAATAATATTCCAATATTGTTAAATATTACTAAAAACACACTTCTTCCATATTTGACCCTCTAAGTCTAGCACTCTCTATTCTAATTCTATTTTATCTTTATTTTATTTTTATTTAAAAAAAAACTTGACCCTCTCACACTCGCAGTCTCTATTCTAATTCTTTTCTAACTACATGTTTTCTAAAGATCCTCTAACTCTAGTGTTCGCTATTCTTTTTCTATTCTATCTACTTTCTTTTTAATTATTATTAAAAAACCTTGCTACGTGTGCTGCATTAGGCTAACCAATTGTTGCTCTTTTGTTTGTTTTGATTGCTTCTATTGTCCTCATTTGTAAGCCGCTTTGGATAAAAGCATCTGCTAAATGACTGAATATTTTTTAAATATAAAAAATAATATTACAAAAAAACAGTTTTCTGTTTTAATTTTCAGAAATCATTCTAATATGTTGATTAGGGTTCGATTATCTAAAAAGTATACATTTCTTTCAAACAATGAATCGGTCAAATAAATAATACAAATATTGACAATTATAATCATTTTTATTTATGGAATTTTAAATGTTATTTTCAATTCTTGCTTAAAAACAACGATTTAGCAAAGTTTGCAAAGGAGACTTATTTAAAATGTTGGTCATACTTTACTTTTGGGACCAATTCTCCCAATTAACTATTAACTACAAATTTGTGTCAAATTATTTAGTTATGGTATTTGTTCAGTTTAGGCGTGAGATTACATTTACATTATTCATTTAGCAGACGCTTTTATCCAAAGTGACTTGCAGTGCATTCAGGCTATACATCTTTTTGTCAGTATGTGTGTTCCCTGGGAATCGAACCCACAACCTTTGCGCTGCCAATGCAATGCTCTACCACTGAGCCACAGGAACAGATTAGTCATGCAGAATAATTCATTAATATGTGCTTTATAAACACTAATAAACAGCTGATATGCTAGTAATATACATGCTAATAAGCAACAGTTAAACGTGAGAATTGGCCCTTAAACTAAAGTGTTACCAAAATGTTGGCATGCTTTACTAATGTAGGAAATGTATCTGTTTTTTCACAATCCATTCTGTGCATTGAGTTTACATATGGCCAGGGAATTTCAAAGATCCGGTTTACTCATTTCCTCTTGAAAAGCCTGTGGCATATTCGATCCAGGGATGGTTCCTCTAATCACATTAAACGCACAATAAGATTTGTTAACGGCACAATGAGATGAATCGCCTTGGTGAAGCCAGATGCCTTGATAGGTCATGTGTATGGTCACCATGGTAACACAGGGTCATTGGAAAAGTGGGCCAATCATCTTTCTGTTCTAGTGGCTGCTATGTGGCGAGATGCCTGTCTCTGGGACACATAACGGTCTCATCCATGCATCACAAACAAATCCCTTTCGATGCAGTAAAGGTTCAGTTATAATACAGCAAAAATTTATCCAAGATTGTGCAAATGAGGGCCGTTTTTAATTCATAATTGAGCTTATTCAAACTTGCACATTTTATATTCCAAATGAGCCTCCAGGGAAGAAAACCGCAGACTAAGAGTTATTCAACAACAGTTTTTAGGTATTATATTCTAAAACAAATGTTTCTTTCTTTCTGCAGTATGGTAAAATATCATGGAGGCAATCTGCCTGTTCTGTAAAGAGATTATCTCGTTTCTTTTCTCAGTTTGTTAGCTCTCTGCATGTGGTAGGCTACCGCCTCAGTCTGCATTGTTATTCCTCTGGAAGTTTTGTTTTGTTGCCCATTTGAACAGACCCAAGTTCTGTGTGTTAACATTAGATGTCTTGCAGATGCATGCTTGTTTTTCACTTTCAACTGAATCTAGA
This sequence comes from Oxygymnocypris stewartii, assembly GCA_003573665.1. NCBI lineage: Eukaryota > Metazoa > Chordata > Actinopteri > Cypriniformes > Cyprinidae > Oxygymnocypris > Oxygymnocypris stewartii. The sequence continues at coordinate 716,710 of QVTF01019389.1, read as the reverse complement.
TGCAGAGACTGGCCAAAGACAGACCTCGTTAGTATTAAATAAGGGTTTGTGTTCGTAGCCGTCAGACTAGGCAGGACTTAATTGGAAACGACTATATTTTATCTGCTTGTACAACTGGCAGTACAGGAATCAGTATGCGTGTACATGAGTAAACATGTTATATAAGCAAACATTCATTATTTTTTTTATCAAATCGCTATATATTTTTGCGTAAATTATTATCGTGTTGTGGAAGAATCTGAAACTTATCATGGTTTTAAATACCTTAAACATTGGCTGGCACTCATTATCATAACCCCCACAGGACTACACATTGTTGTTTGGAGCCTGTTGCTTTGATAAGGTTTGTTTCTTGCAAACAAAAAAAAATCCCTTTTCTGAGGTGAATTTCACTAGATCCCCTTGGCAATGATTCATTTTAACAGCTCAAAAGCACACACTACAATGATTTGACTCTTATTGGTTGTCTAGTCACATGCATACTTCTCCTTTTAGTGTCAATGTTGTATTATAAATGACAAGTAGTCTGTAAGTGCTAGCGGTGGGAAAAGAAGAAAAAGGCTATTGAGAGTAGATGAAGCTTCGAGATTTGTGAGGGGTGGGAAGGTACAGGCTATTAGAGAAGGGACTTGTTATCAGGTTTGAGATGGGTCTGTGTTGGGCTAAGAGGGGAGAGTCTACGTCACGGGGCGGGGCTGTGAGGAGCAGATCACTTGGCTGTACGGGACGGGTCTGATCACTGTATTTAGCCTGTACATTTTTTCAACTGTCTGTATGTCCTGCTGATGGCAGCACTTTCTTTTGTACACTGCTGTCCTCTCGTCGACAGGCTTAACTTTGGAAAGAGAGAGTGTATCAGTGCATGAGAGAGAGATCTCTCTTTTACTTGTCCTCGTGGACTACTGCATTCATCATGGAGAAATTGGTACCATTTCTACCTAACATAGACGCACACATACAAACTGAGGAACATTTGACCCATATTTTAATGTATCTGAATAAGTTTTCCCTGTATTACAGTAATAAAGCTTTTTAGTTCATTGCTCATGCATGACCTACCTATAACCAGACAAATTCATAATAGGAGAGTCGCAGCAATTTCCACACTTCTTTTGTTCATTTCTGTAATTACTTCAGGGTGAAGTGTGTAGCTTTCCAGTGCTAAAATGCTTTTCCTAACCCTGTTTAATGTTCAGAGACAATTTGAAGGAAGACATTCGAAAGTAGACTTCAGTCATCGTTTGATCTGTGGTGTGATTTTTGGGGCAGGACTAGCTGTTTGGCTAATAATGGGAATTTAGGCCAATTGACCACAAGTCTTTCTACTGTAGGTTGTAATGTGTGTTGGTAGAAAAATAAACCATCTTTCCATTTTGCACCTGACACTGATACTGATTGCTTTGATGCTGTTATCTGCAATCAGACGAACACAAGCAGCACAAGGGCTTGAAAGAAACCTGCAAGTGTTGAAAGCTGAGGCAGGCTCTCTGCCACGGTCTGTCTCTGTTAAATCTGTCACCAGCCTGTGATGAGCTCCTGGACATAACCAAGTGCCGAACGCCCCACAATGGGAGCCATTTGGAGTCTTGACAGGCTACAGAGGCCTGCTTAATCCTGTAGCAGGCTTGTCGTATTGTTTCGAGGGGAAGCGTCAGAGATGCTGCCCACCACTGTTGTATTGTCTGTTTTGTGTTTCTGCCCATGTCTGTTTGTCGGGTATTTCTTGACCAAAACATTGCAAAATATTTTATAACCGTGACCTTTTTGGTGTCAGTCAATCGATAATAATAGTGTTTGGTGTCTGATGGGTCTTGCTTTAGTAATATCCATGTACATCAATGCCAGTTTTGGCATTTGCAGAACTGGTCAAATTAAAAAATGATAATCTGTCTCTTTCTATTTCCTTGTTGGCAGCTAATGGCACTGACAGTAAAACGTATAAAGGAGAACGATCTCCTTGTGACCCTTCCCGCGTCCTCCACATCCGCAAAGTTCCCATCGAAGTGTCAGAGGCAGAGGTCGTCTCACTAGGAGTCCCTTTCGGCAAAGTCACCAACCTGTTGATGCTTAAAGGGAAAAACCAAGTAGGTGCTCCATTAACCTGCGAACACATCTCTGTCCTTTCTTTCAGCTCTATAAGCATTTTGCAGCATTACCATTGGAACCTCAGGCATTTAAGAAACACTGATGGGTTTGAAATTAGCCTTTTGAGATTCTCAAACCTCACCTTATGCTTTCACGTTGGTTTAGCAGTGGAATTTCTGGATTAAACGGCATGATTAAGATCAAAGAAACCAGCATACATATTCCCACTGTTAAACCTCTGTGGTTCATCACGGTGTTACTAACATGATTTAGGAAATGTAGGCATACTTCCTCAGTGCGGGCAATGGTGTGACAATACCATTGTTTCAGGTATTGTCTTGGACATAAAAAGAAACTTATTAACAGTGCCATCAAACAATTAATGGTATTTAAAATAAAAGTTTTTGTTTACATAATATATGTGTGTACTGCGTATATTTATTATGTATATATAAATACAAACACATGCATGTATATATTTAAGAAAATGTATTTATTTATATATAATTTAAAATATAAGAATATAAATATATATACATGTAAATATTTTTTAAATATATACTGTATGTGTATATACATAATAAATATGCACAGTACAAATACATATATTATGTAAACAAAATGTTTTATTTTAAATGCGATTAATCGTTTGACAGTACTACTTATTAAGATTTATTTTAGGCAATTAAGCATGTTCTCAGAAAAAAAAAAATATATATATTATTTAAATTATAAATGATTTTTTCATGATTTATAATAAAATGTTCTTTTACTTTTCTTTTATACTGCGGGTATAAAATATGTCACTGAGAAAAATTATTTGATGCATTTAAAAATGAAAAATCAATAAAACAGAAAAGGATTTCTGGACAGGGTGGCATTTGTGACTCTTGACCCCTAAACCAGTTATAATTAGCACAGGTATATTTGTAACAATAGCCAACAACACATTATATGGGTCAAAATTATCGATCTTTCTTTTATGCCAAACATCATTAGGATATTAAGTAAAGATCATGTTCCATGAAGATATTTGATACATTTCCTAATGTAAATATATCAAGTTAATTTTTGATAAGTAATATGCATTGCTAAGAACTTAATTTGGACAACTTTAAATGTGATTTTCTCAATATTTAGATTTTTTTTGCACCCTCAGATTCCAGATTTTCAAATAGTTGCATCTCAGACAAATATTGTCCAATTACAAACCATACATAAATGGAAAGCTTATTTATTCAGCTTTCAGATAATGTATAATTCTCAATTTTCCATAAATTGACCCATATCACTGTTTTTGTGGTCCAGGGTCACATTTGTGTTATAGTAATGATAATGTAACTTTTTTGTATTACCGTATTGACATATTTTTTATGTTTTTGTTATTTTGCATCATAAGTATAATTAAATAATCAAGGTTAGGCTTAAAATAGGGATGATTGTCTTTATGCAAAATGTAGTGCCTTTAGACTGAACTGAATTATGACTATCTTTATGAGACTGACCCACTATACTAAGGAAACACCATCACCAAATAATAAGTTTGTCTGTATTTTTCCTTTATAAGGGATGGTGAGGACAAGGGTGCAGATCTGTTTTCGCTTCATTAGTGATGGCTAGTGATATAAACTGAAATATGCATCCTTTTAAGCACATCAAGGTCCATCTAATAACAGAAGCCCTGCAAAAACACAGCAGTCTCCGGCTTCCACTCAAGCGTCCTTTCATATTCAAATGGAACTAGCATATTTAGACAAGAAAAGACAGGCAGACAGATTTCTAATGCCCCTGTTGCATAACATGTTGTTTGCTGCTTGATTGGATTGAGACTTCAAAAGATTCTGTTTATTGTCAGATTCTGCATCTATAAATCTTTCACACCTTGCTTGATGAGGTCAGAATAATTATTAGAGGTGCCTGTTAAGACAAGCATCACTACTGTATTGCTCATCCTTAGGGTTAGTGATTTGAACAATATTTTAACTCAAAGTATTAAACTTTGTGCCACAGATAAGATTAAGCTTATTCTATTGTCCATCCATAAGTGCAGCAGAGCAGCACTTATTATTCTTTATCTCAATTTTCTTTTACCCCACAAATATTTATTTCATTTGAGTGTTGCATTAAAACAAACTGAGCAAAACTTGGATTAACTGATACCACATATGTGCAATTATCTGAATGCTGTTGTTATCAGGGCTGAGCACTTACAGTATGTCTCTCTTTGCACTACAGGCTTTTATAGAAATGGCTTCTGAAGAAGCAGCAATCACCATGGTCAACTACTACACCACAGCCACTCCCCATGTCCGCAACCAGCCCGTCTACATCCAGTATTCCAACCACCGTGAGCTCAAGACTGATAATCTGCCCAACCAGGGGGTGAGAATTACTGTCACTCCAAACACTATTAAATACCTCTTTCACTGGCACAGTAGGGTTAATGACAGATAACGTTATCCAAGATTATATAAAAACATAATTTAAAAATAATTTTGTTTAAATGCAGTTCTTAAGTTTCTGTCAAGTTTATTAAGGCTTGGCCAAATTTCATGGCTGAAATGCATTCATTTTAGTAGGAATCTGCCTGATCGGGAGTTTTGTGTGAGGAGGAAAAAACGTGCACATTTTGCATTGGTTACACAGATTCATTGTGTTCACCAACCGAAAGCTGCTTGGTTTGAAAATGACTCCGTATATGCTACAGTATTGACAATGATGCTTTTTTTGCTCTCAAAATTTCTCAGAAACGTGACCCCACCTGTAGATATATACTTTTTATATTCGTATTAGTTTCCATATGTTAAAAAAAATAAAATATATATATGTATTCTTACATTTACATTTATGCATTTAGCAGACGCTTTTATCCAAAGCGACGTACAGTGCATTCAGGCTATAGATTTTTATTATCTGTATGTGTGTTCCCTGGGAATCGAACCCACAACCTTTGCGCTGCTAACGCAATGATCTAACCACTGAGCCACGGGAACAGTCTATACACAAGAACTATTGATGGAATTCTTGGTTATATAATACGATAACCACACCTTTTAGGCTTTTTTGTGTGCTTTTTCATGTGCTTTTTGTAAATTGCATGTAGTTATACATAGATATATATACATATACTGTTTTCAATAGTGTTTGATATATTGACTAACCATAAGTAGAAAGTAAATAATTCCTTACACCTTCAATACATGCAAGTGGTACTCCTTTTGTTTTGTTTTTTTTATAAAAAAAAATGTAAAGGTTGGTTTTTTTTTTTCTAGATGTACACAGTATAGCCTGAAACAACCTTGCTATGTCATAAAGTGGCAAAGAAAAATAAACTTTCTAACCTTGTTTATAGATGGAAATGCCTCACTGTGTTCCTGACAGGCTCTAACATTAAATCTATACATAACCCTAACATTATTTAGCTTTTTTCTTTGGTGCAAATGGTATCTCTGCATATTTAGTGCCTCCTTTATTCTTTTGCTTTACCCAGAGCTATTAGTTTTACAGTATGTAAAACGGCGCGTTACAGAGTCATTTGCTGATAGTGCATTGTAGTACCTTGGGAATCAGGCATACCCACTAGTGCAGTAGTAAGATTGAGGTGTATTTGTGTGTACTCGGTGTGAGTGGAAAGTTTTAGAAGAGTTTAGAGAATTTTAACCCTGTGTGTGTCTCATTTGTAGAGGGCTCAGGCTGCTCTGCAAGCTGTTAATGCAATGCATTCCGGGAATATGACTCTCTCTGGGACTGCGACAGCCAGTGATGGTGGAATGATGCCCGGACAGAGTCCTGTGCTTCGTATCATCGTAGAGAATCTCTACTACCCAGTGTCTCTAGAAGTGCTACACCAGGTAAAATTACACTATACAGAAATGTTATGATTCTTTCATGACGCTTGTCATTGATCTCCAATAGGTCTGGAAATTGGCACTGATTCCTTAATTCTGATTCAGAAGCCTTTGATTACATTTTTATTTGATACCAACTTTCATTTTGATATTTGGGAATGTTTTTATTACAATATCAGCATGATTTTTCAATTACATTTGCACTTGATCGATTAAACAAGTAATATAATGACACGCAGATGATAAAAAAAACAAGTCCTTTTTTGCATTCTGCAATATATCAAAGCAAGATATTTCAGTACTTACCTCATTTGTTAGCTTGCACTGTTTTCACTATTTATACACTTCCATCTTTATCACCTAGTGACCTTGTAAAACTACCTTTCAACAAGGTGCAAGTGGCACAAAATGCTTGTGTTCGGATGTTTCATGTAGCCCAGTCGTGTGGACCTCAAAAGTGTTGGAAACCAGCATCTTAAACCAGCCTGAGGTTGTTTACTGGTCTCAGTGTGATAAAAGGCTGGTTTCCACTGGAGGCTGGTCTAGTTTATTGGTTTTTATTGGAACTGTGGCCAAGTATCAGCTGGTTGAACAGCTAGACCACCTCAAAACCACCTTGGTCAGGTTGGGTGACCAGCTGGACCACCATGTCTGTTTTTAACGTTCTTGCCTTCTCCTTCATTTAGATCTTCTCAAAATTTGGAATGGTCCTGAAGATCATTACCTTCACCAAGAACAACCAGTTCCAGGCCTTGCTACAATATGCAGATCCAATGAACGCACATCACGCCAAAGTGGTCAGTACTGAAACATAACCCACGAAATGCTCTTGTTATCTCGTTGGTGGGATGAATTGGGTTGGCAACCAGCTTTAGTACACTCTAGTTTATGTCCTCAGGCTGTCTGTGGAGACAGATCTGTGGTCAACACTGCTTCCTAATCGCTCGGCTGTCCCGTATAATCAAAGCTTCACGATCAATCACGAGGCAGCTCGCACCTGTCCTCCATCACCTCATTTTTGCCTCCCTCTGGTATTTTTTGGTGCGGAGCCAAAAATTTGTCAAAGCAACAGGAAGACGGCAGGAAAACCAGCTCCCAGTAGACCGCACAAATCAAACCGCCCCTGTAATTAATATGTCACCGTTAAGGTTATCTAATGAATGCCAATGCAGCTCTCCAGGGGAAAAGGAGCTAGCAAGTAATTACTCCTCTGGTCTGAGGGTGTTATCTATTGTGCGTCTGCCATGTTGCATTGCCTCCTTGCACAAAGAGAGCATTTGTAGTGTAACAGGAGGGGTGGGGACATGGGTCTTTTTTTAAATGGGCCATGAAGCCCCCCTTCGTCCCGTTTAAAATTGCTACAAAAAGGAACAATTGTTCACACATGCACCATTTCTCAGCATCTTTGGAGTGATTATCATTTGCAGAAATTTACAGCAAATGTATTTGTATGTCAATATGATACGAGATTATCCTTTTTAAATCAATGTGATAAACGAGTTTGTGATCAATGATCACAGCAATACATTTCATTTTACAATATATTTACATATAAAACAGTATTTATATGTTGTAAAATTGTAAAAATTGTACACAAAAAATTCACAAAATGTTACTGTTTTTCAAACAAAAGAGCTTTGAGCTTAAGGGGCTTATTTCTAAAACTTTAACCACCCTCAATCTTGTGAAGGGTAGTCTTTGTATATTTCTGCCGTAATGGTAGGGTGTTTAAGTTGCTAAGTTGCTAAGGTTTTTTCCAGCATGTTACTATACAGTTTCTTGGGCGGTTGGAGTAGAATGGTTGCTTATCAGCCCAAAAGAGCCCACCCTCGAGTCCTTACAATAATCGAAAGTGTAGATTTGGTATTAAATATAAGACAATGAGATCATTAATTAATCCAACAGTCAGAATGTGTTCATCTGGTTGCTTAAAGCCGACAGCACAGACTCTTTATTCCTCTGTCGATGCTCAGGCCACTGTCAGGATTAGATGTGATTTTGCATTTGTCATCAGGGTTTAGTTAAATGAACTGGCTCCGTGGAAGAAGTTATTTCACATCGCCTCCGCCCTGCCAAACCTGCTTCAGGCCTACACAGACAATTCAATAATCAAAATGTCGCACTGGATTAAGAGGCAAACTCTGTCATGTCGAGTGGAGATCTTGTATTCTTACCTAAGGTTCATATATCCAAAATGACCATAATGAGATGGAGATTATGGGTAAACTGACCAGAGAAAGAATTGTGTTCACTGTAATGGCTAATACACAGTGCCAATACAGGGAAAGATTACTTTAAATGAAAAGGATCTCTTTTCTTGAAAATATATATTTTGAGGTTGAGAGTTTATTGATTCGTTTTCACTGCACATGTTGCTTTTCGTTCCGTTTGGTTTTGCACTTTGACCTCCCTGTTTCTCAGGAACCATTAAAAAGGCTCAGTGGAGATACAAACCTTGTGACTGCGGCTTCCTCTGGATCTGTTTTAGGAGTTTGGCTCTCACTTGCTTTAAGATATTGATTAACAGATAGATAAACAGAGATGAGATGCTCAGGCTCCATTAATCCCTGATGTAATGAAGTAGAGCAGGTGCAATCAATGAGAATGTGCCGGAACAGACCAATGTCCTGTGATCGGAAAGACAAACACGCTTCGGCTGTCTGCTTGACTGCATAGAGGACATAGAGGATGCAATGCTGGGTGAATTTAATGAGAATGTATTTTTTTTTAAACATTCTATAAACACTTTTATTTTAATAAATATTTTAATTGTATACTTTATCCGTGAATTCTTGACGAAAAATTAGCAAACCATTTTTTTTTTTTTAAGCAAACTAATTTCTTTGTGAGAGAATCGCAGTATAATGTTTTATGTCTGTGTCAGTCTTTGGATGGGCAGAACATCTACAACGGCTGCTGCACTCTGCGTGTTGAATTCTCCAAGCTGACCAGTCTGAATGTGAAATACAACAACGACAAGAGCAGGGACTTCACACGTCTAGACCTACCCTCAGGGGACGGGCAGCCCACGCTGGACCCCTCCATGCAGACCGCTTTTGGTAAGACACATACACATACACACAGAAATAAATGGAAACCTTTGTCTCCTGTGGATGATTTGAAACGTGTGTGTGTGTGTGTGTGTGTGTGTGTGTTTTGTTTATTAGCTTTACATTTTTATATATATATATATATATATTTAAATACTTTGAGTTAAATTACATTTAAATACATTTCCAGAATTTCTCTATTTTGGCCTTGTCCTCCATTGGGTTTTTAACTTCCCAGATATAATGCAAGGTTATGCATAGACATATATAGGCATAACATGCTAAAATGAGGAAAAATCTACATTGAGTTTTTTCATCATATATTGCAATTATATTTTTTAATAATTATATTTTTATTTTGAGAATAAATAATAATAGCAATAGTCACTTTCCTCAAAACTGCTGTCATTGCCACTCAATGTTTTCTCCAAAAACTGAAATATTTAATTACCATCACACATCATTACCGTCAAACACAATACCAAAAACTCACAGCATCCCACAGCATACCAAAATTCACTTGATCAATGCCACATGATCAGATTCAGGATGTGTGTTAAATATTTTGACACATGAAATATATTTGAATTTAATATTTAAAATAATTTCAATACCATGTCTATTTGTCAAAAGTTGCACTTATTGGAGAATCTTCTATACATGGAATGCTGGAGGAAGTTTTGTGGTGTCAGCATGTGTGTTGAAGCTGGTACTGTATTAGATAAAAGAGACAACTTGTAGCCAGATACAGACACACACACACACACACACACACACACACACACAAACACACCATCTGCTTTAGTCTGTGCTTTTCCTTTAGCTCTGAGAAAGTTCTTGTCCCAAGCTAAAGGATGTCAGAATTAAGATGCTGCTTAAATGTAGATTTTGATCTTTGGTATAAAGACATTTTGCACTGTTTACTTGAAAACTTTCCACTTTGATTATAGATTTGTCTCCAGATCATTTCAGGTTTATTCTGGGTTAAAAACACCTTAAAGGAATAGTTCACCCAAAATTAAAATTTCTTTAAAATGTGTGTGCACTGACATTTTTTTTTTTAATCAAAGCTGTCCGTTTATCTAATACTCATTTAGAAATTGCAGTGTAACACATATCTTCCTCACTTCCTCTTTACCTGGGCAATCCGCTTGTGTTTTATTATAATGCTATCGGTTGGTTGCATGCACACTATCAAAGGGCATGCCTTATCACACATGCACACATAGTTCTGTGGGCTGGACAGCGTTTGCGGGGTAGATTTATTGTGTGTGTGTCATTGTCAGAGGGGCGGCAGATAACTGTGGCTGCCCATCCACGCATCTTGTTGTCTCAGGCTCAGTAAATCACTCGCGCTGTCTAGAGCGAGAGGGGGTGTGGATACTGATAAGGCCGGTGTGTTTTCTTGTGTGTGTGTCTGTAAATCAGAGCTGATTAATTGTTTCGGGGTGCAGGCAGGAATCTCATGGGTGCTCGATGATGTCTCCAGATGCCTGCTAAAGCAATAAAAGGTGTCCAAATGGCAGCTTTTATTAGACCACTGCCATTTTGTCAGTCTTCTTCCGTAGCACCCCTCATGAAAATGTTTTATTGTTGCCGGTAGGACGGTTTTGAAATGTATGTACACTGCTTGTTCTGAGCTCTGTGGTGCTTTACATCTCAATAGGCTGAATAAATCCATTTTAAACAATGGTGTCACACTTAAGCCCGTCCCTTCTGGGAAATTGAGATATTACATGGGCAAATTGTGAATTACATGAGCGTGCATGTCTCAGCAAGTCATAGTCAGCTCGAAATTATCGGATGATAATAAAACTGTGATGATATAGGGACAAAAGTATGTGCGCCTCTTTTATAGATTATACTGTTAATATCATTTATTTAAGGCTCTCACAGGGTTAGTGATTTAATATTTTATTTTATAAAGCACATTTATTGAGTGGGTCAATGACAATTCATCAGAAAACGGAAAGAAAATGAAAAATATTGAAATCTAGTATAAAACACATGCCAATTATATTATTATTAATCTAATCTTAATGAAGGCTTGTTCCCGTATGAATCTGTGAGTCATTCATCAAATATATTCCTCAATATTTTAACAAAACTGGTTGTATTTGTATATTTATTTTTTCAATTGAATAATAATAATAATACAAGATTATGTAAATAGTTTTAATAATGTTTATTTTTTATCTTTGTAATGAGGCTTTTATCTTCATTATGTCATCAGAACAGTTGTATCATACAAGTGTAATTTTACGCCCCCAAAGAAATATCACAATGAATTTTAATTTATAAATGAAAAGCTTGTGCCACAAGAATAGGTGTCATCAATCATAAATATTAGATTTTCCCTGAAAAAACTCAGTGTTGGTGTAGATGCACACATGCTGCTATCAGTATCCTGTTATGTGCTTGTACTCTCATTTTATAAATCAGTTGTTTGCCGTTGCTGACCGTGTGTGTGTGTGTGTGTGTGTGCAGGGGCTCCTGGGATCATTTCCTCCCCATACCCCGGGGCGGCTGGTTTCGCCCCTGCTATCGGTTTCCATCAGGCAGGTAAGCTTCCAGACACAGTCACACTCTCACATCACATCTCAGTAATGGAGGCCGCGTCGTGCGGCTCACGACAGTCTTCAGACTGAATCATTAAACGTATTACGTGTCATCACCTGAGCCACTTGCAAAACACATCTGCAGATTGACTCCAGCAAAATGAGCAAAGTGAAGAGGGACTAACACAAACAGAAGTATTGGCGTCACATTTGAACACCGTTAGAAAGCTTGGCATTCGGAATTGGCTATTGATTGGTTTGCTCTCTGTTTTGATTTATGCCATCAATACATCCAATTTAAGTGTATTACATTGATCTTTAATTACATTTTTCATATGATAAAATGTAATAGCTAAAGTCACTTTGCAGCTTTAATTAATTGTTCTTAAAGACAACATTTAATATTATTCACAAAATATTTCTTATTTTTTTTATAATTTAACATTTTAATATGAGTTATAATATATACAATGCTGTTAAAAAGTTTAGGGTCTGTGAGATTTTAAAATGTTTTTGAAAGAAATCACTTTTCTTCACCAAGACTTCATCTGTTTGATTACAGTAAAACAGTAATATTATGAAATATTTGTACAATTTAAAATGACTGTTTTCAATTGTAATATATTGTAAAATGTCATTTATTTCTCTGACGCAGCGCTGAATTTTCCTCATCATTACTCCAGTCTTCAGTGTCACGTGATCCTTCAGAAATCATTCGAATATACTGATTTTGCTGCTCAAGAAACATTTATTATTATTATGTTATTACTACAAACAGTTGTTGTTAATATTGCTTAATATTTCTGTGGAAACCAACATTTCTCAAAAGATCAGCATTTTTTAATAGAAATATTTTAATTTAATGCATCCTTGCTGAATAAAATTATTATTTTTTGTAAATCATACAGACCCTAAACATTCAAACAGCAGTGTATTATTTAACATATTGAAAATGAAACATGTATTCACCCTCAAGTTGTTCCAAATGAAAACAAATTATCCACTTCTGTCACAAAAATCATGGCATAATCAAGGCCTCAGTCAAATTAAAGTACCATTAATGATGATCTCTGCTGGCTTTATTTAAACCTCTAACCTTTTAACTACCCCGACCATCCAATTCAATACTCATTTGGACTAAATTTACCCAGCATGCCTGAACACAGTGATTTAGTAAGCTATTAGAAGAAGACCTTATGTTGTTTATCTGAAAAAGCGGCAACAGGTTGTGAAAACGGATGATTGTTCTGGATGTTTCCCTTCCTCTCTCTCACGTTACCCCTCATCTCCCCTCTCTCCTCCCCATCTGCCCTCCTCCCGCCGGGCTCCGCTCCGCTCAGGTCTGTCTATGCAGGCGATGCCTGGTGCTCTGGGACATCTCACCATCCCTTCATCAGCAATGACAGGACGGATGACCATCCACGGCATGGTCCCTACCACCATCCACTCTGTGCTCCTCGTCTCCAACCTCAACCCTGAAGTGAGTTCCTCCCTCCCTCCCCCCCACCCTCAACATCACCGTCCCACGACATAACTGATGTCAACACAAGTGACTAACCCTTCTCTGTGAGCCCTTTCACCACAAATCTGTCACTTATATGATATCAAATTGATAACAGCTGTAGGGAAGAGTTTACAATTATACTGTAAGTGCCCTTCAAAAACCACTTAAGACCATAGTGGATTATCAAAATTATATCTATCTATCTATCTGTCTGTCTGTCTGTCTGTCTGTCTGTCTGTCTGTCTGTCTGTCTGTCTGTCTGTATGTCTCTGTCTGTCTGTCTCTCTGTCTCTCTGTCTGTCTATCTGTCTCTCTGTCTGTCTATCTGTCTCTCTGTGTCTCTCTGTCTCTCTGTGTCTGTCTGTGTCTCTGTCTCTGTCTGTCTCTGTCTGTGTATGTCTCTGTCTGTCTGTCTCTGTCTGTCTGTCTGTCTGTCTGTATATCTGTCTCTGTATGTCTCTGTCTGTCTGTCTATCTGTCTCTCTGTCTGTCTATCTGTCTCTCTGTGTCTCTCTGTCTCTCTGTGTCTGTCTGTCTCTCTGTGTCTCTGTCTGTCTGTCTCTGTCTGTGTATGTCTCTGTCTGTCTGTGTATATCTCTGTCTGTATGTCTCTGTCTGTCTCTGTCTCTGTCTGTCTCTGTATGTCTCTCTGTCTGTCTGTCTGTCTGTCTCTGTCTGTCTCTGTCTGTCTGTGTATGTCTCTGTCTGTCTGTCTGTATATCTGTCTCTGTATGTTTCTGTCTGTCTGTCTGTCTGTCTGTCTGTCTGTCTGTCTGTCTGTCTGTCTATCTGTCTCTGTCTGTATGTCTTCTATTTCTTTTTAAAGTTTTTGTAATATTGTTGTTTTTGTCATTTCTATTATTTTTATGCCTATGTAGTTTTTATTCATTTTAAATGTATAGTTATGTTAGTACATCAAGTACACAAGAAAATAAGCAATGCTGAAATATATATATATATATATATCCTTTCCGTTTGTTTATTTTATTTCTAGTTACAAGAATGATTTAAGGATTTAGTTTATTGTAAAAAATAACCCTAATTACTAAATAATAATAAAAAAATATATATATATTATTGTTGTTGTTATGATGATGATGATGATGATTATTATTATTATTACTATTTTTACATATTGACATCGGTATTGTTTTTTTATGGCTGATACTGATAATTAGACTACTGATCTAGATACCGTCATCCATAAATTAATATATAATATAATTTGTTTTTAAGTTTTTGGATGTCTCTTCTGCTCGCCAAGACTGCATTTATTTAATCACAAATACAGTAAAGATAGTGAAATATTATTACAATTTTAAATAAATGTTTTTTATATGAATAAATTGTAAAATACCATTTATTCCTGTGATCAAAGCAACATTTTCAGCATCAGTTTTCAGTGTCACATGATACTACAGAAATCATTCTTATATTGTTTGCTCACTTACTGCTCAAAAAACATTTATTAATATTATTAATCTTAGAAACAGTTGTGCTACTTTAAATTTTTGTGGAACATCTATTTATCATTTATATAAAATATATAATGGTATAAATATGCACTTATTTGTATTTTTTCTGGTATGTGCGTTTGCATAAAATGCTTTTTTGTTGTTAAAAATGTATGCGTATGTATAGCTCTATTGGACTAATGTGAGCCATTACTTTGCTTATATTATTGCACAGAGACTATGATAAACACTCACTGACCTTAAATATCAGTGCCTTTTAAAATGATTCCCTCCAGTCTATTATCTTTTTATATGAGCAAATCCAAACCTATTTTCATGCGTCTTAATTCAGTCTCAGCAATTGATGACACAAGACACTTTCTTCATTTAATTTCTACAGCATTAGTGGCCAGCATTCACATTGAAGTGATCAGTGTCAACATGTTTCACATCCAATCACCACATCTATTAATATTTCTTCATACATTTTACACATACTCATTTCATCTTCTTCCAGCGCTTTTTATATTTCAGTACTGAGTGATCTCTGATAATGTCCCATCTCTTGCAGAGCATATCACCACTCGGGCTCTTCATTTTATTCGGTAAGGATGAATTTATTACTCCTTCAGATTAGATGTGCAGACGGCTGTTTTTAATGAAGGCAGTAGAGGATAGAAGCTGAGCGATGAGACCATTTCCTTGCAAACACACAGTCGGGAGATTATTTGCAGATTGTGACCCATCCTATGAATGTTCAAATTCTCCCATACACACGCTCAGTGTGTGCCATTCTTATTGTCCCTACAATTTAATAACTGTCAACATCAGAGACAGACCTTAGTGTGAGTGATATCCTTAAAGAGGTTTGCTCGCTCTGAGTATGTGAGGACTTACTGTCGCTCTCTGCCTTCAATAATAAAACCCTGAGATCCGCAGATAGCGTATTATTTGCTGTAAATTGTGTTTTGAGCACAAAAAGTCTAAATTTCTCTTCTATCCCGACAGGAGTGTACGGAGATGTTCACCGTGTCAAGATTCTGTTCAACAAGAAAGAAAATGCTTTAATACAGATGGCAGACGCCACGCAAGCCCAGCTCGGTACGCCAGGCATTACACTGAAATCCTTTTCATCTTGATTCATTCTCTTCATCCTTTGATCAGTGTCTGTATTAAAGCTACAAATCAGTCTGGTTGTATCGTTGGTGGATGTAGCCAGAACCATGAATGGAATATTTAGAAAAATAGCATTTTTTTTCTACTAAATGTCTCATAATTTCGACAGAGGAATATTCTGATGCAATTTAATAATAGATTATGAAATGGTGCAAGGAGAAATGAAAGGAATCTTTCATGTATGAAAGAACACGGCAAAGGTTTAGTTGTGATAACCATATTTATCTGAAGCATTGATTGAGTACTGATTGCGATGCTTGACAATGATGACGACGTTTTGATGTCTCATAGCCATAAACAAAAAAACACAGATTTTTTTATTTCATTATTTATTTAATGCAAAGGTGCATGGTGGTTGTCGGCCTGAATTTAGGTGTAATTTTAGTGTAAATTGCTTGTGAAAACATTCTTGCAATGTGAAATACATTTACAATTTACACTTATATTTTGCACATTATTTGCATGTCAAATGTATGTTTTTCAGAATGACTTGCATAGAAATTAAACAATGTACAGTGCATAGAATTTTACAAAGTGGTTTTATTGATTTAAAAATGTACATAAGATCATTTTATACACTAATTTATGTGAGAATCAGAAGAATGGGTTTGCCACTGACTTAATATCACTGACGTAATAATGATTTTTCATACAATGTACAGTACACAGAAATGTATGTAAGGATAGGTTTGCTATTGATTCACAAAAAAATTACTGTTTTTATCAATGTTTTATAAAGTAATTTGTGTTTGAATCAATTTTCGAATAATTGACACAAATGTTTTTTTGCAATTATTTACATATTTACACATAATTTTGCTATTGATTTACACGTTAATTAACATGAGAATGGTTTAGTGATAAATGTATAGTTCATTGTTAGTAAAAGTGTAAGAATAGTTTTGTTATTAATTTACAACTAAATGAACCTAAGAATGGTTTTATCTGTGTTTTATGCAGTACATTTATTTGTGAATCCATTTATAAATGATTTATGCAAATGCACATACGTTTTTGTGAATTATTCACAGAAATGTACATAATAATGGCTTTATGTGTGATTTGCACATGAATTTATGTAATAAATGATTTACATAAATTTACCTAATGATGAATTCCTCAACATTTTCTAAAGTCATTTATGTAAGAATCATTTCACAAAACGATTCACTCAGAACTTCGTCTTGTGAATGAAGCCAAAATGTGTGTATAAAATGAGGTGAAGTAGTCATATAAGTGGCAACCATATTTAGAGGCTGTGTTGGGGAAAAACTCTTATGCATGAGTTTTTGTTGTTAAAATGTAAAAAAAAGGTTTGTTCAGTGTAAGTGTAATTTGTCTCGGTGTTAAAGCTTATCTGTAACACATTATCTCTGGGTTTGTTTTCTAAGCGATGAGTCATTTGAACGGTCAGCGTCTGCATAGTAAGGTGATCCGTGTGACCATCTCAAAGCACCAGACGGTGCAGCTCCCCAGGGAGGGTCAGGAGGACCAGGGCCTGACCAAAGACTTCAGTGGGAGCCCGTTGCACCGCTTCAAAAAGCCCGGCTCCAAGAACTTCCAGAACATCTTCCCTCCCTCCGCCACCCTGCACCTCTCAAATATCCCGTGAGTGACTGGCACCACATGCTTTATACAGCATGTTACAAACAATTGCTACAAAAAACAACCCTTTTTTGCTGGACTAACTTAAATATGCATTTTTGAAGATGTGTAAATGTGGGGGAGTTTGTTGTTTGAACTTCCAGAAAAAGAAACTAAAAATGACTTATACTATGATATATGATTTTTGTTAATATCACCCCATATTATCACATGAGCGATCGTTTCACTCCACTAGAAGTTTTGCATTATTGTTGGCATCAGATAAGGTGCTATTTTTGTGTCCTTTGTAAACACTGTTTTTGTTTCTTTCGTCCCCCAGTCCCTCCACTACAGATGATTTTCTGAAAGAGCTGTTTGCCAGTTCTGGATACACCGTCAAGGCCTTCAAGTTTTTCCAGTGAGTTCTCTTCACATTTATTTTTGTTCTCAGCCTTCATTTATCTGATTTTAATAAGCATTTGTTCAGATGGGGAAGAGTCTGCTTGTATCTTTCTTTGACAACAAGGCCAATAAGGATGAGTTGTTTTGTGAAAAGACATTAATGAAATGTTATAAACATTGTCTATATGATCTGCTAAAAGGTGAACGGTGATTTTAAGTTTGCTAAGATAACACGTGACCCTCTTGGAGCAGAAAAGGACATTCCTGTTTTACATTGTTTAAAGGGATAGTTCACCCAAAAATGAGAACTTTGTCATAATTTACTAACCTTCCACTTGTTCCAAACTTTTGAGTTTCTTTCTTCTGTTGAACACAAATGTGGAGACAAATGTTTGACGCTAGCCATTGATTTCCATAGTATAGAAAGAATAGAAGTCAATGGCTAGCAGCAACTGATTGGTTACCAACATTCTTCACTTGAGTAAATGATGAACGAATTTTCATTTTTGGGTGAACTATCCCTTTAAGTTGTGTTTTATGTAAGGAAAATATGATTTACCTTACCTTTAGGTAATGGTTGCACCACATGAAAATCTTAGAGTAGTAATTGAAACTATTTTGTTGGAAAAGCTGCAAATGTTTTTCAAAACCATTTGAAACCAACACGAATGTGTTCAAAAGATTTGCACATTTTCTTTATCTTGGACCTTATCTTATTGGACCAACTGGTCCTAAATTTCAGGATCACCCAGTGTCTGATTTTCACTATTGATATACGATTAATAGGAAGGACCGCAAGATGGCGCTGATCCAACTGGGTTCGGTGGAAGAAGCAATCCAGGCTCTTATCGACCTCCACAACCACGACCTTGGAGAAAACCACCATCTGCGAGTGTCCTTCTCCAAATCCACCATCTAGCACCCCCTTCACTACAAACACACCCTTTCCCCATCCTCCCCATACCAGCCCTTCTACCTTCAGCAGTCTGACTGTTTCATTCAGAGAATAAGACTGACTGACAAACTCTAAAAAAAACATTACAGATATTCATGGTGTAGTTTTAGAGATTTCCACAAAAAAGAAAGAAAAAAAGCAAATAAGAGACTACTGCATAACCTTTAGACAGTCTGAGAGTGAGTTTGTTGTACTCACACGAAACCAGGGCTGTAGACACATGGGATATCCATGGCAATGTGACGTTTCTGGGAACCTCCGTGTGGAGGAAGTTGGACTCCCTCTTTAGTCGTTTGGCGAGAACTTCGTTGATGTGAAACGCAAACTAACACGAGGTGAACATTCTCAAAAAAGTCAATGCTGAGGAAGTTTCTTCACCGCACACTTGCCGATTACATTGGACACTGACACTCCTGTAGCTCAATGGCCTTGATACCCCTAAGACCTAAGTGAGGGCGGAGTCTCCTCTGTGCCTCCCCCCAAAAAACAACACCTTCATTCTCATTGGCTGTTTCAACGGAGCGCCCCATTTCCCGTGGGATGTGTTGAACACACGGTCACCGTTTGAATGTCACTGACGTCATCATCAAGGTGCTGCTGGAAAAAAAAAATCTGTAGCGACGGCCTCGACCAATGGGCTTGTCCTTTTACTTCAGAGTAGCATTAAAACAAGAGTGCTATGGATTCAAGAATGAGTGTATTTAAAATCCGCAGCTGTTTCGGCTAACAAACCTTTTGTTTCTCGGCACTTTGATTGATTTGAATTGAAGACAGGCACCGTGGGGAATGTTTGGCATCCTTATATCTGTTTACTGTGCAAAGATGTATAGCCAGATGGTAGGCATCTGTGAATAGATAGTGAATGGCGTGGTTCGTTTTTTTCTTGTATTATGAAAATTTTATATTGGACAGACCGGCCTTCCTTGGGCTCTCTGCATCTGCAATGCTGTCAGAGAACATCTGTGTGCAATGGCGCGCAATGTCATTGTCCAGTCGATCGGGTTCCTCTGAACCGGGGCGAACATTTTCAAACATGCACGATCATTCCAGAAAACTCACGGCCAACTGTCAACCTTACTGGAACGCTCCAATCAGCAATGCCCAGCCTGATAGTAGGCTCCGCCTCCTAAGTGAAATTCTCAATGTGAATGGTATAGCCCGTGATCTCAATGGGAAATGAATGATTTCCTCCATTCTGTTCCCCTTCTTGCTCTTAGTTGAGTCTTTTCCTTTCATTCTTCTTGTTTTCCATCTTTCCACACAGGGGCAGAAGATTCTGTGCTCTTTACTTTGCTCTTTCACTCCTCGGCTCTGGCCACAGGTTGTGAGAGTTTGCAGCCATGGGCTCCGTAGAAACTGTAGTGAAGCCCATTGAGTCACAGCAAAAAAAGGGGGTGGCACTCTCTTTTGCCTTGCAGTCCCACACTAAATGCCTCAGCATCTGACCAAACCAAATATTTAAGAAAAGAGAGTCTGGATGACATTGAGATGCCACCCAGTTTCCAAAACCTAGTGAGCTGCTTGCATAGGCTGCTGCCTTCTAAGGCAGCATCATAATCGCCATGAAAGCCCATAAGTGACTAATCTGAGCTGACTGATCTGCACAGGAAATTCGCCTCCAATAGAATCCAGACCAGAGGTTTTCTTCAAGAGGTGGAGATGGTAAACTCTGAGTCTGTATCATTGGGGAAAAAAACGGTCTGCTTAGTTGAATCTTGTTAGTCAATCACACAGAGTTTGACATCATGGAAATACTTGCAACAGTCAATAATCACTGACGGAGACCATCAAAATCCTGTCAGTTTTTGGCAGCAAGATCCAAATATAGCTCAAAGTATTTGAAGCCTGGCATTGGAGGACTCGATTGATTTTAGTTAGATGTTAGCATGTTGCGACGCTGATAATGCAGTACAAAATAAATAGAACCCATTACTGTCTATGTTAGATCGGGCATTATTTGTGATGTCATTTCTGCTTTGGCGATACTTTCCAATAACAGGACAAATGGACACATTTGGAACTTTGGCTTTATTTACTGTCTATAGACAGTCTTGAGATGTTGCAGTGCACTGCGACAAATATCACACACTATGTAAAAGTAAAAATACATAGAAAATGCTCAATATTTACTTCTGCTTTGTTTATACAAGGGTATTGCAACATTAGCTTAGCTACATGCTAATGTCAAACTCCTGAATCAGTTGATTCATATAATTGGTTAATTTTAGGGTATTTGGCTTCAAGCGAAGCATCAACAATAATAGTCAAAATAATACATTTAATCAAACAAATTTATATTTTTCTGTATTCAGTAAATTATAAGTTGATTTGTCTTGCTTTGCCCACCATCTTGACTGAGCTTCCCAGTGCATTCTGGGATTGCATTGTCCACAAAGGAAAAATGCAATGCTGCCTTAGATTTTGGCCAAAATTAGATATGTTTGAAGCATGCATGTGATGCCTTAAAATGCTGTCTAAGTAGACAGCTCACTAGGTTTTGGAACATGGCAATGGTGTGCACACACAGAAGCTGATTCCATAAGTATGTGTTTAGTAAGTACTAGTGTATTATAACCGGTTTCATCGGGACTCTCTCTCATATATGATGATATATGATGACTCCCTTGTGCGTACAAGGAAGGCGTGGTCTCATTTAGAGAAAATCTGGTTTTAACATTCCAAGGAGGGTCACCGTAGACCTGTTGAGTAGCATGTAAAGGGAGCAGCTTCTGTGCCTGTGCGCTATATCATCTATTAATGAAATAAATCCAGAATCGTAATGTTCATGCAAGGCAAGGGACAGTGACTTTTTTTGTCTTTGACTTCTTTCACCTGAAGCGATTCGAAACTTCGCTTTCACTTCTCAAAATAAATTTAATTTTGTTGAAGTTTACAGTCTTACAGCAAAGCTATTCAGGTCTATATATCTTAAGGATTGTCAAGATTTTTTGAGAAAAAAAAGTTACTTATTTTTGGTAATTTGTTCTTTTTTATGGAAAAGAAAAAAATCCAATTTGAAACATCATCTGGTTTTTGTACCACTATAATCATTCAAGAAATCATGGTGAAAAAAAATCATATTTACTGTGTATTTACCTAATTTCTTATTACGTGCCTTATTATGTGTTCATAATCAAATAGGTTTTAGAAATTTTACTTAAAATATCTTATGTACTATTTTGTGGGATTGGTGAGAGGGTTGATTTATTTTGATCTTGATTTTTCTTTTTTTTAGCTCTTATAGATGTGCATTTTGTGGGGACTCAGTACCATGTGGTCTTAATATGATATGAGATGTAAGTTATGATGTATGTTGCTGTGAATGCTCTCATTAGAAAATGAATGGTGAACAACAATGTTCAGCGCATGCTGTGGGTCTCTATTCTCCCTTGCTGGTGTGTGTGTACATGTATGCTAGACCTGCGTACCATTGTTACATAAAGCCTTTCTAGGCCAAAACAATGTCCTTGATCTCTGATATAAATATTTCATGTTCGAAGACAGAGGTTGCTGTAAGCTTGTGTATTGTTCAGATTAAATAGTATGTAATTGAGCTGTTATAAGCACATCTGTGACGTTGAAAAATTAAGTGATCACACTTTTTTGCCAGACGAATGCTAAAACAAGCAAAAAATAGATCCGTGACTTACATTAAAGGAGCCACCCAAGTTGTTTCTAGAGTGGTGGTCAACCGATATATCGGCCGATATTTGGCTTTTTTATTTCTGTTTACCCGATATTTCAGAAGACTTTAATTTTGATGGCGCGCGGTACATTTATTGTGACCGCGCTGAGAACATCAGCTCATAAACGCACACGACTCCCGTTCTCCATCTTCATTAGTTTACCGTCTCTGTTCAACAGTTCTGAATCATACATTATTACACAGTACCATACTAAACAGGATTATAGCATTTGCTTATTATTGGTAACAGAAAACAAACACTATAATACTTCCTCATCAAGTGTCAGCAAATTCACATCTAATTTAAACAATTCGGAGTATGTAGTAATTTACTAACCTTGCTAATTGTATTGAACTCAGGTGTGAGATCCTCTGAAATGTGCATTTGTTGACTGCATAAAAAATGACCATCTAATTAAAACTATTTATTTATCAGATTTATTTTTTATTAAGTTAAGTTTTTTCATATTTATAAATTTCAGTAAATATTATGTAAAATAAATATAAATAAAATGTAAGCAATTGTTATGAATGTGTTTTTAACATTTCTTTAAATGAAATAGTGTGGTGATATATCGGCCACCATCCATCTCTAAGATATCGGCCATCAAAAAAAAAATATGGGTTGACCACTAATCTTGAGACTTGGAGGTGGGCTCTTTTTTCTTTGGGCCAGTAAGTAACCGCCCAGCAACCACAAGAGCACTCTAGCAACCGCATAGCAACACATTAAAACCACTCAGAACATCTCAGCAACCGTATAGCAACATTCTGACAACCTCCCTCAAACCGTAACGCAATGCCAGTGATTTTTTTCATGGGAAGGACCACTCAGAAATCAATATCTGCCAGTGTGGACTATATCAAACAGTGTGATCTGCTTGATATCATCTCTGTTCCGTCATTCTAACATGATTATGAAACTCCTAATACATACATTCAGTCTAAATTTGCCTCGGAACGAGCGCACAGAGACCCAGAAGCCCACAGCATTCGCTCTGTGTTCAGGTCTGCCTTCCATTTTGCTATGGAGTGATGCTGATGTCGGAGACCTCCGCCAGTGTGTTTTGGAGTTGTATCTTATTTACTGTATCTTATTATTGATTCATTTTAGGGGTTTTAGCCTATTTCGTTCTTGCTCTGTTGTGATGCTTTTTGTTCTTTTTTGGGGGGGTTTGTTGATTTTCTTTATTAAGAGTGTGAAAACTGGTTCAAGATTGTTGTCTGTCACTCTGCCTCTTCACAACAGCAGTTCTGGGTCTGTAACGGGAACGAGAGCGATCGCTAGAGGAAGGCGGAATATACGCAGCCGCGCAAGCAGAACGCCGATCTGCTTCCAGCTGCAATGCTTTTTATTTATCAACAGGAGAAAAGCCAGACTCCATAAACGTGTCACACAAGAAGTCATTCGTTTTTCTTTCTCGAAACGTAACATTTTCCAACCACGTCTTGACTCAGGCAACAACGTTCCGCTGTGTTGTAAGACATTTCCTCGTCGATATCCGCGCTCACTCGGTAACAGTTACACACGTGTATGGTTTTTTCCAGGTTTTTTACTGAAAAAGTCACAAATAATGCAGGACCAAAGTTTATGTGCCTTTCATCTAGCTTATTTGTAACTTTCCTGGCTGTATATCAGAAACCAACAAACTTCTTGTATTTTCCCCTCTCGATCATGTTACGAGTCTGTTTTTCGCGTGTCCCGCAGTCTGTTCTGTTCGTTTCCCTCAGAAAGGTCAAGCCATATCCTTGTCCCCGTCAAGCGAGACTCATTTGCGATTCTGAATGTGTTACCGGGCCCTTATGGATTCATTCGAACAGTCTTACGCTTTCAGTATTTCACGAACTGCTCCGGATAGACGCCACACTCTGTAAAACGGATACGCGGTTACACTTTTTGCTGATATCGTCATCAATTCCATTAAAAAGCTTTACTTTAAAACATCTGAGACCATAACAAGAAACTAACCACTGAAACCAAAGGATTTGATTGAATTGGAACTGATGCAGCACTGTTCAGATTTAAATATTCTATTGTTTTATTATGATGCAATTGACCCTTAAGATGTAAACTTTAAATTTCAGACATGATGCTTTCTATTTTCCTTTCATGGCTAAATTTATGGGCTATAATTATGCTAATTGAACGGTCTAATTTGCATTAAAGGGAGGGGCTAGACTAAATTAACAGACTGAGGTGTCGCTCAAGCACAGCACACATACAGAAGTGCAAGAGTTGATCTCAGGATGCTTTGACACTCAATGAAATACTTAAGTTATCGTTTTTATGAATGTTTCATTACCAAAAGGAAACAAATGCTGTACATATGTGTTCCCTTGTTATTTTATTTTATTTTTTAACCTGGCCAAAAAATGGTTTCGGGGAACAAGATACACACACCAATATGAACTGGTTTTTATATTTATGGAAATTAACATAACAACACAGTTTGTCTTCTGTATTTTGATATCATACCAGTACCAGCTTTCATTTGTAAAGCCGTTTATGTGACTTGTGGGAATTGGGGAGAGACATGAGCGTATCCAGTTTATGAGTTTGATGTAATAAATGCAAATAGAAGATAAACTATTAAAGAAACATATTTTCTAATTTTTGCAGTGCATGATTGAGTGGAGATTTTCTTTGTATGTTTTTTTTTGTAGAAAGTGTTTTTATTTTCTGTTTATGAATGGCTTATTATTATGCATACTCATTATTAGAGTTATTATTCTTATTCCCACCCTGCTGACGTTTTTCCTAATCAACTTTAATTGTAGCATGCCTTGAATAAATGTCATGACATCTGTACTTTCCTATGTCCTCTGCGTCTTCATGTATTTCCTTCTGGATTTGTCCTTAATTCAGCAGATGTCCTTCCTTGTTCAGTGCTCAGCAAACACCGCTGTGCTTCTTCAGTGCCTGAATCTGAAGAGAGAACAGTCTGAGTTTGTAGGAGTACTGGAATGGTTGTAACTTTCCTCCTCTAACCTCTTCTGCTTATTACTAACTCTCACTCTGCTATCTGCTGCGGTCTAAGCCTGCTCTAATTAAAGGAATAGTTCACCCAAAAAAAGAAAAATGGTTAAGAAGATGTTTAGCTGAAACTCTGGATGGTGATTCCTAAAATGAAGTCAACATTACCGTTATTGTGAGTAAAACAAAAACACATCAGCCTACACAAAATTAATACCTGCATCTTCCTGACAATATATTGAAGTCTTATGAAGCGAAACAGTCCGTCTGTGCAAGAAAATATAACTTTATTCTTCCCGAAAAAATGGGCGTGGCCATTTGTAAATTTAATGGGGGTAGCTTCCGATCTCATTTGCTTCAAAGCTATTTTTAGCTGTAAAAAAACACTCATTTTGTTGCTTGATATTGCAAATTGGTGTCTTATAAACCCAGATAGCACATGTACATCTGCAAAATGTCTGTTAAAGATCTCTTGATCTGGAAAGCATCTGCTGTCTACAAACGTCTGGCAGACGTCTTTCAGATCTCAGTTTTATATACATTCTAAATCATAAACATCTTAAAGACATCTAAAAGGAAACGTCCTATAGTCGTATTGCAGATGAGCAAACACCCTAAAAATACGTCTTGCAGATGTTAATGCAAACATCTAATATACGTCTCTGAGATGTACGTGTGCTATCAGGTATATTATTTTAGTGTATTATCTTACTTATGAACACACTGGTTTGTAGTGCAAGCTGTTTTATTATTATTTAATAAGTTTCCCTATTGTGGCTAATGAACCGGAAGTCTCACCCATATAGGCTTACTTAAGGTGAATATAAAACATTAATCCAGAGCCTCAGAGAAACGGTCCAGACTCCAGAGTGATGTCTAGTTTACAAACGAAGCAATCTTTTGAACCAGTTCTTTTTAGTGAGCTAGTGAACCAATTTACCAACTCGGACTGAATTGAGTTAGCACAGATCTACAAGTTGCTCAATCAAAATTCACTTTCGGATGCCTGACAGTCACTCAAAATAAGCCAAAAATACTGGTATATGTGATATTACGATGAACTCGCCGCTGATATGTGCATGTGTGAACTCAGCACTTGAATGACGGGGCGAAATTAAGAAGTTTGCTTCTCAATGTTTATGTAAAAATGTAAGTTAATGGAGATATTTAATTCACTTTAGACATGTAAAACATCCATGTTTCATATCATTATTGGGTGCTTTAATAATAGACTTCCATTTATGTTACATCATTTTACATTATTTGAACCAGTTTATTGAAACAAACTGTCTGAATAAACCAGTTCACAGATAAGAATCAGACTTTCCTGCTTGCCTGAGGCTGTGGGTTACAGGCAATAATTTTGTAGGCCTAAATAATGTTCAGTTTCTTGCACTATAATGCTTTAAGACCACATCAAGAGCCACAGATATTAACTTTGTGTTTCCTGATATGCTTTTTTGACTCTCAAAGTGACGGCAACTGACTTGCATGGATCACAAGGATCACGGTTTCAGCTAAAAAACTTTTTTTTCTGTTCTACTCCAGAAGAAACGTCACCCATCATGGCCTGAGGGTAAGTAAATTAACAGCTCATTTTAATTTGTGGGTTAACTATCTATTTAACTCTGGACAGGAACGTACTACAAACAGAAATGTTCACTCAGAAGTTCCAACCTCAGCCTTTAATTTTCCAAAACTTTTTTGTTTTACTTCCACAGAAGAAAGCAAGTCACGCATGTTTGACAAGACATGAGGGTAAATGACAGAATTTTAACTGGACTACTTAAGCTGAACTATCTCTTTAAGGCGTTTAGCAAAACTGCTTACAACAGTGCTTTAGCATCGTGATAAACACTTGGCAAGCCTGTCATTTGTAACGCAACCTGGTAAGAAAGCAGTGCATTATTATACCCTGATGTAACCTTTCGGGACTTGTTTACTTCCTTATAGGAAAATAGCTTGCGACCAGGAAGTAGGCTAATGTTGTATTAGACGCCATTATAACGCAGATAATGTAAATGAATTGGTAAACAAACACACACAATGGGGCAGAGTTGATTGTGGAGAGCAGAGAAATAAATGCTAAACACAAGTACCAACTCGTGCCAATTCATTCTGTGGCAAATGAACTGGAATTGATTCCAGAGACATACTTTGGCTTGTCATTTGATTTAACTGCCAAAAGTAAAGACATTTTCACAAATGTCAAACGTTATTTCAAAATAATTAAAAATCTACTTACGACATGATAACGACGGCGTATAATGTAATGAATAGCGTAACGATCATGACAACAATGTAGCATACTGTTTAAAACGTTACAGTTTGATACAACTTAAATATCGTATATGCTTAAATATAATTATATAACGTAATTGAAGTAGTTGTAACAGAGCTGTGTCATATACAGGAGTCTGTATCCACTTGTGTAAGGCTATGAGGCGATTCATGAGACCACTAGAGAGCAGCAGAACACACATAAACGTAATTCCAGACAATTGGTGAAGATGAATGAATGTACTTTTATAAAATGATTTAAATAAAAAAAATACATTGCATTTTGCACAACAGTTTGGTGTATCTGCTTACGGTATCTGCAAAGTTAATCTACAGTTAAATGCTGCGTTACACTAATTGCATTGTTTTCTCACAAGATTAGCCTCAATAAACTACCTGAAAAATATTAAATATCAGCTTCAACTTAAATGCCAAAACGACTCGGAGCAATGAAGATAAAAAAGACCTTTGAAATAAAAGGATTATGGTTTTAAAAACAGACTCTTTCGCTATTAGGATGCGAGCCGATACACATTAGTTTTAAACTTGGTCAAATCCACTCAAGTGTACATGAGTAAAATATGATTTTCTCATATGCTCATGTAAAGAAGCTTCCTATTAATGTATAAATTATGGCTGACTCTGTGGATATGGTAATTGTCCACATCAGAAACTGCCAAAAGAGGAAGAAACTAGATACACCATTTTCTTTTCCTTTAAGATTTCCATTTAAGATTCATTTCCCTGAATTGCCTTCTCCATCTCTGTCATGCAAGTGCAGCATGTTTACTGCTAACAGACCTTTTTGTAAAGTAGCTAACATTATTTATGTTGACTACAGGAATATAGCATGTCCTGTCCCTCATCCCTGACGTTGGATCTGTTTCCTGTAAATGAAGATGAATGAGTGCTTTAGCTCCATGGAGTACTGATGTATGTCGCCTGGGGCTGCAGCCGGGAGCATGTGAAAGACTCATGTGAGTGCTGTAAAGCATCCAGGTCATTGAGTTCAGGTATGAGACTGCAGGCACATCATCATAACATCAGTCCGGAGTCAGACCGGAGTTTCATTTAGTTAATAATACTATCAAAATGCAGAATGCAATTTATAAAAACACAGACTTAAACACATCAGCATGATTATAATAAATAAATTATAATTAATTTTGATATTTTTGTGAGCTTAAAGCAAAAAATCTCAGTTAAGTGTCCTAACATCACAATAAAAAGAAGTTTCAAAGAGATAAAATTCTTGAAAGAAAGGCTCTTAAGATGATTTGCATGTTATGATTAATAAAATGGCATTATTATTTGTTAGAAGAAATATTAGTAATAAAATCGAAATACAATATAACAATAATATAATAGATTTTGTCAATACTATTTTTATCTTTTAAGAAATGAATACTTTTATCCGGCACAGGTGCATTAACATAATCAAATGAACAGTGTAAAGCATACCATTTATAAGAAAAATAATTTTATTTTAAATAATGCTGTTTTTTTTATGTTTCCAGAAATATCTTAAGCAGCACTGTTTTCAACATTAACAATAATAACAGCAATTTTTCTTGAGTATATCAGCATATTATTATGATTTCTGAAGGATCATGTGACACTGAAGTAATGATGCTAAAAATTCAGCTTTAATCACATAAATAAATTACATTTTACAATAAATTAATAAAAATATAGTTTTTAATTTGTTTTTAATTTATAATATTTCACAATATTATTGTTTTTACTGTATTTTCATTAAATAAATGCAGTCTTGGTGAGCATTAGAGACTTATTAATTGGTTGTGTAGTTAAAAATATTTTAACAAAACTTAACATGTTAACTGCCCACCGACTTAAATTCATGTGAACCAACCAACACATGAAAAAATAAAAGATGAGACAATATCACAGAAAGGATCCCTGCGGACCTTCACGGCAGTGTATGAAAATCACAAGTCATTCTGTTACTGTTATGATATTATATATTATATTATATGATATCTCTTTTTATATTAAAGCTTGGAATCAACATCCACTTTCATTGTGTGGAAAAGAGCAGCTAAGACGTTCTTAAAAATCACTCATTTTACGTAAGTGGGCGAGTAAATCATGACAAAATGGTCTTTTGTGGGTGAACTATTCCTGCAGTGTGGAGTTCGTGGGTGAATGCTGCACACCAAGTCAATCATCAACATATATAATTCATATTAAGAGTGGAAATGATGAGATCCTTTTGCTGGCTGATCAGAAGTGTGTGTTTGGCCGCCAGTCACGCGTTGTTCAGTTGATAGCGTGTGCAGCTGCAGGAGACGGAGCTGTAAAGGAGCAATCTTATCTGACACAAGCCATCCAGCCCTAATTACATTGACACATTGCTACAGCAGATGGCTCAGTGGGACTTCCAGTGTCCAACACTCACACATGCCAGCTCCGATTTCTCACTCCACCGGTGGAGACAGTCGTGAGATGAGACAAAGATACCTCTATGTGTGTGTGAAAAATGGACGCCACACCCGGATTACATTACCTCTGCCTCCATCTGAACCTCACCTCTTATCCTCCACACGGATCCGAACAGGCATTCAGAGACACTAGCGTGCTAACAGCAATGTGCAGACAGAATACGACACTTAAGAGAAAAAATGAGAACAATGCAACAAGGAATTCGGACACTAACAGTTAGTTTATAAACACTTGTTTTGTCCAAACAGACAACTTGAACTAGATTAGTTACAAAATCAGCAAAATAAAAACTACATTTTATCAGAAAAAGTAATAACAATCATTAAAAATTTTCTTTTGAATAAATGAAAAATTTAAATGAAATTAAAAGATTTTAATCTAAATTAATTAAATAACAAAATAAAAAGTTTTTTAAATTAAAAAAACATTAATTAATATTAAAATATAATTTATTATTATACTAAATTATATTTAATGTATGAAATTGCACAAATGATAATATATATACTTTAAAAGTATTAAAAAATATATTTTTTAATTTAGATAAAAATGGTACGTAACAAAAATTAAATTAAAAGACTTTAATAACAATGTAATTAAATAAGAGGTTTTACAAATACGTACAAGTAATATGATTCAATTTTAAAAATATATATAATAAAACAATTATTTATAGTACCTTTTGGCAACAGTAAATAAATACATATTTAATATATGTTATTATATTATAGATTTATGAAATGAAAAAAAAATATTAAACTAAATTAAAAACTAATTTTAGATCATTTAAAAATGAAATAAATCTCCAGTTATGTTCATTAAGGAACTGTAAAAATAAAAACAGTTTAACCCAAAACGGCAAATATTTAAAGGTCAAATTTAATTTGTTTGTCAAGCTAGTGGCTTTAGTCAAACTGCCATACAAGCATGGCATACGTCCAGAATACTTCACTGTATACATGTTTTTTCCTTTAAAAAATACAATTATGCATGCAACAATAATAGTAGCAATAGTGTGCTACATTGTCACATGACTTCAGTATGTGTCATGACTTCGGTCTGATCAGCTGGTTGTGGTGTGTGTGTATGTGTGTGTGTGTGTCTTGTCATTGGTACGTGTTTGTTGTTGAGATGGGTTTTGATTTGACTGTTTGCCATGTGTTCATTGTCTTCATGATTCCCCTCCCCGTCGTTATCTCATTAACTACTTAAGTTGCCATCACACCTGTGACTAGTTAATCAATCTATTCTCCCTCTATTTAAGGCCCCTTCGTGTGTAGTCTTGTGTCTGGACCGTTGTGGTGTGAACATGCTACACTTTGCTCGTGACCAACTTCCAGTCTAGTCGTGTTTTCCTAGGCTCCCAGTTTAGTGTTTACAGTTTGCCTTCTCATCTGTCTCACGTTTCTCCAGCTCTCTGTTTTCCCAGTTCCTGTCCTGGCGCTCCTGGAGCTGTGTTTTGTGGCTTCTTCACCCCTGCACCTCTCTGCGCACTCAAGAAGGGAGCTTCCACTCTGACGTTGCGTCAACCCTGACTCTGTGTGCTGTCCTCTCCCCACTCTGACGTTGCGTCGGCTCCAACGCTTGGACTGTGGGCGCTGATCTCCCTACGCCTTACCCTCTCTGCCTCGTGGAGTGCCTGGGGGCTTGATTGGACTGATCCCCTGTTCCTGTTTCTTTTCTTTGCCTTGAATTACGGCCTCCGGCCCTCTTTACCGGCCGAGTTTTGTGTACCGAGACCTTAATAAACATTTGAGTTGAACCTGCAATTGAATCCGTGTTTTTCCCTGACAGTATGTTCCATGTGGCTTAACTGGTTATTTAGTATTTGTTATTCATAATTTGTTTTGACTTAAATATTAGGAATCTAAAAAGGAGGAAGTAAAACAATCGCTGCTTTCAGTTCATCCCTCATACTGGAAACTGAAGGTGAAATTTAGCACAATGCATTGTGTACACCATGCCAATGTAGGAGGCCATCCGGGTGTTCAAACCATAAACATTTGCATACTTTACATAGTCTGAAATGTTAAGAATAGTTTGGTAGCATTGCTATTCCGAAGATAGGTGTTGTGTAACTTTGCAAAAACAGGGTTAATCCTCATAGCAGTGAAACTAAGGTGTCATGTGAGCTCGTAGCCCTGGATTCCTTACATTTTTATTCTGGTAATAGGCAGGGGAAAACTATTAGTGCCATACATCCCATGACCTCCATAAGCTCTAAGACATCATGTGAAAGTCATTCGCTCCAGACTCGTAACAGCAGCAGCCAAGACCCAAAACGCCATTCATTCTCATTACACAAGTACTCCAAAGTATTTAGCTGCATATTCTCACATTGGTGGAAACCACACATGCATAGTCATAGATGTGAAAGTCTGTGCAGTGCAACAGATGTATTTCATTTAAAACATTAGAGTAGATAGTTTAATATGCGTTTGCATTTATCTCTGTCAATGGAGAGCGAAACATTCCTGAAGGGCTTTTTAACACATCGATGCTAAAGATCAATGCGTATCCCTATAAGTCACAAGAACCCCTTGAATATGGAGTGTTTCTGCCAGTGGTGATGTTGCACTAGCGTGCCACTGATATGCCGTTGTTAATTAGCTGCACTGTTTTTCAAGGGTGTGTGGGTGAGGAGAAATTGGTTTGAAATGAGACCTACCCTGCACGAGGGCTTCAGAGCACTCCAGCCTTCGGGAAAGTCATTTAACCCACCGACTCAAGAGCAGATGATGATGGGGGTCTATGCTTTGGCATGCATGTCTATCATTGAACACAAGTGATTATTTGGTCACAGTAATCCTTGTGAGACACAATTGAAGACAATAATAGTTCTGAATTGCCGACATACAGACAGATCTTTCTTTCTGTCTGTATGACAGATAGACTGAAATAGGCAGACAGACAGATAGATATATAAATCAGACAGATGACGGATCCTGAACTCCTCTTCTGTTTTGAGTCTGACCGCAGGTTTCTTAGTCAGAGAGCAGCTGGGGTTTTCTGGATCATGTCCTTTAATCTTAAGAGTGTGCTGATTGGATGATGGGATGAGTCCAACAAAGAGAAGCATTCACATGGAGAGGAAGCTGTCGAGCAGGCGGCAGTCCTGCCTGCTGAGCCGTACTCAGACACTTCAGCTTCAGCAGCGCCTCTCTGTGCCAGAGACTCGGAGCGGACGCCGCTGCCTGTGTAATACTGTAATAACTGATAATCCTGGACTCCTATCTAGCATACTGACAGACAGTCTGTGATTTTATGTACAACAGCTACTTTCTTGCAGCAGAGTGTCAAGATGGGGTGTGTTTATCAACCAGTGCTGGGGATTGGGGGGGTTCTGTATGTTTAGAAGCTCACAGTCAATTATGCAATAACCATTTTAGTGAACAATTACACACCCTCAGGTTTTTTTAGAGAGCAATTACATGTGGAAAACTGACAAAGCCCTTAAGATAACTTTGATTATCCTAGTTAGCTATTGAGTTCGGTGCACTCTGGACCCAGTGACTGGAACTTTCACTGGAATCGTCTTTGCGTTATTTATAGAAATCTTCTCGAAGACTTTGGTTACTGCATAATTGAGGTTGACCATTATAATTTTTCACCTACTGTTAGTGATTTGAAGTGTTTAGTCACAGGGCTAAACACAACTGCCTTGACACAGCAGTGAATACGCCTATCATTGACTGTTAAGAGAAGATAAATGGATTGGAAAAATGTTATTGTGCAACTGAATCACTACACGCCTTTATACACAGCATTAACAATGGCAGAAAACAATCCTTAGATTTGTAGGAGGAATCAAGCCATATCTAGAGGACAGAATATCAACGAAACTAGGGTGGGTACACTTTCGGGCTAGTAAGCAACCATCCAAAACACCCTGGGAAACACCTTAGCAGTGCAATGACTCCATTCAAAACAACAACTGTATCACAGCACGCATTTATTCACACACACGCACACACACACACACATCGCGCAAAACTCTGTATTCGAACAGTCAAGAGCAAATACTTAAACTCATAACAAAACATACAGTCACTGATTCCGAAGCAGCAGATTGTCAGAGCATTGAAAGAAGCAGATTGTGAACATTTGGCCTGCATTATGCAAGCATTTCCACATCGTGACGTAGACATGTGGGGGCGTGTTTGAATGAGCCGTTTTAGGGGTGTGTGGCAGAGTCTTAACTTTGATAAAGAACATCTCTTTGGGTTTGAGACTTTAGTCTTTGCCACTTCAGGGATCTTATCTATACACAATCAGCTTGTAACACTGAAAAGAGAAAGCAACACTTGAAATCGCATCATATGACCCATTTAAATGAGTACCCTTACTAAATAATTCAGCAGACATGTCATAAGATATTATTCAAAAATGTATTGCATGAGTTGAATACATTGCTTATCAGTTCAACATTTACTGTGGAACTTCCAGTTCAGTAAGTTTGCTAAAAATAAATGATAAACAACTCATTATTTAGTCTAGACCACCCAGTGTTTTATTAGACTGGTTTATGTATTGTATATGCAAATAAATGTTCATTTGAAAACTTGTTTTTCAAAATACCTAATGAAAAGTATTAAACTTCACAAAATAATAAATAGTAATCGACTCTCTATAAACCTTCAATTGTTTTTTTATTTAGCTTTTTATAGCCATAGTAGGACACAATAAATAATGCATCAATATGAATATTTAAACATAGCTCCATACAGTCAACTTTTAAGCGACTCTTACATGTAATGCCTGTAGGAAGTTACAGCGAGTTGTCAGCAAGATAGTGTTTTATTCTCGTGGCACCTGATCTCCATCCATGCCCCGTTCCCCTAATAATGGCCTGCTATGATATGAGAAGCACTGACAGGCGTCCTGCAGGCAAAAACACAGAGCTGATAATGCAGCAGATAACACAAAGAGACACAACAGTCAGACATGCGCTACATAGACCGCATCTATGCGGGAATATTTAGAGTTGCAGGGATTGCTTGTGTGTTGGGGTCAGTGAAACACTGACGGTGGACTGGGAGAGCAGATGGATGGTAACGCTTGTGTTAGAAGTGAATCACACTGACCGCCAGCACACTCACATCCCTCAGCCTTTATTTGACCTGCTGTAACGCCATTATTTACAGATACACACCGAAACTACTGGGCTGACATCAAGTCAAGTGATAGGGTGACAGGAAATGATGCCAAATACCAAGCATTTTTCCATGGAAACACACCATTGCACTGTTATGAAAAAATAGTTATATAAAGTTATATAAAAATTGTTATACTCACCCTCATATTGTTCCAAACCTGTATCATTTTTTTGCGGAACACAAAATAAGATATTTTGAACTGTTTTGTCCTTACAATGGAAGCCAATAGAGTCCAAGTCAATATTTGCGTTTACGTGTATTCACAATTCTGAACATGAATCATACCTTCTAACAGAAACTGATTCATACATACCATTCAAAAGCTTGGACTCAACGTTTTTGACAGAAATTAATACTTATTCTACAAGGGTGGATTAAATGTATCAAAGGTGACAGTAAAGACCAAGAAATTGTTGTAAAAATAATTCTGTTTTTAACTAAATACATGTACTTTTGAATTTGCATGAAAAACAATCTTGAAAAAATCTTTTTTTTCTCACAATTGCATTTTTAGATCTCAAAGTTCTGACTTTTCTCTCAAAGTGCGAGGGGAAAAAAAGTCTGAATTGTGAGATAAAAATGTTTACTTACCTTTATGTTTTATACTGTGACAGTTTTTAACACAGATAATATTAATGTTTCCTGAGCAACAAATGAGCATTTTAGAATGATTTCTGAAGAGTCATGTGACATTGAATCTGGTATAATGATGCTGAAAATGCAGCTTTTACAGGCTATAAATAAATTACATTTTACAATACAGTCACACAGAAAAGTGTTATTTTAAATTGTACTCAGTATTACTGAACAGCCTTGGTGAATAATACTTTTTTGAAAAACATTGAATTTTTTTTTACTGATTGCAAACCTTTGAGCAGTAATGTTTTTTTCTTCATGTGAATTAATGTTTATTAATGCAGAGCTGTTCTGAATGGTTATTAGCACATTGCTAATGTTGTTATCGGTGGTTACTAGCTGATTACTTGCTAACCAAAGCTGCAAAAACGAAGAGGTCTCTGCGTCTCTCTGATATTCTGGGATCTCATTTATAAAGCGTGTGTACACTCATATTTGATCTTAGACTGTGCATACGCTTAAATCATATTTGTAAAAACTGTCTTTGATGTGGAAAAGAGCTTAGCGTCGTGTCAGGGTCCGAGCAGACTTTTTCATGTTCGAGTACTGCAGGCTTTTGAAAATGTAAGCGGTTCTTGCGGCTCGCTGTTGTAAATGAAAGAATTTGGATGATGACTGGTGATCTTTTATATGTTAATGACATTAATTAGGAGTCATTTACAAGGCAGAGAGCGCACACATTTGCGTGCACGTTCAAGATCATTTGCCATTCATAGGTTTCACATATGAAAGAATGCGTTTGTTCATATTATGAACAACACGTACTCATATTTCAGAAATGATCGTAGGATCAATTTTAGGATGGTTTCTGCGCAACATTTTATAAATGATGCCCCTGGTCTCTAGAAATGGCTCGAGTCTCTCCTTTAGTGTAACACAGGGGCACCAATCAGAGCAGAGTACAGTCTTAAATGTGCTTAAAAGATTCTTCTCAGCGATGCCATGAAAGAACCATTCAGTCAAATCTCTTTCTTACCCTTATATCATTTGAAGAACCTTATTTCACTACAAAGAACCTTTTATGAAACAGAAATGTTCTTCAGATATTAAAGGTTCTTTATGGAACCATGTAAACAAAAAAGGTTCTTCTATGGCATCGTGAAGCACCTTTATAATAAACGATAACATGTCATCTGATTACGTAATCATATTCCAAAAATAAAGTACTCAGAGTATATTGCATCTTAAATTGCTCATAATTAGATTAGTTATTTTTTTTAATGGAGTACAATAATGATTACATATTAGATTACATTTTCCTGTAAAAAAAATTACATTTCCATACCATACCATTTAGCACCTCTCAAACAATTAAGACCACGTATGAAACAAATATTTATACAAGTTACTAAACACTGTTATCATCCTCCAGTGACCCTTGGGAGCTGTTGATTTAATGTAATGTAATTTAAGAAAATAGAATGCATTTCTTTCTCTTTGCTTTTTTGTATCAATATGATACGTTTAAATCACGTTAGATGAAAAAAGTAGTCAGAATACATTACCTAAAATGAGCAACCTAGTTACTAAATACAGTTTTCATAATGTAATCTGTAATCACGGACATTACAGTAATCTGCCCGTCTTTAACAACAGTGCAGTGACGCTTAAACACCAAATGCCTAATATTTAAGGTCAGGGGTTTTAGCACGTACATTATTGTTTATCAGCGTCCATAAAAACAGTTTTCTTCGAACCTCAAATTATATACCAAGTAAAAAAAGTCATGCCTAGATCCTATGAATGATTTAGCATTTCAGACATGTGATGTGGTGAAAGAATGGTGGCACAGAAACTCAAACACAGGAAGTCAGACCGAGGGGCAGGGAACTGACTTCCATCGCTTTAAAAGAAGCTTTTGTATTGCTAATGCAGCTAACCATGAACTACTAAAACTACTCTAAACATAACAATGAGGATCACACACAACAGATTGAGATGAGGAAACACGCACTTCTTATATTGCTTGATAAAGCTTTAATTTATCTGTAATGACACAGTTTCCAGCTGTGGATTACACATTCAGCATCAAGAGTACAGTACACAACATCTACAAAATAACACAAAAGTTCAAAAACTGAAGTCTGTCCAGCCATACCTTTACACTGCAGAAAAACCAACAAAACTCGTAGCGAATAACAAATACAAATGTACAACTTGATGAGAAATTAAGCCTTAGGAAGCAGTGTATGTAATGGATATCAACCAAACTTCATAAATAAACATATTACATATTATTCTTTTTTTTAATTAAAAGCTGTTTTTTTTTTACATTTTGTCAACTTTACAGCACATAAAATAAAAGCGGTGGATCACAACTAGACTTTTTTTCTACTCTGACTGATGACCGTATGGTAAACATGTAGCGGTAGTTTCTCTCGGTCGCGTTGAGTCCAAGGCTGTTGTAAAGAACGAACATTTAAGAGTGAAATGTCATTACTAATGTAATAGCACAGGATGTGACACTTAAACTCAGACTGGCTTGGTCTCAAGATATTTTTAAACTGTCTAGCTCACAACAATATTGTTTCAGATCCCGTAAATGCGGCCCAGTTGATGCAGACTGAATTTCTCAATGCTTGCTTGTTTTAAGTAAACGCACATTTTCTCACTTCTACACGGCACCATACAGGTCACCAGTCTTTTACAAAACATGTTAATCCGACAAACATACAACTGTACACTCACGGAAAAAAAAGTCCAGTTCCCCACAAAACGTTACGACAAGAAAATCCTTTCAGAATTGACATCAAAAAAAGGCAATATTTCTGCAAACACGCAGTCAGCAGCTTTCTCTCACAGCCACGCGAAGAGGTGAAAAGTCTAAACGGGAAATATACAGTGCATCGTAAACTTTTCGTAAATGAGGTGACGTTTCTTTTTGACAATATTTCACATATATCATAAGCAGATATGGCTGAAAGTCAAAGAGAGGAACTTGAAGAATAGTTGCAAGAAAATGCCAGCTTTCCCATTCCCTAGTTTCTACCGTGGTGTTTCAGGCGTTACCGATGGACGATGAAAAAACGTTAGTCACATGTTCATGCGAAGGTACATTCAGTTTTACCAATGGTGCAGAACTACATAACACAACGGGCCTTATTCAAAAGCAGAACGAATTTCTTAGTCATTCATAAAACCATTCTTAGGTAATAACTTATCCTGAAACCATTATTATATAATTGTCGCATCGAATTTCAATGCGATCGTTTACGCAAGAATGGTTTTAACTAATTATTCAATCTATATTATGCAAGAATGCATGAAATTATTCAATTCAATGCAACAATTTACTAAATAATTATAGGAATAATGTGCACAACATTGTTTGCGATAACTGACGCCAAATTGAATAATTAATAAAAATGTAAAATGTTACTTTCTACTGAATACTTTCAAACTAATTCCAATTTACAAAAAAATAGTTTGAGCAATTATTAAATGTAATGGTTTCACAAATGAATTCCATTTAGTTTACGTAAGAATGTTTTTTGTACGATTTCGCAAAAACGTATTTCATGAATGAGGGCCACCGAGGTATGATCAATGTGTCACGGTCAACAAAACCTGAAATGTTTACTACACCACGAATGGACACAGAAATGGGTTTGGAAGCTTGCTTTCGTTTCACAGCCTGAATAATGTATATGATTATTGCTAATTGATTGATCCCCAACTATTAATACTTCAACTGCCATATTACGAACAAATGGCATTAATTTTGTGGCCTCATGCACAAAACACAGTTTGTTTCCAACAGTCAGCCCAAAGCCTTCAGTAGAACACAATCAGATGTATTAAATTAGAAATAACAAACCAACACCAAAACAAACACAAACAATGGAGGGTTGGCATCGGGCTAAAACAGCGTTTAGTACTTCCTAAATGGCAGCTGATGGAATATGAAGACATGGACACGGCTCAACAGGTTTTCTTTTGAATCACATATTATGGTTTTAAAATAACAACAAGGGTTGAACAGTTCAGGTGAACGAGTAGATGATCTGTTAAACAATACTGCCAGTGCTGGCATGGGTTTATGAATGCATCGCAGCAGGAGTCAAGAAATTAGGAAAATGCAGAAAGAGCAGTTTAACATCAAAGCAAGCAGTTCCTCAAGATACAACCGTGGAAATAAAGGGGAATATGGAGAAGAATGTCAATTGTTTCGTGAATACTGTTTGACTGTAAGAGTATGTTAATGGGGAACGAGTAGAGTGCAATTGGCATATTTTGAAATGCATCAGTGTGTAAACGCAAATGTTTATATATACAATTTAACACACTCACTCATGCCAAATTGTTTTAACTCAAAAAAATGAGTACACTAACTTATCAAACTCTTTACGTCAAGTGAATTTGGTTTAAGGGCTAAGTGAAATGGCATCGGATGAAATGTTTGGACAATTTATGCACTCATATCCAGTCAAACATCAAGAAAATAATGACAGTTTCTCAAACAAACAGCAGGAAATGTGTTTTAGCAAACCCTGATCCTGGTACGAGAGCAACTACTGCAGAGAACGAAGGACGGGAAGATAAAGACCTTGAAGAAAGATGCCAATATTATAACAATAAAACCGCTTGCTCTTCAAATGGCACTTAATTTCATTAGATATGAGATTAAATCTGCAGATATCATGTTGAGGAGTAAACCTCGTGCTCCAATACTGCAGGGAGAATGCAAAGACTGTACAAGAGTCGTCGACAGTATGCCACAATTCCCTATGTATAACCTTTACCGAAGATATTGCTATGTCCAGTGAACAATAAATGGACCCGAGTGGATCCGTTTCGAGCATTCAAAAGTCCAAAAATGTATCAAGTATGGCAAGAGTGCTGTATGTTGAGAGCAACACTGTGATAAGCAAGTGATCCATTCATACGCTAGCGCCATTTTAAAAGGCTTCAGTCATTCTCAACTCTACTATTATCATTAAAAACGGTACTGTTCGTCCAAACTCATAAAATGGATATGTCACGAAATACAGAGTTGTTCAACCACCACTAAACATGTTGCAGGGACCTTTAAAAATAAAAAAGTAACATTTAGATACGTTTTTTTCAGGGTTACTGATGCCAGCTGAGGTGCCGCCTCCTCGACAGACAGTTTCCACACAAGTTCTTCTTCATAACTTTTGGCTCATCTAGAACGAAGTCTCAATTGTCAAGAGACCACACAGGAAAACAAAAAAAGCACCAAGGACATAAATAATCTATTTGCAAAAAGTCACAGGTTAAAAACTATCAGAAGTTGGAATAAAACCCAAAACGAACAAAAAAGATAGCAGTTCATTTGTCCATCTGCTTCCACATCTTCTCAGTTCTGTGTCCATGTTCACACCAGTGCATAGTCCCAGGCACACAGTGCCGTTTAAACTTCCAAGATTTCTTCTGCCGTACCTCCACAGCGCAATCGGTAGCGTCCTGTCCTCCAGCTGATGGTGGGGTCCCAAAGAGCGGACAAGAAAATCTGAATTGTCATGGACTCCCTGATGAACCAGGCCACAGCGTAGTCCAGCTTGGAGAAGGATGGAGGACCGCCCTTTAAGAAACAATAAGAATTACAAGAACTGACAAACGTTGCAGTTCAACATAAAATGGCTTTGATGAACAACTTCGGTCAACTTTT
The DNA here is from genome assembly GCA_003573665.1 of Oxygymnocypris stewartii. Taxonomy (NCBI): domain Eukaryota; kingdom Metazoa; phylum Chordata; class Actinopteri; order Cypriniformes; family Cyprinidae; genus Oxygymnocypris; species Oxygymnocypris stewartii. Next base: position 675,268 of record QVTF01019389.1, on the reverse strand, counting down.
GCTTGAAAGACTTGAAAACCATCTGTTCATGGAATTTCCTCAGAGTTGATTGGATGTCAAACTTCAGAAATGTGACATGTCTGCGTAGAATGAGGTTGGGTTTGGAATTCAACCCAGAAACAATTAAGCAAGGCTTGATTTTATCCATTGAGAATTGATTGGATCGTCAAAAATCATTGTTTTGTACAAGAAAGGAGCCAGAGCTGAAGTTTGGGTAACACTTGAGTTTAGGGACTCAATTTTCACTATTAACTAGTTGTTTATTAACGTGCCTATTATTAACATATTGGCTGTTTGCTAGTCCTTATAAACCACATATTCTGCATTCCCAAAATCTACATTCCTAAACCTACCCAATACCTAAACTTAACAACCACCTTATTAACTATTAATAAGCAGCAAATTAGGAATTTATTGATTCAAAAGTCATTAATGGTTTGTTAATAGCAAGAATTGGATCTTAAAATAAAGTGTGACTGAATTTTGCAGTGTTGTGTCTCACCTGTATTCCTCTCAGCTGGATGTAATCCGAAATGAACCAGGCCAAGCAATGGCACAGAAAAAACACCATGATGTCCCAGCGAAACACATGGTGGGCGGCCCAGCCGATGATGAGACTGGCCACAAAGCACTCAGTGATGGGCTCGAAGATGGTGAACGGCAGCATGTTGATTCTCAGTTTGGCCCATCTAGCAAGAGCAGGAAACAATGAGATGAGCTCAGAAGTTATTTTTGCACCACAAAATGGGAACTGGTACAATCTAAAGCCACAAAAACAACATCATATGTTACAGTTGGATAACTTACTCTGATAAACATTTTAAAATCTATTATATAAGATATGCTCCATACTATGATGCAATGTAAAAGGCAGGAATCCATCAGCAACACTATCAGAAAATTGCGAACAGCAACAAAATGAACCCAGTCCCATCACTGCGCCAGAGGTGGCCCCATCAGGAAAAGAGATTGGTTTCACTAGCGAACATAAAAAGCTGATTGAACAACCGGCGTACCTGATCATGCGAGACTGGAATTGTGCAATGGAGTACGAGCCAGAATTCTGCATGGCTACCTGCGTTGCCATGGAAAACCTCCATCCTCTGCAAGAGAAACACCACATCATTGCTCTGGCAAATACAGGACGTTTTAGCCGAGGCGGAGATATATGATTCTGAACACACATTAAAGCAATATTTTCATTCAAGACAAAACATTTGGTTATGATTTATTCACTGTCATGCTGCTCCACACCCATATGACCTTGAGATGATCTTTTCCACACAATAAAAGCATCGGGAAACCAGACTGTAAAGCTATGAATAGTAATTAAATTGCTGCATTCAAATAAATTAAAGACATACTAAATGCTATTGTATGATTTCTAATTATTTGATAAAGAGAAGATCAAAACTGAAACAGGTATTCATTATGAACCTCAATGTTATATAACTGAATATACATGGAAGCGAATTCGAGTTCACATGGGTAACAAATTCAATTCTTTGGCATTAGTTACACAAAGCTATTGTATGGCTTCAGAAACCTTGAGGACCACTTTTATGATATATTTTTTTATGTTTTTGAAATAGTTGTCAGTATTGTTATAATTAAACAAACTAAAACCTTAAAAACATATTATTGGAAAAAATACATTTAAAGCAAAACATGTATTTTTTTTAAATCTCAGCTAGTTTTCATTTTTAAATGTCGTTTAGTTTAGGTGAAGTGCTAAAATAAAGTTAATTAATAAAAATAGACGTAAAAAAATGATAATTTACTAAAACTTCAAACCTAAAGTGAAAAACAAAAATCTAAAAACGACTATTAACTATTCAAAATAATAACAAAAGCTATAATAGTGTACCAGTGATATAAAAACACTGATCGTTGCCGCTCGACAGCCTTCACTTTCATTGAATGGAAAAGAGCAGCGTGAACATTCTGCTAAACATCTCTTTTTGTTGCACGGAAGAAAGAAAGTCAGATGTTTGGAACTTCATGAGGGTGAGTGAATAACGGAATTATAATTTATTGAATTATTTTAAAGACAATGAAAAACTGTAACATGTAAAATGTATGTAGAGTGTGATATCAAAAGGATATTTAATATTCTGGCAAACCTGTCTGCGATGGCCTTGGCCATGAAGTAATCTTCAGCGATGTACTGGGCAAACGCAATCAGCCCGCCCGCTTGGTCCAGGATGTCCTTCCTCATGAGACATGACATCCCCGTGACGCACTTGATTCCCATTACATTGGCCGAGATGTAGGAACGAGGATGTGACGTTCCAAAATAAACCTGCAGGATTTCACATGGGACAGTGTTTATACGTGACATAATTAATCTCAGAGGATTTGACGCATTAACAAGCGCATTACGTGTGTAAACGCTTCTGACGATTATTTATTAGCAGAGCTGTTCATTTAACATGCTAATATATCGACTTCTAAATCTGTTTTTGTAACGTCAATAGCTCATCCGTCACAACAATGTAACATTTATTTGATTAAAAGACGATTAGTGATTATGTTTTACAGGGTTTCTGCAGGTATCATCAAATCTAATTTAATGCTCTTTAAAAATGTATTAATTCCATATATACATACATATATGATTTAAAACACTAAGCTCATAACATTATGCAGTTGTAATTTTGTAAGGTATATTCATTAATGAAATTTAAGAATTTGAATATGAAAGAGAACACTAGCTTTTGAAAGAAGTCTCTTCGCTGCTCTTTTCCATACAACGACAGTGAATAAAAGTATTTCAATAAATCAAAAAACGTAGCTTCTGCATATTAGAGTGACTTCACTGAAGCCTGGAGTAACGGTGCTGAAAATTCAAACTGAATCACAGGAATACGTTCTATTTTTAAAATCCATTTACAATAAAAAAAAAGTTATTATAAATTGAAATAATATTTTACAATATTACTGTTTTTATTGTATTTTTGATCAAATAAATACCGCCTTTGTGAGCAGAAGAGACTTCTTTCAAAAGATACTGTTATCTTTTATATTCAAATTCTTACATTTCATTAATGAATATACATTGGAAAATTACAACTGCATATTAATGCTCTGAGCTTAGTGTTTTAAATCATTTTTAATATGCAAATATGAAAATTAGGAAAAAACGCACTGATACTTTACAAATATTAGAGTATTGTAAAAATATTAAAGTGACTGTGTTGATAAGAGAGCATTTGAGTCATTAGTTCAACTGATTCATTCAAGAATCAAGAAAGTGCCTCTCTTTATGAATGGATCACTGATTCATTGACTCAAATGATTAATTCAAAAACGCAGAGTCATTCAGTAACGAAACGCCGCTGTGTGATGCTCGGAGATTAGTAAATGATTATTACGCATTTATTGAATTAATAAAATCTATGTCAAATCTGCAATCGTGGTGATATTAGGAAAACAGCACTCTCTTTTGGTCGTCATGTTGCTTAACTAGGCTACATCATATCATTCTCACCGAAATTGCTGAATCGCACTACACAATTTATTCCTGACTTCCCGAAATGTACATTCTCTGCTCTTAGTTTTACTCCTTTATGTCCCAGTTTGTCGCTGTCCAAACATCCTGCGTTATGGCACATTAACACCGACCGGAGGCGATTACCAAACTGGTTCCACGTGTGAATCCCACCAAAATTAAAAAGTTATTAAATATGAAGGCACTATATTCAAAATAAACATGATATTTTTCTTCCAAACCATCTAAAAGTGTTTAATGCCTGTAGAAATAAATGTAATGACTTTTAATGCTATTTAAGGCCTTATTGTTTTGCAAAAACACTTTAATGCCCTGCGGAAACCCTGTTTTACTTGGAGCTTAATAAAAACGTTATAAATAAACCAATTTTGTCAGCAGTTAATGAATTTTAATATTGTACTGATTTGGCAAAAGAGCTTTAAAGTTAAGAGGAACAACAACATATGGTGTCCCATTTCAAGTCTCTACTGGCAACAGAACCACAACTTCTCAGTTTGATTGCAGTGTGACAGGACAGAACAGCACTTCCTCCAACACACAATAGTAATGACGTGTTCACAAGCATCTCATAAAACCAGAGCTTTCCAGACGACAAAGAATTCAGAAGGTCACTAGTGAAGGCTGCTGACCTGCTCCAATGTGGCGGCAAATCCTTGTCTGTCTGCCACGTAAGGAAGGCCGTGAACCAGTCCCACCTTCTCCGTCATGTGATTAGCCATATCAGAGAGAGTGTCTGGCTTCACTGTTGATATTAGATCAGAGATGTTCAGAGGGAATCTCAAGGTCATGTCAATCTTTTTACAGGAAAAGATTAATAAAGAATTGTATCCACTGAAACACTTTAAGATTTGATCATCTGTTTAAAGCGGTCGGTTTTAAATGATAATGTGGGCAAACTCACCTTGAATGCCACTGTCACAGATCCAGACCAGTTCGTACCTTGCCCCTTCATAAGCTGGCATGAGGTTATTTATTTTTGGATTGATGCCAACCTTCTTACCTCCTAGAACGAGATAAAGAAAAGATGTCAGAAACTGCAATTAGGGCTGTAAATGTTTCCTACGCCCCATGAGGCCTTGCGTCACAAGTGGGAGTGTCTTCCGGTTCGAAGTAAACAAGCGGGACTGTCTGAGTTTCTCTGTGTCTGGAGAGCTCAGTGCCGCGGATCATTTCATCTAGTTACCAGCTAACATAAACATTAATGACTAATTATAGCTCAAAACTCACTTTCACTTCTGTTTGAGATCCGATGTAGATTATGTCAACAAAGCAGAAATAGGCCATGCAAAAGACAATGCATGCATTACCATGGTAAACATAGTAAATATGACTGCCTGAAAAAATCTAACAAGTGATGTATGTATTTATTTGCATATTTTATCTGTCAATAAGTCTCCTCTCTTTATACCCGAAGTTCATTTATAGCTCCGACGTATGTCATAAATCATTCACCTAGTTTTGTTCGGGAGCTTCCTCTGTTTTTTGACTGAAAATATTACAATATCTTGGGACTAGAGAGAGTGCTAAAGCTACTCATGGTAATATTTTTGATGGAAAATGATAAGAAATGATCATTCTTTCTAAATGTGATGTAGACCTAAACTGTCTGTGACTACAAATAAACAGAAACAGACGCGACTGAATAATAGGCTGTGTGTGTCTTTCTTTTGTGAAATATGGTAAATACTAGAGCTGGGCGGTATGACCAAAAATTTATATCACGGTATTTTTCTAAATGATGCCGGTTTCACGGTATATGACGGTATTTATTTCTTCATGCATGACCGGGTGTTAACCACATTTTCTACTAACTGAGGAAAAACTGCATTAGATTGACTTACAATGCCATATTTTAGTGTCATGATGAGTGAAAATTCCACACTAAATACAGGGGTTAAAGCAAAAAAAATATTTTGACTGAAAATATTTCCTCGGCCACAGCCATACGGCTACAGTCACACACAGTTTAAGAGCCGTGTTTCTTCTTGTAATTAGGAGCGCTTGTCCTCCAAATTTAAAATATTTAGGAGCGCCTTCTGATCAATAATAAAACAATTCTGATAAAAAATTTGTCTTCCGAACACGGTGACATTTGACTCCTTAAAGTGACTTACAGGGGTATTTTATTTTTACCTTTGCAATAGCATAATTTTCATCTACTTCAAATTCAAAAATTTACGTTTATAAGCTTTTTAAAATGTATATTTAAAACAATATAATAAGTAAATTATGACAAATAAGTTACCAATCATGAAATTAGTATTAATAAAAAAATAATTTGTATAATTTGGCACAGAAGAACACAAAAGTGGCTTGAACGTACATTTTCAGTCGTTTAATGAGGCTCAGATGTGGCATGAGTGCAATTACATTCATAGATTCATGTGGACATTAATGTTTTACATATAAATTAGCTTTTAGTGATGCACAACGGCTCAGCTGTTACTTTATTTTGAACTATTTTCGTTGATGAAATGGAACAAAATCATGCAGTACTTGTTTATTGATCTTTTGTATTAAATCAATATATCACATTTGCAAACTCCCCTTATAATTATTAAAAGCTCTCTCCTGATCGTGATCTGTGGGCGCACAGAAATTAAGAGTGCGTGAGTGAGCTCAAGAATCAAAAGCACGTGCAAATGTGATGCATTCTGTCGGAACCTGTGGGAATGAGTATAATTATTATTAATAGCGGGAATGTAAAACCCGGAGTGGATCCAGAGCGGAGTGATTACAGAACGCTTAGAGTGGAGAGATGAACGTGCTTTAATCCACTCCAGGCTTTGATCACATCCCCCTCAACAGACTGAATGCACCTCGTCTTTGCTTCATTTAACACCTATTCAAGCTAAAATCAAGACATTTATAACACTATTTGATAAATGTAAGCGTATTTACGGTCTTAAAGTTATGAAAAGTGAATTCAAGAAGGCGGGAACCCTGCAATTGACGGGAATCCGTCGTATCGACGGAGAACTGTTGTGTGTGAGAGCCGCGGGAGCTGATGGCAGCAGACGGTGGATATTTGTTGTGGATGACTTCTTCTCTCTCATCACATTCTACTAGTGCTTCAGTTTCTGAACGTTCACGCTTAGTAACACATACAGCTGTATCCTCGCCAAAATGCAATAGTGAAAAGAGACCCCTCTCTAACAGTGTCGCGTTTCAAACGTTATTTAAATGACACCGGTATTGCGGTATTTAAAAAATTCATATCGTAAGAAAAATAAACACCGGTATTCGATATGAACCGGTATACCACCCAGCACTAGTAAATACCACTTTATTTCTGTGTGACTAATTATCAATCTGACACAAACTAATTAATCAATGTAGCACTTATTATTGTAAAACTGGTCTTTAAGAAAACAACATTAATCGCGTTCGTTTTGTGATCTTGCTAGTTCCAGGGATTTATTTGTGATAACTTCTCTTTGTTGGTGAAATGATGGGGTTGTGTTGTTGTTCAGCGAGGTGTGTAAAGGACGGGTTTTAGTGAAGCGCAACAGAGCGTCTGGCCTGATTTTGGGCTCGGTGCTACAGGTCTGAGGCTATTAGCACCGCCTGGTCTACTGAAAACACTGGCTCGCACTGGCCCAACTGTGGAAAATACCCCAAAAACACGTAGCCTCTTCGCTAATTAACACACAAAATACCATTGGTATACTACTTCAGCCACCTCTCCGGAAGTTTTGCCCATGTTCTTGTTTACAGCAGCGCCCCCCCGGAAACTTGTGGATAGCATCATGAAATCTGGCCACTTTGAAAGAAACAAGCGTGTGGTGTTTTTGTTTTGTCAGTTACAGATGTTCCCAGGGTAGAATCACATGGATAATAATATATCCTCAATATTAAAGCATATTAGAAAACATCTGGAATTAAAATATTTCTCTTTTGGTGCACTTATGTTATAACGGGGACTACATTCTATGTAAGCTGACTGATATCCAGTCCACAATAGTCATAAAATAATGATTATTTCTATGCATTTTGAATACAACACCCATCCCAGTTCTGCCATGTTCTCATCTAGAGATCATAAGCCATATCAGAGAGATTTTGTATATTACTCGTATACTATTATAGCATTGAGTAATATTTTGAAATAGATTTTCAGAATGAATTTTAAAGCTATGATTTTGCCATTTTTAGTTTTATTTTTTTTAATAATATTTCAATTTAGCTATCATTTATTTTTAAATCAATTTTAGTACTTCAGCACATTATATTTCAGTTAATTGCCAAGACACCATTTCAAAATCTTATTTTTTAAATAATATTTTTTAACTTATTTTAATTAACAAAAATATCTAAATATTTTTAGTTAACAAAAGAACATAATTAAACCACATTAGCTTGAATGAAATATGCAAACTTGAACCTGAAGTGAATTATGCTCATTCTGTTCCTCTTCAAATTACAATAAAAACTATGACTGGGAATTCAAAATTCACATTGACAGAAGTCATATTATTATATTATTATTAATCATTTGATTTGAAATTAAAATGCACATTGATAGAAGTCATTATAATAATACAATTAATATATTTTAAATTAATGCAGGATACTTGATTAAATAATTTTAATTTAAATTAAAATGCACATTGATAGATGTCATGTTTAAAAATATAATAATAAAAAAATGCAAGATTAGATTGATCAAGCAATTACATAAACTGTAACAGGTCTAGCGTCCATCAATAAAGCAGCCGCTCTGTAAATGCTCTTTATGGATGTGATGTTTATTTGTGGACTGAACAGCTAAAGATCATATGGCGCAGGGCCTCTGAGAGCACTAATGCATTTCCCCCGTCTGGCTGATGGGGTAAGCGACTCGGAGAGGTTTAAAGCAACACAACCTCGCAGACGTTACTTGTTTTCTAACATGGCTTCAGCTTGATACAAAGCAGTGGATGAGATCTCCAGGACAGCCCGTCTCTCCTGACTGTTTGTGCCGTAACACACTGTCTGAAGCCAGCGGACCGGATAACAGGACCCCAGAGAGACACCCGCTCCAGTCACCAGCTGTTCCTAAAGAGCAAGAATCAATATCCACTCCGAAAGCTACATTTGCGTATACACAGCTGAGTTGTGGCGCACACGCGGGGCTTCGTGTTCCTCTTAAGGGGCTCCTCAGAGACCCTGCCATTTCCCTGCACACGACGAAACAAAACTGTCAAAGACAGCGGAATCAGCGAGGGACGAGAGATGAACCTCAGCTCAACACCACACTGCCTGAGCTTTCTGTATTACTGGCTCCATTTCACATGGAAAGAGTGAGATTATCATCCAATACTTACCTATAAATAACCTGGCGTCAACATTGGGATATTTGCCCAGCAGCTTTTTACAAACATCAATGGCTGGATCGTCGTGGTCTTGGACGCACAGCAGAATTTCATACTGTGGAAAAATGCAGAAAGCATTTTGAGCAAATCAAGTCATTATGGCACAATAATACACTTATAGAGGCACACAGTTCATAAACGCTGGCTGTTTCTATGCTATTCAGTTCCCCACAGAGCAGCACAAGCTGTGAGTAGATCAAATTGACCAAATAATGGCTGCCGATAAATCAATCTGTTATACATATCATGGAAAGACATTAATATATTCATTACACACAGAGCAAAGAGGTTAGCCAATCATAACTCATCTTTTTAAAAGTTTTATTGTTATTGAATGAAGTTTCTTGTGTTTACCAAGGCTGCATTTATATCAAAAATACAATAAAAACAGTAATACTGTGAAATATTATAACAGTTTAAAAGAGCCGTTTATTATTTTAATATTTTTAAAATGTAATTTATTCATGTGATACAAAGCTGAATTTCATCATCATATCTCCAGTCTTCATCGATTATTATCAATGCTGAAAACTGTGATCAATGTATTTACAATTTGTATCAATTTATAAATATACAATTATATCAATTATATAAATTTGTCCTAGCTAAAAAAAAGTGTTCATTTCTTTAAAAAAATCTCACTGACCCAACATTTGTTCAAGTAGTGTACATTAAAGTCTTAAAGATATATTAACAAATATTAAGATGGTGAAAAAAGATAATTACAATAAATCGTTAATTAAAATAAAATGAGCTTCAGAAGCTGTTTCTGGGTTAACTAGTTACAGCCTAGTCATTAATGTTCTACTGTGTGAAGTAGTGCGCTATAAACGTTTCATATTAACAGCATTATCGGTCACTACATGTTTGATATTTGATTCGTGTCATTTCAAGGCATCTTGGTGACCATTATCTGTCTGACTGAAAGTAGCAATAACATACTCTGGTCAAAATGAGTCCGCTTGAGCGCGAGCATGCACATATCCATACATGACAGGGGGCAATTAGGGAAAAATTATATAATATCTAACATAATATTGTGATATTATATAATAAAAATTATTAAACTGATTTTTTTGTGCAAAACATTTACACTGTACATTGTTCGCATATTCACCAGATGATACAAATGCTTCTCATTGCACATATAACTTGAATACACCTTTTATATGATTTTGAATATGAACATGCGTTTATGAATATGAATATTTTTAAATTTCTCAATTAATCCATTCAGATATTTTTTGAGGCATGGTCAACAACTACATTTTTTTTTTTGAAAACCATGCAGCGAAGCGGATAAAATATGAAAAATATTTGAGAAATGTTTGTCCTCTAGATCAGTCATGTGGTGCACGTGGAGAGACTGTCAAAAATTGATACAAATCTCTAAAAATATCAGATAAATTGACATGCCAAAGTTAGTTCAGGCTGTTATAAAAATGTCATATGTTCCGACTCTTAAACATAAAAAAGTAACGTATTAAATAACAAAATATATTTTCAATGATATTTTACAAAAGGTTTTAAACTACAAATATAGTTAATGAACAGTTGAACACTCATATGTATCATAGGTATAACAAATACTTCTAAGCCATTAAATACAGATGCTTCCTTCTCATTTCATATCTTCTTAACCAAAAGGACAAAAAAAATTATACAAATAAAAAAACACTTTCCCATATGCTCACCATTTAGTTCATAATCTAAAAAGAATAGACTAATGAAACACCCTAAATAGTAACAGACACTGGGGGGCAAACAGCATCTGCCAAAAATATAACTGAAGATAGAAAATGTATCAAGGAGCTGAATATGTCCCCTATAAAGCATCAGAAAACTGGTAGGATCCACAAAGCTGCTCTGGGTTTTCTATTGATCTGAGCTGACAGCACTGAACTTCCAGCACTCGACTGAATCAAGCGGCAAAGAAAGCGTAGCAGGCCACATAACAAAAGCTTTCAGGGAAGGCAGTTTGAGGCTTGGACTCGCCCCAGGGCTAAAGTGAGAAAGAACAGGCCTGCACTCTGACAAGAGACGCCCGTCCCCCTCCAGCCACCTCATAATACTCCACAGCCACCATGTTGCCATGGCTATGGCGCGGGACACGGGAGCCCAAAGACAAAGGGCCTTTTCTGTGCACTCAGAGATGCGGGTATGCGACAGTAACCCCGAGCGGGGTACTAGTGCTGTGCTGAAAGACCAGGAGCCTCTCATTCAATCATTTATAGACCCGTCCGGGAGCAGCCTCTCCAATTTACATCCAGCACAAGACATCAGGAGCGCCTCTAAACAACTGTTCCAAGATCAGCCCGTCCCAAATGAGGGAGCGTCAGAGACTAAACATGAGGTTGTGAAATAATATAACAGAAGAATACTGGTGTCAGAGAGCGGTGAAATGGAAAGCAAGGGGAAATCCAAGTGTGCAACTTTCATCTTAAATCTCGTTAATTGTTATTTGTGTCGAAAACAGCAAAAGAGAAGTGCTTGTGTTTAGGGATGTTCATCAATTAAATACTGTAGATCCCATTAAAACAAATGCAATTCAAACAACCTTAATTTGTTTTGTATTATTATTTAGTATTACTTTCTTAGTATGTTATTTATTATAAATAATACAAATACCTTCAAACATATAAAACATTTTTTAATTGTAACATATGCATTCGAGATGTAAATAAAAATGACGGTATAACCATCAAGTACATTTTCAAGCAGGTATAATAAAATTGTGTAGTTAAAAAAATGGCACAAGCATTTTTGTTTTTACTTTTTTTTTCTTGGACTAATTTGTCATTCATCCTTAAAACGTACATTTTATTTCTATTAATTTATATGAATTTTTTTTTTTTTTTAAATAGATGTTACATTGTACACAGAAGATATTTTATAGAAATAATTTTGGGTTTCAGTTAGGGGTCAATTTTCAAACATTTCCATAATCGATCGTCATTTAAATTAACGATCAATTAATCGATTCATCTTTAACCTTAACTACTACAAAATGATTCTATTGCAGTGGCATATAGTCACCGGCATGACAGGATGTGCAAATGCCACTCAAAACGCCAGCTTCCTCACCCGAATGAAAAGGGTTTAGTCTAAATAAAAGCCTAGTGGCAGGATGGTAAAATGAATGGATGTGATTACAATCATCTGATAAAAGGAAGAGAGTGCGCCGTATTTACGCACGGGATCATTATACTGTGTGTGCGGTTTCATATTCTGCCACGGAGACCGCTGAACGCGCCTTTTAAAATGGTCTCGCGGTGCTCATTTTTTTATTTTTGAAACATCATAGCAATGTTTGCAATTGACATTATCGGGATTTAAAATAAAATGATCCCAAACGCAAGTACAGCACATGGGGCTGTGACGTGCGGTCAGTGATCCGCTTCCAGAACCACCGGCGTTGCTACAGCAAAACACACTGTTACCCATTTGAAACATTTGAATGTGAGTATTATGACACAAGTGAGGTACAACGCTTTGTTAGTAAGATAAATAATTGGTTAACAGGCAAATGTTACATCGCGACCATGCTTTTTGATTCATGCCGAGCGCATACATTTAAAACAAGCCATATTTATAAATTCACGAATTTAATATTATTTATTGTTTCTTTTCCCAAATCTTCACTCTCTCACCCTCTAGATTCACAGGTTTATTTTATTGTTGTTCACTGTTTTCGCATCTCTTACTGTGGTAAACGTGTGGGGGGGGAAATTAAAGATTTCATGGCCATGAATTAAGAATTTGTTACTATGTCCTAAATTGTTCCCGCATTTAAGTTAAATCGTGGGTTTTCTAGGGAACAAATTAATGAAACATGGACGGCTGCCACAAATTAATATGTCGTAGGAACTACTTAAGTTGTAGGAAAGAATAGCCTATATCTGTCCTGTTCGCGTCAGCAGCCCTGTCAAAGCGAAGTGCCCGATATGCAACATTTATCTAAGGAAATTATAATTGAACATGACTTATTACTACAAAATAACTTTGTACTGTATCTGTTTTAATGCACTTTTAAAGTTTGGATCATAATAAAAGCGTAGTTTGTATATTAGTAAATAATTTTCTTGTAAGATCCAACCCCTTCACCGTCACTCACAGCCGTTTCCACGTGTTCTGCGCATGAGCCGCACGCACCCCAAAATGAAACCGCTTAATCGACTATCAATAGCTTTTATCGATTATATCTCCTATCGACAATTAATCGTTGATATCCCTAGTTTCAGTCTCTCATCACATTCAAAATCATTGTTTGTACTTGTTAGTATGGTGGAAACGATTAGTCGACATTACTGACAACTTAGACAAAAAAAATAAAAACTGTCGACAAATATTTACGTTGGTGAACAGTTGTTTGATCTTGTGACAAATTGGCTGCAATAACACAGTGTGACCAGTGTGGCGCTGTAGAGCAAGACTGATTCAGACCTCCAGAATAAAATCCAATCTAAGAACGAAGAAGAAGCAGAACCAGTAGAGTGTGGGGAAGTTGTACAAAACACAAATAAAATGCTGTCGTGTGTAAAGGCCCCGATAAACTCCAAGTTCTCTTTCATTCTTCACTTAGCCAGAGCGTTGTATTATTTCTATTTGAATGCATTTTTAAGTCTGAATAACGTTCAAAGCATATTTGTACAGTGCAAATACACTCCATAAATACACCCCCCACCCCAACTTCAACTAAAACATCACTAACCGCTGCAGTTGTTAAAAATCTGCCACAGTCACAGACCTGTTAGCAAATTCATTTTTGCTGTGGAATCAAATTTGTTAACGGAGATTAAAATTGACTGATATTTGAAATAGACAATAAAAGAATAGAAGTCTCTTACATTAACAAAACGATTTAAGATAGTTGATGCAATGTTTAATATTTATTGTTAATATTGTAAGTATTTATGCCTTGGATAATATGCTAACACTTTAGTTTAGAGACTAATTTTCACTATTAATTAGTTGCTTAATAGTGTGCCGCTTATTAACATATTGGCTGTAGTACTTATAAAGCACGTTTCTGCGTGATCATATTAAACATCCCTAATCCTACCCAACTAACTATTAATAAGCAGCAAATTAGGAGATTATTAAGGCAAAAGTCAGAGTTAACAGTTTGTTAATAGCAACAAATTGGACCTTAAATTAAATTGTAATGATAATATTTGCTATGTCGCAGTTGTCACGCCAAAGTTCAGTCATATTGTGTTCGCTGATCTTTTTATATGATTATTTAATTAGTGTTTATATTAATGCTCTGGGTTACTTTGTGTATCTTGGTACTTTGCTAAATGAATTAAAATGAATTAGTCTGTTCATTCACTTCTGTTGGAATGGCCTTGAAATTAGCTTGTGCAAATGAGAATGAGGATAAAATAGCCCAACCATAGATATAAACATTTAAAAAAATATAAAACGACACATAACTATCAATCAAAACATTGTACAATGTCACAATTACTAACTGACAAATGTCAGAGTTACATTTCGGCAACGAATTTCATGTTTTCGGTTGCCACAACATTGCCATGACAAAAGTTTGGTCATCAGATTACACAACTCTCATACTATTGATTAGCTCTTATAACCAAACACCAAAGTGGTAATAAAAGCCGGAAACCTATATTTCTAAAGTAAATGGAGTAATAACACCAGAAAAGGCTTACGGGTCGCCTACAGCCGTTTTCTTGACCTTCGCTGTCAGTTATAATCGGTGTTTGTCTCTTTCAGACCCCAGAGCTGATGTCCCTCCCAGCATTACGAATTTAGAGGTCCGGGCATCTATTCCAGAAACCCTAACTGCCAAAGAAACACTATGATTTCCTGCTCTCGGAGGAAGCTGGAGCTCAGCTGATGCCAAACGGGGAGTGACATACCAGACAACAATGTGCCGTAGGTTAGGTGTGCCTTTCAACAGAACTCCGAGACCAAACAAACAAACCACCATGACACACAGTAATTCTTAGTACTGTGATGCACAATAAAACCACCGCTCAAATCGTGTGACGGTAAAAATTAAATCTGATGCTCTTTCTTCAGTGACCCATATTGTTGGGAAAAGTGTTCCTTGATTTTGTTTGAGTCCTGAACGTCATTCATACACATTCGATTTTTCATTTAAGAACAAGTGGAAGCAGATGGCCGGAAATGATTTGATCAGAGGTTAACCAAACACCCGGACGAATCGACGCGTAAAAACATTGTTCAAATTATGATTTAAGATGCACATTTAGCATTGTTGGTGGGTTAGTCGAGAATGTGATTTTGGCAAGTAAACTCAGAAGACAGATTTTAAATATGATAAATCTGAACCGCTTTTAACAGCTGCTCATCTGGCCATCATGACATCCGGATCCAGATCACATTCCACTGTTTTGTGCGTTATTTAACATTTCTGGGAGCCTGGGATGATCGGCACATTTACTAATATTCAAAATATAATTTTTCTCTGTAAACTTCAGATTCACTTAGAGGTTGATTTGGAACGGTCACTGCAATACAACCTTTACAACTTGGGCAAAAACTTGAACATATTGTGCATATTGTTCATCTGAACTCAGCTGAAAGCATATAGATTCATAACCAGTCAAAATATTTAATGAACAAAAGAGTGAACTGTATATATATATTTGTCAATGGTTGATGTCCAAATTACTAAATGAATAAATAAATCTACAGTATTATTCTGATTCTAAGTGGGCCTAAGGTACAAGAAAATGCTTAAACTACACATGATAATAAAAACTAGTAACAAATAATTGTGGAACAGCAATCAATTTCATTTTATTTGTTGACATTTACATTTTTATCCATTTGCAATAATACTGAGAAAAAAAAATGGGATTGAAACAATTCACTCAGAAATTGACAGTAAAGGTAACAAATAAATACAAATGGCAAGTAACATTAAACTTCACATGACTTTCTGAAGTAGATAGACTGAAAGTCATTTCTTCATAAACATACTCCAATAATCTTTATTTATAACTTTGTGTACCTCCGTTCACGACACTGTAAAGAATAATTATTCCATTTATTAATGCAAGGATCCCTGGGAGTCAAACTGATGAAATTGGTGTCGCTAATAAACGTAATTGCAATAACACATAACCAAGAAAATCTCAAGCACTAAATCATCGTTCTCTGTGTACCTTACATGGCAAACTGCACCAAAAATAGAGATTAAATAGACTGATAAACTGAACAAAAAAAGAATCATTAGAATTCTGTTTTGGCAGATGATGGGGGTTTTAATCTCAAGGTTAAATTAGGTTACTTTAGTGAAAACGTCACACCTTTGGCTATGAGCCTGTAGAGGCAAGACTGAGTGATGGTGGTGCTTGACATTCAGTAAAAGAACCATAAAACTTGTGTTCATAGTACAGATGCAATCTCGTGGACTAAATCTCCAAGTAGGTGTCTTGACAAATCCATTATCCACAGAAATCAAAAATAAATATGCAAATTGTAGTTCAATGGAAAGCCTGCAATACCCAGGAATTACGTCAGGAATAAACATGCTGTGAAAGAAGAGATTGTGCGGTTGGCATATCTGTTGAAACCTGAAATCAATTCATTATTTTTATTCCTCATGCACTTGAATTTGAGAGCCTTGGAACGATTCAATTGGACATGAAGCATTTTTAATAAAGCTAGAACTGGCTAAAAATTTGACTTCCTCTTGCATATGGCAAACGCTTTATGCCATCTACTTAAAAGAGGGAAAGCTATTTAATGTCTCTGAAGAGAAATCAAAGATGCATTTACTCTTGTTCTGATCTAATTAGGCCTTAAATTAAAGAACTGGGAAAAATGTCCGCATAGAAAACTCATCCAATAATGTTGATGCACAATTGACTTGTGTAGTCGAGAAGAGATATTTCACTTTACAAACAAATAGATATCCTGAAATCTACTCTAAAAATACACTTTTATAAGCCCAACATCCTACAAGATGAATTTTAATTGTAAACCTTGATACTGATACTGATTTTTGTCCAAGGTACAGCTACACTAAAGATTTTATAAATTAATGTTTACTATTTTTTTGTATTATTAAATTAGAATTAAAACAATCAAAATGAAAAATCAATCGTTTAAAAGGAGTACAAAATTAATTTGGGCATCGCATTACAATGTACAGTGTGAAATATGGATATGAAGAATGTTTTTATAAAGATTCACTTTAAGGTTGCGTTAGATTTCCTTCTGTCATCAACTAATTGGAAAAATAGGGGAAATGAGCATGCACAAACATCCAACATTGTGCAATATCAATCAATATCATCTGATAATCGATATGGTATACCAAAATATAATGCTAACAAATTCTACTTTGGCTAAAATAAGAGAAAAGGTTCCTAGTGTCAACCAAAGCTAAATCAATCATTGCGTGTCACTGAGAAACATACAGAATGTGTGGAACTCCAGGAACACTGATAAGGAATAATTTACAGGAACATTAGTTGTCCAATCAGATCAGACTAGAACTAAAAGTTGAATGCAAACATCTGATTGGTTGTGATTGTGTGGCGTCAGTATGTTTCATGTGCAGTGCAGACAAGGACATTGCTTGGTTTGGAAACTGGTTAAGATGACATGATTTAAAAGGAAGATTTTCTAGATCTAGATGATTAGAACCGATTCCTTCACAGCAGAGGCTTTAGAAAATAACCCCTTCCTTCCTGTCGTTCACTTGAAAATTCACAAAGAACACTCCTAAAGAGGGGAAGCAATTCTCCAACCCTACAAGCAGCAGCAGCTGGAGGAGGAATCAACATCTGTGCTGCTCAAACAGCTGTGTGACGGAAAATAGAGAAGAATGTCCCATCTGCATTCACACGTCACGTCTCGAACCACACAGGAAGAGCAGCGGAGGTTTATCCACCTCCATCACCACTAGTGTGCATTAAACTTTGATCTGTGGAATGAACTACAGAAACCTCAACCTTCATTCGCTGGTGACTCACTGCGAAAGACTACGGATTATTCTACAGAGTCATCACTCAGGTTTCTGAATTGAATCATCTAAAACATAACGCAGAAGTTGATTGACTGAAAACGTAATGGCTGGATTTAGATTTATGTCTTATTGTGAAGGCAGACTGCAAAAAAAGCAGTACGTTTTTACTTTTTTAAATAGTTAAATAGCTAACTTTTCAGTAAAGTACTACGTTACCCATAATCCCAAAGTGTAATCCACTAATCAGAGAATTCACATGTAAAATGGAAATGAGAGCGCAGAATGAGAAGGGTCATGTGACCCTTGAGGCAAGCTAGAGTTTTTAATTAGTTACATAAACTACATGTTAAATGGGATAAAAATTTGGATATAAAAAAGGCCCCAAAACTGACCCAGAAAATCCAAGTGCAAGGGTTTATGGTAGTATTTATAGTACGGTTTATAAATTTAATGCCATTGTCTGGCATTTTTACTGTAATTAAGGTCCAATATGAAAATACATAAAATCTGACCTAGAAAACCAAGCTGATTACTTTACATCATTTGCAACATACTTTTTAAATACTCAGTAAAGATTTGATTCATTTAAGAGTTGGTTAAGAAGTTTTTTTTCTTTATTACTATTTTTTTAAAGCATTGACAAAATGAATGAGAAAACATTCCCAGAGCCAAGGCCACTGAACAAGGTCAACTTATTGAAATGCCTTTAGATTAGATTCAGGTTCATACAAATAAATGCAGTGCAAGTCTAATATTATTACTAGCAATCAACTACAATATAATCACAAGAGACTGAGGGGACTGGACTTCCTGTTCAGGGTAGGTCATGGAATTAGCCAGATCAATATCAGGTTTAATTTAGGAGCTCTGACAGATGGCTTACAGCAGGGCGCTCTCATCCAATGGTAAATGGGTTATTTCGCAGAACAGCCACACCTGGAAAAGCTCCTCATTAGAAAAGCATCAGTGATTTGATCAAACGCTTTGTGCTCAAGTCACGATGCAAAATAGAAACACTGTAATTAGACGGTGGCAGTGCTCAGCAACAAAGATAAGTATGTATTACCAGGGGACGCACCCTGTGTTTCCATCACGTCTACGGTCACCTCTTCATTACTGGTGAACACAGTTGCCACCTTTAGCAAATCCTGATGGGCGAAACTCATGAAGAACATATCCAGGTTAGGGCTGGGCGATATATCGAACGCGATTGTTATGCACATCTCATCAGTAAACTCTCGATTCATCTGTGATATTGAAAGTGATATTGCATAGCTTGTCAGTGATCTACGGCTTGGTGTATTAAATGCCGCTCCATTTTAAAGCAGGTGATGGAGATGTACCGCTAATCACGGAACCGGCTTCACTGACGATATGCACATGATCATCGCGTTCGATATATCGCCCAGCCCTAACTGACCCTAAACTTTTGAACACTGAACATTTTTCATATGATGAAAATGTCATTACAGAGATGAAAACTTGTTGGGAGATGATCCTGCAATAATAGCAACATTTTAAAATCCGGCTTTAGTTTCTTTATCCAAAAAGGTCTTCTTTTTTTTATACATAACTATGGGGTAAAACGTGGCCTGGACATGTTTTGTATGTACCTCATCAAAGTAGTTTTACCTTTCTAAATGCTCAGGCCCGAATATTTGGGATGGCTTGGGATACATACATTTGCCAGGAAAATTTGAACATCTATCCAAATAGCCGATAAGACTCTCCAGTCAGTGCCTTAAGAATGTCCCATCGGAATATTCTGTAAACCGAGCACATAAACTTTATTTACATAAAAGCAAAGCAGCAGTACTTCTGGGAATTTCTGTTTCATCTTTGTATCATCATCTATGTTGGTGGCCTGCTATAATTCAGCCTCGGTGTTTTAAAACATCCAACAACGCTGTCTGCCTCTAGCCACAAGCAAAAAAGAGCTGCAGAGAACATAAACAAAACCGCACATGATGTATACATGATAGCAATGCTGTAAAACAGCAGCAGTGTGTAACAGATAAACGCCATCTCGCCTACCCAAGGATTATAGCACCTCCATCAACAGAGAGCAGGCAATGACCCACCAACACCTGGGGCTCGTTCTTTCGTACGTCGCTAACTCAGTTAGCTGGATTCGATTGTTGATGATTTCGCTTGATCTTGGATCATTTGGTCCTTCGAAGCTCATCCTGGAGTTGCTGTCATAGCAACAGGTTCGTAAGCTTAAACCTGCTCAGGAGCAGCTTATTTCATGTATATTAGATCGCATCTTTTTAAGCAGAATTGATATTTAAATATGTCACAGCCACCGCTACTTTATTATAAGAGTATCCTGCTGGTCTAGGGACAATCATTTTAAATGAAAATAATTTTAAAATAAGATAATGTTGTGTAGTCTATAATACTATAGACATAGCCAGTTTTACTCATTGAAAGATTTATTAGTGATGAAATAATTACTTTAGAATTGTATTGGGGTCTTACACGCATGCTATACAGTTAATCTGAGGTGTGCATTAATTTGAGTGATGACAAATATTATGGGAGGGGCTTGATGAAGCGCAGGAGATGCAGATAACATGATCTCTAAGAAACTGTAATTAAGGCTGTCACATAACAAATCTGTTTCAAAGATAAAATTAAATCAATTGCTAATTACAACACTGAAGTAAAAATGTAAAGCCTGTACCAATACTAAAAATCAAAAATATAAATAATTGTGAATCATGTAAAAAAAAAAAAAACAACTAAATCAATAACAGAGCACATTTCATTTATCTATTTATATATATATATATATATACTTGCATGTAGTTTTGTTCGCTTGGCTGTTTTCTTATAAAGGTCCAGAAATGTGTCAAGTTTTCGTCAGATGTCTTTTTTAATGATATGATGTCATTACGTTGCTGTCTTTACGCCAGCCAATCGCTGCGTTGCTGATCGTGGTTTCAAGTATCGATACATCTGCCCTTTTCAGGGAACACTAGAACGGGCAGTAATCTTAGATAACTTAATCCAGATATTTGAATCTAATATGCAAATTCGTTTGAAGAACCAAATTAGCCAGAGATCAGTTATCACGATTAGAAGATCTCACATCTCAAATCATCTCAGATGTATTAAGCGAGGAAAGAAGAACGGACCCCAGGAGCACTAACCACATTTTTATTTCCATGAACGTAATGAGAATTTAAAAACACATCTCTCTTGACCTCTTAGATGCGACACAGGAAAGCACACATTTACCACATAACAAGTATGCACAAACACGTTGCAAAAGTTGTGAATTGGAGCTCAGTATTTCAACACATTGATGGAATATTTGCAACTTTAAAAGTAGAGCAGAGCATTTAAGTCCAATTTATGAAATAAATTTGATCCAATTCGACAGTATGTTTAGTCTTCAGGCTTCCTCTTTTAAGAAAGCCAATGTGACAGTCAAAATGCCGCACAAACCTGATAACGGAACATGTCAATGGTTTTGACAGGATGTGTGCAAGAACAAATGTGAATTGGTAAATGCTAAAAAACTGAAACCGTATAAGTGAGCAATAACGTACAGTATCATCCAGTTAATCAAAAGTGTGGTCACTAAAGTCATGTTTTGACAATCTCTTAAAAGCCAACTGAAGTATGAGACTTAATGGCAATATTTAACCTAAAATTGTCTATTGTAAAAATATATTTTTTAAAAAGGGTATTAAATTTGAAATCTACACTTTCATTTGTCTACTCATTTGATTGCATGGAAGATAATACCACACCTCTCCTCAAGCAGCACAATTTTAGGCTTCATTTACAGATCTGGATGAGTTACACCCTGAAGTTTTGTACTCAAGGGTTTTTCGAACACATAACAGCAAATGCATATAATAATAACTTTCCTTTAAGCTGACTGTCATGAACTAGAAACAGCAGCGCGAGCAACAGCAAGGTCAAAGTGTTTAGAGGATGGTACCTTGGGATAGTCCAGCTCAAAAAATGTCTCCAGATTGTTTATGAGATTGGGGTCCACACCCTTGAGCGGCTTCAGCAGCGATACACCAGCCAGTTTGCTGTACGGCACCTTTTCTGGGGTCTTCTTGTTGAGATGCAGACGGCTGAAAAGAGAGAGAAGGAATGTTTTTAAAATGCCAAGCATTTCAAGGTTGGGGGTAACATTACGTTTTTTTTTAGATCCTGGTAAAGCTCAAATATGGCCTATTTTGGCAGTTGGAAATACTTCAGAAAACAAAATCCTGATCAGAATTAATCTTTAAAATCATGTACAGAGAGAAACACTGATGCAGTTCAAAAACATTAAAGTGAATTACACTACAGGACTACAGGAACCAGGTCTATGTTCCACACATTGAGTCAAATCCTGCTTACTTTATTTGCAAGCTACCTGCAGTAACCAAATGAAGGCTGGAGCACATAAGCATGCAGTGGGACGGTGTTTTATTTCAAACAGTGATCAACTGTTTGTTTGCAGTTTGACTGGCAGCTGAAAAGTCACCTATGTACCGTAACAAGGCAGGTGATCCAACTGGTTTAGTTTCCCAAGTTAACTACAGTTTTAGTATTAAAGATTTTAATGTCAGTTTCACACACTTGTCATACTTTGATTAAAGGAGGAAGTCTCATGGTGCTCAAAGTCTATAGGGTCAGGTGGCCGTCTTTTATTATATTTATTGTTCCTATCAGTCCACTGAACTCAGATATTTAGTTACGAGAAGCTCTGTGGCTCAGTTTTAGGAAGTAAATCAAAGAACATTCCTGGATGTCACAAAACTATCTTATATTCAAACTATTTCTGAAAACGGTTTGTGTTCATGTCTTGTTTTGATGGCACAATGCTCAGGTAATGCAGAGTTAACCGTGTCAGTGTTTATAGACACATTTTAAAATTGGAGCAATTTGATCAGCACTTCCGGCCCCTTCCTCTTCTCAGGAACTCCGCTTGTGCACTTCCTATCTGTTCCTGTCTGAAGGGTCTGAAGTCTTTCCTGACACACTTGCCAGCAGCAAAAAAATGTAACTGAGTTAAACTGCTTTAATTGTCATTTCTATTAGTGCATAATAGATATTCTATTAGTGCATAATAGATATTTGAAAATATCAGCATCAATAGATGACTGTGACGGACTAACTGAATAAAAGCAGTGTACACCACAGTTGTCTCAAAACATTTTAAACTACAAGCATTAAGTTGTATTATACGCAAATTAAAGAGACTGATAATCGTTTAAGCCGATATGTGTTAAAGCTAATCAAAATGTTCTTATTAATCGGTTATCGGTTCATATGTTTGTAGGAATCAATGGCATCCGCGTTTTGGTAAAGTAACTTACTTGATGAATCGTTTACATACATTATTGAACCTAACTAGCAATCATTTTTCTCAAGTGAGAAATGCATAGCGTTCTTAACTTTATCCCAGACAGATCATTATTTTATTTTCAACAAAGAGAAGTACAGAAGCTGTGTGAATTTATGATCATATGCAAATGTGGAAGTTTCAGATCCATTTTCTGTTTTGGTGCATTAAAATACTTGAACATTAGCTACTAGACTGCATGCGACTGCAGAATGCATGACTAAAACATTGTTTTTAAACAATTGTTTGTTTTTAAATAAACGGTAATTATTTTATGATTATTACAAACTATTTATGGTATTTTGCCCTGAAAAACCTACTATTCTTTATTTAAAATGTATTGAAAGTCATATGTTTTCTGTGGATATATTCATACAATCATTATTAATTTTAACATGTTGAATAAGAGAATGTTAAATTTACCACCAATTCTTAATATTTACCTTGCGACTGCCAACAACCTGTAACAATCATATGCAAATGTAAATAGTAGGAAAATTGTTTAATGTTATAGATAAAGATATCGTTTTATCGTTATATTTTAAAGATACATGACAAAAAAATAACAATGATTATACATTTGTTCTGCATACCGGTTACCAAACCCTTAAACACTAATCGCTATCGATCATATACACAACACTAAATGTTCATTGCCTGATCACACCCACGCTCTCCTCTCATTCACACATGCGTAATGTTTACTCAGCTCTGCATATGAGTCAGTGCGGGAATTTCTGAAAGCTCTGCGAGCAGCTCTTCATCAGTTCATGTTCTATTACATATGGGGGGCAACACTGGCCTCATCTCGCCTCACACCATTAGCGCAATGGGAAGCAATGCCATTGCCCAGTGCTCAACTTCCACTAAAAACCAAATTCCTAAAATAGCAATCACAAAATTGTAATGAACCATTGGAAATTAATTTCCCTTTGATTACTCATGGTACACGAACGCCCCCAAGGCAGAAACACAACTTTAGGAAATAATGCTTTGTTCTGGGAGGCACGTAATAAATGTCATATGCTAGTCCTCCGTATGCATCAGATATACTTCAGTTTGGTTTAATATTAGAGTTTGCAAAGTCATAACCATTATTATTGCTAACTCACATTTGAACAAATCTAAGCATTAGGCAAATAAGTAGATGGACCTACATTGTTTGTTCTACAGATATGAAGGACACTTTTAAACTCGTGCTGCTTGAGGAGAGGCTGGGCTCTCGGTAAAGATCACCTGATGATCTGATCTTGCGTCACTGTATGAAACTATGAAATGTCTTTATGCCACAACATTTATAAGTACATTTCATGACATTATAGCTATACGAGTCTTGACAGATTTTGTGAAAAAAAAAAGAGTTTAATATATATAAAACAATTATATATTTTTTTTTGTATACAGAAAAAAAAAAAAAAAAAAATACAAAAAAATGTTTTTTTGTGGCAATGTGTTGGTGAAAATGCCGCAATACTGACAATAACAAATCTAAACCACAAGCAGAAAAACAAATCTTGTTATCAAGACATTTTTACCAACTAATTTTATAGTGAGCGATACAATGACAAAACAAATTCGGTGCAGGCACATTTCCTGTGTTTTGATAGATTTTTGTGGACAAAATCCAGTTATTTTAATAGGAGTCCACAATAATGTGGTAATTTGCATTTCATACATCACTACTGACAACAGACATTATTTACCTGCAAAAGTTCATACAAACATTCTCTAATGTGGTTGTACCTCTACTTCAAAAAATACTCGTATCTGGCTGTTGTGAAGTAATAAGTGAAAACCAGGTTTAAAAACTTTGGTAAAACACTCTGAACTACCAGTACTTTCCCTTTGTGGCAATACCAAATGAAGCCATAAAGACATGCGCAACTTCCCAACTTTATGCAAAGAGCAAAGGATTACATAAATACATTTTACCAAACAGATCCTATCACACTGGGTCAAACATCACATACCACAAGAGTAACATCAGAGCTGAAGAACCAGGAAACACAGCTGACGAGGAAGGACTCGGGCGAGGTTCCCACAGGACGGGCTTCACACCATCCCCACACCTGACTACTGAAACTAGGTGTACTCGACACTCTAAGAAACTCTGTTACATCACCGAACCTGTATATCTTCATCTTAACGTCTCTCCGACGCTGCCGTTGAAGAATTACCCAACCAGATAAACAATACAAAAAACTTCATATAAAAGACAATTTAAGATATTAGATGAAAACCAGGAGGCTTGTGTCTGTCCCATTGACTGCCAAGTAAATTACAATGTCAAGGCCCAGAAAAGTATGAAAAGCATCACCAGAATACTCCATCTGCCATCAGTGGTTCAATCGTAATGTTATGAAGCGACGATAATATTTTTTGTACGGAAATAAAACAAAAATAACAACTTTATTCAACAATTAGGCACCGTAACGTCGTCTCTGTGTCAGCGTAGCGCCATTTTGGAGATTATCCCCTAGACGAAAATGCGTACACTCTTCTATATCAGCCGGGCCACAAGGGTGCGCTGTTTGCATTCAAATCAGAGCATAGATCGACAAAGAAGACACATCCCTGTGTGAGGTTTCAGGTGGAGTGGCATTTACTGCACAGAGCCGTAGATCACTGACAAGCTACGCAATATCGCATTCAAAATCGCAGGCGATACATCGCTGATACTGAACGCGATATTTCATAGCTTGCAGTTTTCAAATAATCGTCACATTCGATTATTTGCACAGCCCTAATCAGCGGTGAAATGTTAACGGGAAATTGACATTTTTAAAATTACAGTACCGACTGGTATCGCGGTCTGTGCTTTTGACAACACTATTAGGTACAAGCTGTAAAGGCACAGTCCTACTCAGGAAAAGATGGCGAGGAGCAGCAGACAGGCATGCATGAAAATGTGTTTCTGCTTCCACTCAAAATAGGCATTTTAAAAATGATCTTTGGGGTATGTTGAGCTGATACTTCCCAGACACATTCTGGGGACACCTGAGATTTATTTTACATATTGTAAACAGGGGCATAATAGGTCTCCTTTAAAATACCATTGACTCTAAACATATGAAGGAAAATACTAATAACAGATCATCGTCCACTCACAAAAAGATATCCTCAGGGCCCAAGGGGAAAAATAACGCTACTCAACAAGGGAACTACTTTGTGTTACAAAGAAAGCAGTTGACCACAGGGTAAAACCTGATCATGAAATTCAGTGCTTTCATTCTTGTTTCACAACATATTGATGTGAGTGACCTCACAAATGACTCACGGTGGAGGACAGCACCAGTAGTATGACCAGCCAGCCATGTGCCTTTGTGTGGTCAAAGCCAGGCCATAACGAAGCATAATATAAAAAGTGGATTTTCAGTCAAATTTCTACAATGGATTCATTACCACATGCTCACGTATGAGTGCATGATGAGTTCAAAACGTGTTAGGATGGTTGAGCTTCTAAGAACTGACTTGTTTAAAAAAAGATCTTGTTCAAAGGGAAAAATGAACGGTCGGCAACACAAAAGCTCATGAGCGTAGAGGAAATAAAAAATATTACAGTACGTCATAAGTATTTTGTAATGCATGATATAATGCATATACAATGGGAGCTGACGTCTCGAGACTCGTTTGAATGAGTCGTATGACCCGCAGTGACCCTGGACGTTTTTGCATTAGCAGGTGAATATGAACACATCATTTGGGAGTTTGCAAATGCCCAAAAACAATCCTGGAAGACGGACACGAACAAGAAGTGAGCCTCTAGAATCAGCCCGACTCAGATAAGACGTCTGGTTTAAGAATGCTGTCTGTAGTAGAATCAGAGCGTGATAGAAACCAAGACAGCTCACATGACACATTGTTGCAGGTGGAAGAAACTCCCGACCCACAGTTCCCTAGTTAACAAAGTTCAGTTCATTATAGACTGCGTAACATACGATATACACTACCAGTCAGGAGATAATACACACTGGACTGAATTCATCACATATATACATATACACACACATATATATATATATATAAACCCTGATTACTGAAATATGCATGCCAACCAGACATAATAGATATGTAATAAATTAAAGATACGATACCAGGTAATAAATTAATAAATGAATAAGGTAATAAAACTATTCATTATAAATAATGAACAACACTGGTTAACTTCGTTGAACACTGTAGGTTCTGTCAATGGTAAATAAACGTGTTGGTGAACGACAAGCTTTGCAAACACGACTTTCCCAAACAAAACCATTATAATATATAAACATATTTCATTTAAACCCTGAAAGCCGGTTGCTGGAGAAGCTTTGACTACCACCACAGACAATTAATAAAAGCCCCCTGAGAAATGAACCCCCCGAGAGATTTAAAAACCAATTAGACTTCGTAGAGTAACGAATAAAATAACACGAACAGTGCGCAGGAACGTTAGCTATGCTAACTATCATCGCTAGCAATAAGAAACGAGATTAATAGACTAGCCAGGGGCTAATGTGTGTATGATTGACATATTATTAATATGAATGTATCCCGCGCCAGCTGTGCTAGCAAAAATGAACATTTTGATAGACATAAATATGTTTTCACGCGGTAGCAGTTAAACCGCGACGAGCTCAAAAAGAAACCCCTGTTAGCCAGACACCCATCTGCACTGAACGCAGCG
Source organism: Oxygymnocypris stewartii (assembly GCA_003573665.1). Classification (NCBI taxonomy): domain Eukaryota; kingdom Metazoa; phylum Chordata; class Actinopteri; order Cypriniformes; family Cyprinidae; genus Oxygymnocypris; species Oxygymnocypris stewartii. Next base: position 647,410 of record QVTF01019389.1, on the reverse strand, counting down.
ACGCGACACACTACAACGCCCCCGTTACAATCATCGAATCTGTCTATGCTGCAAGCCGCGATCGGCGTCGCTCAAAATAAAGGACGCGTTTGATGGTCTCTCTCAAATCGGTGATGCCGCATTCACTTACACGTAGATGATGGACACGAGGTGCATGATCCAGAGCACGATGAACAAGAGAAAGCCGAAGATGGAGAAGCCTTGCAGGGCTAGATCGAGCAGGGCCATAGCTGTCCCGTATCCGGATGCGCTGACACCTCAGTGTTCGGCCCTAATGCTGGAGCTCTCTCTCACACACACACACATACACACTCTCTGATGACTGCGCTGAAGCAGGCGGGTGCGCGGGTCTGCGGGAATCAGCGCATAGCAGAAGTGATGACGCAGTCATGGGTGGGGCTGTGGTCGAGGTGGGTGGAGTCTGCCGGATTACGCCAAATGAAGTTATCTAACAGTATTTACATAATTGTATTTTATTTTATTTTATGACAGGACAGTATATACAAAACAAGTCTAGATTTAGTATATACAGACGTGGTCAGAATTTGTGTCACTCTTGGTAAATATGACCAAATAAATCTAACCTTTCATTGGATAATAAGAATTTAAAATGGGAGGAAATATCATTATAAAATAAATGTTTGTCTCTAATACACAATGGCCACAATTAAACGGCACACTTTTAGTCAATACTTTTTGAAACCTCCATTTGCCAGTTTAAGAGCTCTAAATGTTCTCCTATAATGCCTGATGAGGTTAGAAAACACCTGACAAGAGATCAGCGATCATTCCTTCATCCAGAATCACTCCAGATCCTTTAGATTCACAGCTCCATGACAGTGCTTCTTCTCTTCAGTTCACCTCACTCATTTTCTACAGGGTTCAGGTCAGAGGACTGGAATGGTCAAAGCAGAAGCTTGGTTTTGTGCTCGGTGACCCATTTTTGTGTTGTTTTTGAGGTTTGTGTTTGGATAATTGTACGGTTGGAAGATCCAAACATGGCCCATTATAAGATTTCTAACAGAGTCAGTCACTTATTGATTTTTTATCTGTTGGTATTTAATAGAATCCATGATGAAATGTGTCTAAACAAGATATCCAAGACCTCCAGCAGAAATATAGGCCCAAAACATCAAGAATACAGCAGTATATTTCATTGTACACATGGGGTACTTTTTATCCCTGTGTTCTCCAAACCCATCTTGAGTGTTTGCTGCTAAAAACTCATTTTTTTAGTTTCATCTGGCCATTGAAGCCAGTGCCATTTGAAGATCCAATTGTGTCTGATAACTGAATATGCTGGAGATTGTTTTTGGATGAGCTAGGAGAAAGTTTTCTGACCCTGAAATTAAACTATTTTCTGCAATTCTCCAGCTGTGGTCCTTGGAGAGTCTTTAGCCACTCAAACTCTCCTTCTCACTGTGCATTATGACGATTTAGACACACGTCTATTATCGAAAATTCCCGCACGAAATGGAAATTTTCACTTTTCTTAAAGCCACTTCACTAATTTGTGAAGCACAATTATCTTTTGCTGCACATCAGAAATATATTCTTTGTTTTTTTCCTCATTGTGATGATGATTAGGGGAATTTGGGCTTTGTTTTCCCTCCTATTTATATTTCTATGAAACAGGAAGCCTTGGCTGGATAATTTCATGTTCATAATCTCCCTGGAGTGCTCAACATTGTGACTATGAATGGAAATATACTTCAGAGATATTTTACTCATAAGAATTTCTAGGGGTGCCAATAATTGTGTCCAATGTGTATTTGAGAAAAACATTTATTTCATAATGATATCTCCCCCATTCTAAATTCTTATTATCCAATGAAAGGTTAGATGTTTGTGATAAAAAAAAAGATAAAAAGGATTGACATTGCAGATTCATTTTCATCTTTGATCATATTTACCAAGGGTGCCAATAATTCTTACCATGTCTGTATATATTCATACATATATGTAATATACATTAATTTTTATTAGCTATTAGTATGTGTGTGTGTGTGTGTGTGTGTGTGTGTGTGTGTGTGTGTGTGTGTGTGTGTGTGTGTGTGTGTGTGTGTGTGTGTGTGTGTATGTGTGAATGTGTGTATATATAAATAACATTTTGTTTCAGTTTTAGTTATTTCAGTATACCAATAATACCAAGAATGTTACATAAATAATTTATATACTTTACTACTAATAATTTATCAACTGTAATAATTTATATATGTTATTGTTGTTTTAAGTTTGGTTTCCTGTTTGCAATATTTTCTGGAGTGATGAAAGAGGTATTCACAATGCCCTCTGTAAAACACCGAAATCTCAAATAAAACCAGAATTGTGAAGCTGGCGTTGTCCAATGTTCAGATTTCTGTTCTGGACATTAAAGCAAAATACTGTATAACTAATTAGATAATGCCTTATTTGCATATTTAAAAATACATTTTCAAAAGAACTTGTAAAAAAATTGTTGCAATACTTAATGTAATCAACTGAGTGATGTCTGAAGTTTTGCTATTTTATTTTATTATTTCACTATTTATTTATTTATTTTAAATAAGAGCTTTGTCGGCTTTTTGTTAAATCAATGCAAACGACTTTGAATTGATACATTTTTTGATTAAAAGTTTTTATTGTAAGATTATTAATGGCACTGAGTCACTTTCATGCTATACATTAGAAATGAAATGTGCTGATGGTGATTATTTAAAAAAATAATAATAATAATAACACACATTAAATCACTCCATGCTCCGTCAGCTTAAACGTGTCAGAGGAGTGACTAGTGCTCTGTGTGTCAATCATTGTTCTAACTGCTCTTAAAAATCTCTGTTATCTCTTGTGTATGGACTTTGGAGAGCTTATACAGCATTTATGTGTGAGGATGGATAATGGATCGGGTCAATGGGGCCCGGGGCCTCTGAACATCATGGGCCTCTACAGCTGAGAGGCCTGCAGTGACCGCACAACAGGAAACCAGTCACTGTCATTGTCTTCTAAACACATCACTAGTGCAGCCTTGATGTTGTTTACTAATCATGCCACTACATATGTGACTTTTTGGCAAAGTTCACATGTTCATTTCTGCAATTGCAACCTCATGGCTTTATTTCTCATACCTCTGATGTATTTGTTTAGTATTTGAATACATTTGGACAACATTTTAACAATACTTAAAAAGTAAACAGGCTGACTGACAGGAATTGTTTTTATTTATCTCGGAACTTGAATTCAATTCTAGTGAATGCTTGACTTGTAATCAGGAATCTGTACAAACATATCCACATGTCCCATCATGCAAAGCATCCAAGGCAAATGATCTGATACAATGAAATAAAGTATTACATTAAAATGTTATGAATTACACACAGTGTACACTATATATATATTTATATATTTAATTCTAAATATATATATATATATTTTCTTTCATTGTATTTGTTCTATTTAGCCTATTTACTGTGCATTTGTTCTTAATTCAAAAGTGTCTGCTTCCAATCTTGAAAAGTGTACAGTACTCTAAATTTGTCTCAGTATAGTTAGGGACTAATTTAGATTAGAAATTATAGTATATAAATAATGTGTACCGTATATATAGTCTCTTTGGAATTTTAATTGAATAAACTGTTATAAAATAGCTTAATGTAAGCTAAGAAATAAATATGCTATGGAACTGTTATGATGCATACAGCTGTTCATCATGATTTCTGTAATTTGAATGAATGGAAGTGTCACATTATTATTTCAGAAGTCGTGCATTGCGAAGTCGACTGATGTTATGTGCTATGCTCTCACGGTCTTCTGATTGCTCTATTCAGTAAACTGATAGCCTGCGGTCTGAATGATTCTCTGTACTGTTGGTAGAGCGTCATGGTACATGTATTTGATGCATGAGAGAAGCAGCTGAGGACATGTGAGCTGTTCCGCATCACTTCCTGGACATTTCGTGTTCATAGAATAAGATGAGACTGTAGGGCGGCTTAGGCGATTTCACAGCCGATGCTTACAAAGATTTGGAGGCGGTTTCTTTTCTTGGTTGTGAGAGACAAGCAGGCAATGGAGAAACACAGAATACTTATAATATAGGAGCTGTAGGAAGTATGTAGGATGCTTGCTTGGGAACAAACCAGTTTAGCAGGCCATTTCAAATCTGGCCCATTTGGATATTTCAATGGGGCTTTTAGTTTCTCTGAACTTTAGAAGTAAAATAGACAACAAAAAACATCCAGAATAGACTGACAACTTGTAGTTGTATAGCCTGAATGCACTGTAAGTCGCTTTGGATAAAAGCGTCTGCTAAATGCATAAATGTAAATGTAAAATGTAGTCATCATTACACCAGTAGGTGGCAAAAATGAGTGAGTCGTTGAATTATTCACTTAACTGATTCAAATAAAAGCAAAAATAAAAAAAACATGGTTTTTACATGTCAATTGCTAATGTTTTCTTAAAAGTGCGATAAAAAATGGTAAAATTGAACATGAAGCGGCTGTATAATATGCATTCTTTTATTAATTTGTAGGGGCGCATGGCTAATCAGGCCAACAGACTTTAGTCAGGTTAGCACCATGTTTCGTTTTTGACAGGAATGAAAACAAGACTGATGGACAGAAGTGTTCAATGGATTGTAATGTTGTTTAACAGCATACCATTTGTTCAGCTAAAAACCCCATCTTTCTGAAAATGTTCAGTAGACAAAAACACCAGAAAGCAGTTGTGCGTTTTAAAATCATAGGACTTTTATAAAGTGCATGCCGTTTTAAAGACTGAAAGTTCACTTCACTTCACAGCCTCGTTTTCATCTGCTTTCTACTATCCCCCACAAAAGCTCAAAATGCAATAAATCAATACAGCATCATGAAGCGTTAATTGACACACAAATCAAGTATATTTGGTTAATTGACGCACAAAGCAAACAATTAGATAATGACACCATTGCAACACAAAACAGTTAGCGCTCAGTAATCCACTCTCTTTGTTTTCAAAAACCAGAACTTCCTGTATCTTTGCTGACTAGTTTTATCTCATTTGGTGAATGGAAAGCCTCTGGAATGTACTCGAGTATTTCTGCTCGTCACCTAAACCTGAGGCATGATTGTCTTTCTCTCTATTCCACGTGAACACCCTTACCAAATAGTAGTATACTTCATGTTTATTTTATTTAGTATACTTAGGTAAAGTTCAAGTATATTTTAAGTATACGTTATGTAGTAAGTATACAAATAGCAGTGTACTAGTAGTATACTCATACATGTACTATTTAAATACTCATTGGGACTAAATTGGCCCGCTTTGAGTATAATGTTTATATTGATTTAAAATAAAGTTTACATCAAAGTTTTTAGCTTGTACTGCAACTATACTAAAAGTGAACTTATACTGGTAGTTTACTAATTAAATACCTGTAGTGGCATTTTTAGTACACTTCTAGAAGCATAGTCTCAGTAAACTACTAGTCTAGTAGTTTTATACCGCAAGTTTTCTTTAAGTGAACTTCACATCATACTTTAAGTATAATACTATTGTCCCTATTTAGGTATTCATTTGTATATATTTTGTTGTATGAATATCTGAACATGCAAAACATCAAAAGAAAGAACAGAGTATCTGCTTGTAAACAAAAGCATTTTATTCTTGTTCCATGCGTTCTTTTTTAAACACTTGAATGTGGGTAAGTTTCATAAATAAAAAATAAAGAAATAAACAACATTTTGAACAAAAAGCTGAAAAAAGACTATGAATTGTATTCAGAATGATAATCAAAACATAGATGGATTGGATCAACACTTCAACGCTTGACAGTCATTATTACCTCTTCATTGGCCGGCATTCTTACTCAGTTTTGATGCTGTTTTATTTCTGATGATGGTGTTAGATTACATGTAGAAGCATCTGTTGTTTTGGTTTCTTCTTAAATTTAGTTTTGTGGAAATTCTGTACAGAAGATGTATACTCGCGTCCCCTACCATATAACAATGAAAACACAGATTCTCGGAGCACAAGTATAGCTCAAATATATTTAGACTTTTTCTAAGTATAAGTCAACTTAAATGCAATTTTAAGTATATTTCTGAGAAGTACATCAAGCCCATGTCTAGGAAGAACATAATCCGAAGTCAGAATCAGAATGAGCTTTATTGCTAGGTATGTTTACACATACAAGGAATTTGTTTTCGTGACAGAAACTACCGAAGTGCAACAGAACGTCAGAACAGGACAAAAACACAGATAATACAAAGAACAAGTAAATAAGGAATAGCAATATATAAATTGACAATTGTATGTACAGGTAAATAACAAAGGACAGTTTTGTATGTACAGGTATATTAGTGTGGACTATGTATGTGTATAGATAAATAAGCGTATAGTGTGTGTACTATTATTGTCAAGTGTTCATGAGATGGATTGCCTGAGGGAAGAAACTGTTTCTGTGTCTGGTCGTTCTGGTGCTCAGAGCTCTGTAGCGTCGACCAGACGGTAACAGTTTAAAGAGGGAGTGTGCTGGATGTGAGGGCTCCAGAGTGATTTTGACAGCCCTTTCACTAACTCTGGATGAGTACAGTTCTTGGAGAGGGAGGAGGGTTGTACCAATGATTCACTCAGCAGTCCAGACTACCCTCCGTAGTCTTCTGAGGTCAGATAAAATGTAGACTATAAGTATACTTTTCTATTTTTAGTTTAAAAGAAGTATACTAATAGCACACTTGAATAAACTTATTTTTCGTAAGTGCAGAACAAAAAGGAACGTTCTACATCAGACCTGTTTGAATCCTCCCAGGAATGTTTTTCATTCCTCTGTCATTGTACTTCATTTATTTCTTGCTCACCTTCTGACAGCATCAGGTGCGGAGTTGACAATAAGCGCTGAGTCAGTGGAAACTGGCATGGACACTAGTAAAAGGATAAGGGTTGTGATTACATCATTACCAGGACATAAGAGCTGGGCAAGTGTTAAAAAAAGAGGGAACACTGTCGCCAGAAACAATTGATAGACATCACAGCCTGGTTTCAGTCTAAAGATGATGTCATTCCTAAATAACTATCAATTAAAATAAAAAACAGAAGAATCTGGAATAATAATAAAAAAGATCAATTCAGCACAATGGTTTTAAACGTTAGACTCAAAATTATTTTGAGTCTTCTAATTCTAATAATTTTTGGTAGATTAATAGCTATGCAAATTCAATTCAATTTTGATTCTGAAGCACGTGATCAGTCTTATTAGTCAGATGATCATAATGTTCACAAGCCTTACGTCACACCTTATGAGGGATGATCTACATCCGCATTCTGTTTAGCAGGCTCAAAGTTTAGCCTTATGAAGTTACGTAAACCATTACCCTTATGAATTATGATCGATCATCCTGGTGACGGTAAATAGCCTAATAATGTTAATCTTTTCCAGGTTGAGTGCTCAGATCAAATTAGATTAGTTGGCCACCTTGTGGATGAACTGTGGAGATGCAGTGTGAACATGTTTTTAATATATAATCTTCTCACACACACACACACACACACACACACACACTTTCTACATTTTTACTTTCTCAAATAAAAAAATAAAAACTCATTCTGTATGATTTTTTGTACCCATGGGAGCCTCAGTTTAGGTCCCCACCGTGACACGAGTCCCTGTGAGTCTGTGTGTATTCAGTCTCCACCAGGATATATAAACACACACACACACACACACACACTCACACACACGTTGGTTAGAGGCGTAATGGTTTTATAGGTTACTGTACAAACAGTATTTTCTTATTGCCCTACAATAGCTACATCAACTCTACACCTAAACCTACCCATCACAGAAAACTGTGTGCATTTATCGATTTAAAAAACTCATTCTGTATGGTTTATAGGCTTTTTATAAGCCTCAAATCATCTTTACGTTGTAATACCTATGTCGTACCCATATCATTATACAGATTTGTGTCCATAAACCACATAAACGTGCACGCACACACATTTCCTATTTTATTTACTATTTAGAATAGTTTTTTTCTCTCGTGGGGCCCGCAGGTTGGTCCCCACAAGTAGCATAAACAAGTAGGCTACACACACACACACACACACACACACACACACAATACACTTTTTCCCACTGGCACCCTCACATGGAAGGCACATGGCAACACTGAACCACAATGGAATTAAAGTAATGTATTTCCACGTTGGGATTTTTTATAGATAGTAACATCAATAATATGATTACAATTATTTATTTATTTGAAGTGTTTATGGTAGTATAGTTGTATTTATGTATGAATAAGAAAATGATTTATACTTTTCAGCAAATGAACAGAAATAGTTCATGGAAAGCGCAATAGAAGTGTGTAGAGTTGGCTCTTCCCTGTGATGACAGTGAGGATGAGTTAGCCTTCAGTGACTGTACACTGCAAAACATTTATTTTTAAATATTTTATTATTTATTTTACTGCTGTGGTTGCCAGAATGTTTCCATAAAAATATGGTAGCAACATTTTGGTTTTTAACTTAAGAAACTGTCATTTCAACAACTGATTTAATGTTAATATACCAATCTATTGAGGTTCAAGAGTTCAAGGTTTTTTATTCGTCACATACACAATTATACAGAATATAACCAGCAGTGAGTCAGGTCCGCTCCATGGACAGTGTAATTATGTGTAACATAAACACAAGAGAATATACATAAATATAGGTATGAATGAAATAAAAGATAACAATTAAAAATTTCAAAGAATACAATTGGCAATAAAATAAAATGTGCAGGACAGTATACTGTAGACTTAGTAAATAATAATATAAGCAGGAATGTGCAAACAGGTTGTACGGGGTATATACACAGCAGCAATACAGATGATGGGGACGTTTGAGTTTAGGAGCCTGATGGCCTGAGGGAAGAAGCTCCTCCTAAGACTCCTAAGTACTGGAATCTGTTTTGTACCTTTGTTATACACTGATAACCACCAAAAGCAGGTGGTGATGAGAAAGTCACAGCTTTTAAATAATAACAAAGAAGATGCTCAGTGTCATTCACACTAAACACATAATACACATGGAAGTGAAATAATGCAGGAAACATTCATTTAACAACATTAGATGTAACATACAACCCGAATGTACAAAACCGATAAGAAAAACTTAGAAGAAACAGTTATATAAAAATGCATCCAATTGGAAGTGTAACACAGGGAATTCTGGGAACGTCAATTTACAGTTATTAACTGTAAATTATACGTTCTTTTTCACTTCCAAAAATGTAATGTCCGATACAGTTTTTCACCGTGTAGGGGAACTTACCGTTAACCATTTCACAGGTTTTTACTGCAGCATTTTTACAGTCCTTTACAGTTAAATTCACAGACATTTTTTACAATGTAACAATGTGTGTGTGTGTGTGTGTGTGTGTGTGTGTGTGTGTGTGTGTGTGTGTGTGTGTGTGTGTGTGTGTGTGTCTGTATGTGAATGGCAGATTTTGATAGAAATTAAGATCGGATGCATCAAGATTTAAAAAGAAATGTGCATTTCAACTGAAAAGAAAATCATAATTTAATAGAAACATACTTTTTTCCATTGTGGTACACTGTTGCACAATTTCTTTTTTCCTAAATCTCTTTTGATTTGTATAATTTAAGCTGTTTTGTGTAGTAAAAATTTATTTTAAATACATATTTCATGGTTAGAACATAATGCGTACCATAGAGGGTTAGACAACATACGGTATATTACACAATATAATAAAAACTTGTTTTATGGTTCTTCTGTAATTCTGTGGTGCAACTACGATTTCACATCAATATTTTGGAAAATATTTAGGTCAGGTAAATTTTGGAACTTCTATCATTAATTATGAAACATTGTCATGCAACGTTTCATATGTGTATCTCTGAAGTTTTGGACGACTCACTTTTGGTAACTTTTTATGTTAAGCTGTTGTTAGCTCTGGGTTATGTTCCATGTTTATGAGTAATAACAGATCAGCTTTTTCAAGGTAAACACAAAAAGTAAAGTGATTTTGGTATTCAGCATGTGTTCATAAAGAAAGATTAGGTCTAACAACACAACCAACAACAACTTTGTTCCGTGGTGTTATAAAACAGACCTATTGATGTAAAGTATTAGAGCCTGATGTCAGCTTACTTTAAAGTCAGATGTTCATAAGCTTTATTATAAGACAGACCTTATGAGGAATGATGAACATCCTCCTTCTGTTTATGAGTCTTATGAGCTACTTTAATCATTAAATTATCATGTTTCTTTTCCAATGTTGAGTTCAAATTAGATTAGAGGAAGCCTGCGTAAATGCAGCGTATTAATTGTACCATTAAAAGTTATTAATAGGTCAATTAATAAGTGAGTTATTCGTTCAAACTTCTGATTCATTCAGAAGTATCTTTATGAATAAGTCACTGAATTATTGGTTTCCTCGATTCATTCAAAACGTGGACTATTTTCCCATTTTGAGTAAAACCGATGCTGACAATGTTGTATCTAAAACACATTATTAACTTGCTTTTTATTAAACTGTTGTATAAAATCAATATCACATTTGCAATCGTACAGATATTCAGAAAATATCTTAAATGATAAAACGAACTAAACACTCTGTTTTGTGGCCTGTTATAAAGTACCTGATGTTTTCATGATAAAAATTGATTTAAATAATTTAAATATAGGCTAATCATTTTATAATGAACATATGTTGTTATGAATATACATTTAAACATGTAGGCGAAGACAAACATATATAGGCTATTTATTTGTATTCTCCACATAATATGTATTTGATATATATTATATGTTATAAAATACCTGAAAAATTGCGTTATATTATATTATATTAGCCTATATTATAAAACATTGATGTAAAATATTATATACAATATTTATAATATTTTAGGTCAACCAAATTTCAACTGAGATTATGTAATATGTAATATTGAAATGATTTTATGTGGTATTTTGGTCACGAGAGGGAACCGGTTCCACAGCATAACCAAACGAGGAGGCATAACCTATAACTTATTTAATAAATACAAATTCAAACTGAAAGTGTGATTCATGACTTACATATTTCTAGTTTATCTATTCACTTAATTAACAACATAATCACATCCTTGTCCTATCTTACATCCTTAAACAGCACTGATCATTAACATCTACATGGGTTTAACATCTTGCCAGAGACCCCTGCTGTCAATGATTTGTCAGCTGATAAGCGATGATTCAGTCAAGTGTTGGGGGTGAACGACGGGAACGGGAACATCTGCACAAATCATTATGAGAAATGTCAGTCAGATAACTCTTAACAGTCCACGACATGTGGTGCTGATTTAATCAAGCTGAGATAACGTTTCCATCTCCTTTCAAAGCCTATTAGACAGAGCTGTTTGAACCAACTTCCATGTTACATAACCATATTACATAATAACTGAGCAGCATTCTGTGCAGTGCTGTTTTTCACATCACGTTCACTTACCATTCATTTCAATAAAGTAATACCAAGAAACAGTATTTACAAATATCCAATACAGATTAGGCCTAATTACGGTTTTATTTGTATTTCTCAGCATTGATTTATGCAATATCAACTGTTATTTCTATAATATTAGTTTTATTACATTTTACATATTATTTTTAGATTTTCAGTTTTTAAATTTTGTTTGTAATGTTTTATATGTTTTTTTATTAGTATTGTTCTTTTTAAATCTTTCTATATAGGTTTATTTTTTGTTATTTTTTAGTTTTTCAGGTTTTTCTTCAGATAACATTTCTAATTTTCCTGTTATATTTTATTTCAGCTTTATTTAAATTAAATAAATGTAATGTTTTGTTATACAATTGTATTTTATATTGCAATATGATTATATTTTATTATCAATTTATCATATTTTTAAATAAACTTGAATAAATTATATAAAAAATATATAAAAAAAATATCAGCTTTATTTCAGTTCATTTTTTATTCAATTAAATAAAATATGTTGATTCATTTTAATTTCACTACTAACTCTGGTAATATGAACTCTATAAATATTTGATTAAATTATCATCTAATAAATTAGCTACTACATTTTAAGAATATTTTTTTTATAAAATATTAAATTAGGCAATTATTTATTTTCTAAAACTTAAGGGCCCAATGCTATAGAAAATGTATTAAATAAAAAAGTAACTAGTTTCATAACTGCAAGTATTGTATAATAATGTCCGTGTTCTCAGTTAAAGTTATACTTTAAGCAGAAAATCTATCTTTGGGGTCTAGATACGGGTCCCTGGGAACTTCAAAGTTTGAAAACCTCTCTAAGAGATTAAGAAGCTAATATATCATGCAGTGCACACTACTGTAAAAGTGTCCTCACGCGCGCTTGAGCTTTACAGCACTTCCTGTAAAGTGAGGCGCGTGCATCAGAAAAGGACGGGCTTAATCTGGGAATAAAACTGGAGTTGCGTATTGTCGTTTTGACTCCAGAGAGGGCTCCACATCCCCACACGACTGCAGTTGCCTGAGGGATGCAGTGAAGAGGAGATATTTATTTGACTCCACATTCACCAATAGCCACTAAAGGTCGTGTTTTCAGATGAACAGGAGCATGGGTCTGCAGACTGTGTTCCGCGCGGTGATCACGGGGGCCCCGGGCTCCGGGAAGGGGACCGTGTCCAGCCGGATAATACAGAGTTTTGCACTGAAGCATCTCTCCAGTGGAGACATGCTGCGGGCCAACATCGAGGCTAAGACAGGTAAGACAGCTCCAGCTCTGTCCTCTCGTACTAGCTCATGCTTTATTCACATAACCGATTAAATAACCGAAGCTTTTTCCGTTCGCAGTTCAGCTTACATAAGGGTTAAACGCAGCGGTGATAAAAAATGGCTGCAAAACTTCAGCTTCGGGTTTATACCTAATACCAGGATAAGCTATACTTACAGGTTACTTATCAGCAGAACTGAGTCTTAACTTCGGTTGCGTCTCAACACGTAGTGCGCTGCCTATCTAGACAGCAGCTTTGAAACATCGCGCTTTTCAAACGAGCTCGCGCGTGTGATGCCCAAAGATAACAGCGTTTGGATAGAGATAGACGAGGCACTAGGTTTGCACACACCGCTTTTTGCACTTGTTTTGTGTTATGAAATGCTGAAATGCACGAAAGAGTTAACGATGAAACAGTCCCGCTTATACAAGTCCACGCCCGCCTTATGTGACTCCGACTCTCTGCTTCTAGTGCTGGTGTCGATGTAAACACTGTCTGGAGAAAACATTAAAGTCGAGCTATGGCTGCCTGTTTGTGGTATTACTCTTTTTATGCGTAGACTGTCTGGCATTTTCAAGTATTTTTACTTTAATAGAGCTTTTAACTTTTAAAGACGGTGTCTTTCTTCAAATAATGTGCCTTGCATACCAATCATGTCTAAGAAGCCCAAGCCTGCAGAGTTAAAGTGTGCAGCAGTGAAGGGTTCTTCTCTAATCTGAGCTCTGTAAATAATGTTCTTCTAGAAGTAAGCACAAATGGATGCCAGATGCTGTGTGTGTGTGTGTGTGTGTGTGTGTGTGTGTGTGTCTGGGGGTTGTGTGACAGTGGGAGGTGTATATAGCATCATCAGTTTTCTGGTGTGTGCAGTTCTCCACCACAGTCAGACTAACCCAGATACAGCATAAACAAATGATCAACAAATGAACCATATAGGCTGCATAAGAATTGAGCCAGATATGGAGCTGCAGGAGAGAAATATTTAAATGTGAGTTTCATGCACCATGTACTGTACAGTTACAAGACCTTAAAGGGACAGTTCACCCAAAAAGGTCCAGTGTTTAGTTGCCCTCATGTTGTCAAAATCTGCATGACTTCTGTGTAACACAAAAGAAGATGTTCTGAAGAATGTTGGTGAACAAACAGTTTTGTTTACCATTGAATTCCATTGTATGGACAAAAACATTGAGGCATTTCTCGAAATATCTTCTTGTGTTCCACAGAGAGCAAATGATGACAGAATATTAATTTTTGATTGAACTTCAAGAATTGCTTAATCCAAAAGTATTTTTTGAATAATTTGAATACATGCAGATTTTCAAACTCATATTACTGGGATACATTCTTATCTGTTCTTTAAAAAAATTATATTGTCCATCGCAGAACTATTTAAGTGAACTGTGAAATAAATTAAATATTAAACATTTGAGTAGTAATGGGTGGTGCTGTCAAAAACAATGAATCGCATCCAAAATAAAAATATATAGTTTACATAATATATATGTGTATTGTGTAAATATCACAATTGGTCACAGGATGATTATTAATGAGTTATTACAATGTGTAGAGCCATTTGAAGTTCATATATCTGTTACCACAAGCTCGTTGTAGAGGTCACATTTCATTTCATTGGCGTTATAATAGTTAATAGCTAAGCTAAAGGTCACATGATTATTTAGGCAAGGATGTTAAACCTGAAAGCCTTCATATTCGAACCAGTGAATTTAATGAAATGTAATTGTTGATTAATTTAGCACTATTTCAAATAAAATTAACACCAAAATGTTTCTTGTGATGATTGGCCGATGCATCATATTCCTGTAAATATGTTATTATTAATTAGTAATACAATTAATATCAAATGCTAATAAAATGTACTGAATTTAATAAATACTGACTTTTTGACTATATTCATGTCTGAATTTCTTCTGTCCTTACTGAACAACTGATGATCTCTTATGCACCTGCGCAGATTTGGGTCTCCTGATGAAGTCGTGCATCGATCAGGGTCAGCTGGTTCCCGATGATGTCATCTCTCGCCTCATCCTGTTCCAGTCTGAGGGGTCTGGAGCAGACCAGCTGGCTTCTGGACGGTAACTCTCACCCCGCTCACCAGTCATGTTACTGATGAATTGTGCGGTTTAATCGTGGTCACCTTCATCATATTGTCCCGACAGGGTTTCCTCGCACTGTGGCTCAGGCCGAAGCCCTGGACAGCGTGTATGATGTGGACTCTGTTATAAACCTGGACGTGCCTTTCCAGACGATCCGAGAGCGCCTGACCTCTCGCTGGGTGCACCGTCCCAGCGGCAGGGTCTATAATATAGACTTCAACCCGCCGAAGAAACCAGTGAGTCCTCTGATCCTTTTATATTCTACATCATTTCTTCAATCACGATCAACATCGCTTCAGGGAACTGTAGATAATTAAACAACAGAAACAGGAAGTCGAACACACGAAAACGCCACAGTACATAAACTACACTGCAAAAACACTGCAAAAACACTGACAATCCATTCTCTATGAAAACATATCTTGTAAACAAAATTCAGTTTTCTGCAGGCATTAATAGTGAAGTGTTAATAGCATCAGGTAAATCGTGTTGAGTTTTGTGAATAAGGCATAAAAGAAGTGTGTTTTTACTAAAAAGACTAACATAACCTTGGCCTGGTTAAACTGGATCGTTTAAGTAGATATCGTTTAGTTATTATTAATAGTTTGTTTGTGCTGAAATTGAGTGAATTCATAACAAATTGTGAAAAAGAAGGACACTTCTTTTATCAAGTCTACTTTAAAAGTATTCGTTTGTAAAGTTTTTGGACACTTAATTGTAGGTTAATAAAATTTAAAATGAACTTAAGTACATCTTTATATGTAATTTCATTATTACTTGTCTTTAAAATATGGTTAAAGTGACCTGCTGAATGACATGCATATGGACATATGCATACTGACAAACATATGGAAAACTAAAATATACTTTAATGTAATTTAAATAGTTGCAATTTCATACGCTTAAAATATATGAACTTTACTTGTAATATCAAATAACACACAACAGTTGAAACTATAATCAAGTACTTTAAATGTGATTTAGTATGTTAGTCAACACATCAAAATAAATGCACTTCTTTAAAGAACAACAACAAATTATTAAAACATAATGATCTAAAATGTACTTTAAAATAAAACTTGTAATTTGACATTATTGGTGTGTAAAGAAACTCACTTTTCACACTTTAAAGAAACACTACACTTAAATTACACTTAAGTGGACATTTATGTCAATACTATTAATTGCAAATACAGATTTTAATGAGTCTACTTTATATATAATATAGAAATATACTATATATATATACACACACACACACATACATGTGTATATATATATATATATATATATATATATATAGTATTTCTTTAAATACTGTATAATATAATAAAATTAAATATTAATAATCATTGGAGCTGTAAAACAGTAAAAACTAAGCATTGGACCCTAGGTCAAATCTGTGTGTTAAACTTGTAAGGAGTTCCTGTGGTGAAAGTAGGTCATGCTATTTCACAACCTGGCACTCAAGACAGATATGAACACTTCTGTTTGCTGAAGGAATTTATTCAAGGAACTTTGCTCTCATCAATGCAATAAAACTGGAGCAGGCAGAGGAAGTCATGTCCATTTATCAAACGCCATCAGAGAAAAAAATGAATCACGAGGACAGAAAAGTATTTTTGCAGTACTTTAAAAGATAGTTTAACTTCTAAGAGTAGAGTTTTATAGAAAGTAAGACTGAACAAAGAATAGCTGTTTATATTCAAGATGTTTTGTCTACTGCCACAAAGCCAGTGAGTTTGGTTTTTGGTCCTCTTTGCAATCATTTTGAATGAGAAAGCTCAAGACTGCAGTTGAGTGTGTGTACAGTTAAACCAATACAGCACAAGTCCAGTGTGAAACCGTGTTTGTCAGTGTTGCTCAAATACAGCTCAGGCTTATGTCAACACAAAACTGTGCCTGAAGGTCAGCTCTGGAACTTATCAGCGACGGCCAAAGACTGTTGACACATTCAGTGCATGAATTCTTGAGAGACAGTAGCTTTAATTGGGTGATTATGGTACATTTGAAAGTGGGCTCTTTGTGATGTGGTCTGTGTTGTGCACAGGGTCTTGATGATGTCACAGGAGAACCGCTGGTCCAGAGAGACGATGACAGTCCTGAAACTGTGTCCTGGAGACTCAAGGACTACGAGAGACAGACACAACCGGTTCTGGAGTATTACAGGTACTGTACAGGAACCACAGCACTTTAGAGCGGTTTTACACATGTGTTTTCTTTATGATTTATGTTGAATGAAAGAATTCAATAACACAGAAGAAAATGTTTAGAGGATTAATAAAGGAATAGTTCACCCGTGTTCTGTTATCCTGTCACAGGCATATGATTCTAGATCTGGATTAATTGATTTCTTATGTGGAAGTGAAAAGAAGCAGAGCTTTAACGCAGCTATTTTACATACAATGAAAGTGAGGCTGCTGAGCTCCATAAAGGACAAAAGAACCACAGAAGTAACATAAACATAGTCCAGACATCTTCTACACAATATTATTAGCCATATGAAAGTGATTACGCAAAGAAGAGACCAAAATTATAATTTGTGTTTTTCATAAAATCTTCCTTAAATCTCATTTGCTTTTTTGCATATTAAATTATGGAGCATCTAAATATGTGCTCCAGGTTTGATGTCAATGCATCATCTGAAAGCCAGATAACAGTTTAAGTTAACATTTCATTAATTGAACGACATGTCAGAGAATATATAGATAAAATAGATAATTGTTTAGACTGAGACCTCTTTTTAATTGTGATACTTTCAATTAAACTGAATAAAATAGTAATAATGATAATAATTGTATAATATTTTATACAATTATTGTATAATTAATTAATCATATTACTACTAATAATAATTTTTTAACTCTGTATTACTGTTGTAAAATACAATTATACTGTAGCATAAAAAAAAACATTATTTGATAATGCAATTAAAATTTGAATTACAAGTTACAATGCTAATATATCTGAGTTATTGGCATGGTAATGGGGGGGTCCTCAACTAAGAATTTTCATAGTTAAGTCGTAATTTTCAAACCTTGCCAATATTTGACTGATAGTCGAATCATTTGTTTGGGGGCGGGGCAAAATACATGACCAAGAGTCAAGTCAGATATTCGACAGTAATCATTACTGACTTTAACACACAGGGACGATGTGTAACGGATGCCTCGCAGATACAAACGGTTAAATAATGTTTTATTTTTTATTAAAAGATAGTTAACATTAAACATCAGCGAAACCCTAAGAATTCACAACATTTTTTTCAATAATGCTCTCATTATAACGTTAGGCTATATGGCATATTTATTAATGTTCTGCTTTTCTATTTTGAGCTGTGCGCACTGAAGATGACCGGTAAAAGGAAGCATATGATAGCTCTTTTTTTAAATGAATGGGATTTAACTAATTTCTCTCATACAGAATACGCTTCGTTATTTATGTTGCGACTTTACAGGCTATCTGCACAAAATGCCCCGAGTGCACAAATGAACGTGTCTGCGCGGCTCTGAATGAACTCCTTTTGTGGACGCGTTCTTCGTGCAACAACGTGCAGAAACACGGAAAATAAACTCAAAATGAACAGCGTTTTATTATAATAGTGTTCTCATTATAATGTTATGTATATGACGAGTCATAGTCATTAATATTATTGTTGATTGTCCTTTTTGGTGTCTTTTTAAAGATTTAAATCCCTGCCGCCATGCTCCTCTGTCGGTCACGGATTATGAAAAGTGAAACTTAAAACAATAGGGCTGGTTGGATTTGTTCATGCATGTTAAAATATTTATTTAGCTTATTCTTTCCAGAGTCTTATTTACAGCATTGTCATAATAGGCTGTACTATCGAAGCATCGAACAGTCGACTATTCTGGGTCACCCCTACAATGTATATGACAATGTTAATGTAGTTGGTCTTGGCGGAAAAGATCTGCCGAGTACAGAGACTTGCTACTGCCAATACATCCACAGACATGCTGCTGTGAGCATGCAAGAAACACTACTGCTGCACATATAACACATGAAATAAAGCCCCTTGCATACATGAGTCACCTCGTAGCAGATCTATACAGGTGGAGATGGGGAAGGGTTTCTGGAAGTGTGCTGCAAACTGCTACAACAAACATTAGCTAAGAATTTGAATGTTGAGCAGCGAGCTCATTGGCTACCGATACAGGAGAGAACCAATCAGCTGTGACATGTGATTGTCACGTTACACTGCCGGAAGGAACACGGAGCCGTGGATAACCTAAAGTGTCTTTAATAATATCAAACACAAAGGATAAATCCACACAGGGAACACAGAATGACACACGTACATCACTGGTATGATGGCTCTGGCGACCGAGATCCGCGGCAGAGCCGGAGCAACTGAGGCCCAAGGTGGAGCTGGCAGGAGGAGGGAAGGGGCCCAACGGAGCTGGTGGGACAGAGCGACGAGGTGCAGCCGGAGGAGCGGAGTCCTGGGGTCGATGGCGGGTCAACGCCCGACTAAGGTGGAGCCGGAGGGATGAGGGAGCCCGGTGGATCGACGGGTGACGGTGGAGGCAATGGGGGCTAAGAGCCAAGGTGGAGTTTGGGCCTAAGAGGCGGAGGTGAGGGATACTCCGACCGCAGCGACAGAGCATGGCAGTCCCGCAGAGCTCGCACCGTATTTATGGTGGGCTGAGGGCGAGCAGAGCGGCTGCCAGATGACAGCGGTGGAGGAGGCAGGAGTGGGCATTCGTGAGCCTCGGGGATCTCAGGGCAATCCTCCAGGATCAAAGCCCACTCCTGGATGGTCTTGAGGACGGAGTCTCTTACTCTGCTTGACTGGGAAACGGGAGACCACTCTGGGCGGGACCAGCGGGGATGAAGAAGAGAGGAGAGGGGGCAAATCGGCTTCCAGCTGAGTTTCCCAGTCAATAAGATCCCCCTCGAAGTCCAGCAGTCCCAGATGTATGATCAGCTCACCTTCAGCTGCGGTGCAGTGGGCGTATCCAAACTCTTTTAATGTATCAGTTCCTGGAGCTTTTATTTAGGTGGAATATTACAGAAATGCTGTGAACTACTGCTCACAAAAATGTTGTAAATTGTGCAAATAAACTGAAGCTAACGCATGTTGCAATCCAAAATACATGGTAAATTCACAAGCAAAGATTGAGTTTGCAGCGCTTACTGTGAACCGAGAGGCTTGAAACACTGAAAACGTATTGTTTCATCAACTCATAAACCCGTCATGTTACAGCAACTGTCACTGGTTCTCCAATGTCTGGTCAAAGGACAAAACTCATTTATCTGAGATTTTGGGATGCTGGTGATGAGGTAGTATGATTCCTTTAAGCTGGACTGATGGTGATGTGTTTAGGTCATTAAATATTATATTCTCTCTTTGTACTTGAACAGGAGTAAAGGGGTGTTGGAGACCTTCTCAGGAACTGAAACCAACAAGATATGGCCTCACGTTCATGCCTTCCTGACCAAGAAAATCCCAGGAAAACAGCAGGCTATAGGAAAAGCGTGATTGCACAACAACCTTGAGGACTTTCACCGCAGCTGAAGTACACTGTTGGACTCGAGCACAATGCACCTCTGTGGCCTTAAGCAGTCTACTGTATTTGTCCAAGCCTTTGGTGTCACCATCTGGTTTTATGCCTTTGTGAGAAAGTTAGTGCCATACTAGAGGTTTATAGTCAAACTAGTCTATTACTAAGCTCTAGCGGTGTCATCTTAAGGAAATAAATCCAGCTTAGAGAGTTAGAGGTAGGCATGCTGATATTAATAGTTGACTCCAAAGTTAATAATGATCTACTTTCCACTTAGAAGAAGTGTCCAAACCATAAGATTTTGTTTCTTCTTTTAACTGAAATGCTGCAATGTATGGACCCAGCAGCTCCAAAACATTCCTGCTTATTGTCATAATGGCATTTTATTAATATTATTGAAATTTGTGAATACTAGAGAAATATTAAATTTAACATTTTACAAATGATTGCAGAGCAAAATTACAATTCAGACCTGATTGAACCTATGAACCACCGTGGCCTTAATTAGCAAAAACACTTGTCTAATTATGAATCTGATGACTGTGTGGTGACTTTTCTTTTGTAAATCACTGAACATTGTTAAAGTTAATATTTTTGCAAATACAAAATAATGTATTTTTAATTAAGAAACGTTTGCACCGTACAATAAATCATAAAGGGAAAGAAATCTATAATGTGAACACATTTTCTGAAAATGTTTTATGTCCTTTTGTATTGATAAACCACTATTGTGTGGTTATGAAATCCCAGGTCACAGCTAAAGTGCAAAGTGTTATGGCAGTTTGCGAATCATTGTCCAAATTGTAGGAACTGAAAACACTTATTGAATAATGCATAAAGTGTAATGTAAAGCATGGCATTTCAGAAACTAGGTAGTTTTCTTAAAGTTCTTTGAAACAACTGTAATATATATATATACATATATAGTACCTAAATATTTACTAGTAGCCTTGAAATTCCTTATAAAGCAGTCGTGGCCTAATGGATAGAGCGTCTGACTTGTAACCTGAGGTTGTGGGTTCGAATCTCAGGTCCGGCAGGAATTGTAGGTGGGGGGGGGGGATGTAAATAACGAGTGCTCTATCCACCTTAAATACCACAACTGAGGTGCTCTTGAGCAAGGCACCTAACCCCAAACTGCTCCCCGGGCATCACAGCCTGTGCCCACTGCTCCGGGTGTGTGTTCACTACTGTGTGTGTGCGCACTTGGATGGGTTAAACAAAGCACTAAATCCCAAATATGGGTCACCATACTTGGCCACACGTCACTTCAAAAGAAAAGGACAGTTTTCAGACAATTTTCTCATCAATATCTCCAAAAACAACTCAATATTTCTCAACCACTCTCAAATGTTTCACCTTCACATATATTAACTTAATAAGATTATCAAATTTTATGACCGGTGCCTTATGTCCTTATAAAAGCACGAATTGTACATTTGATCCTAGCTGCTTTCATCCAAAACAAGCCCTTCCTTCTAAAAACCGCACGTTTTAGGCCAGTTTATTGCCTGCAAGTAGTCCGAGGTGAATCCCTCACACAGAGAGCTTGCCAACACATTTATAAAATACTAAAACATTATTTTAATACAAATAAAATGCAAAAATGTAAGATTTCAGTCAGTACTTTAATTGAGGATTTTGATCTGATTGTAAAGACTTGCACAACGTCATCACAGCCATCATTTAATATGACACACATCGTGGTTTGCTATATATGCTCTTTGTGCAGCACAAGCAATGCAAACTAGCTGGATGTGAAAAGCAAACCGCATCGGCGGTGTTTCAATGCAACTGCTGCAATCAAGACAAGCCAGTTTGATGGGGAGGCAAAACGGCATCTCTGAAAGTCTTATTTCTTGGGATAGTTCACCCAAAAATGAAAACGGTCATCATTTACTCACTCTCATGTGGTTTCAAACATGGAAAATGCAAGAAGAGATATTTAGAAGAACGTTTCTTGTTTTTGTCCATATAAAGAAAGTCAACGGGGTCCAAAATAATATTGATTGGATGCCATGCATGAATAAAAAATGTTTTGTGTTCAACATCAAGTCAAACAGGTTCGAAACAACATAAGATTGAGAAATTATGATTTTTTGGGTGAACTATCCCAATTTGTCACTTTTGACAAACTCAACAGCCCCAGTCTCTTTAGCGTCCAGTTTACATTTTGATAGCGAACATGAATCTCTTTCATTATAACTGAAGGTAACAATATTATATTGCTGGTTTTAATGTCATACTACTTGAACTTTTGGCAAAGGTCTCATTTCCATCGTGAAGATAGCAAAGTGGGAGGTCCTGCTTCGCCTTAGAGTC
The DNA here is from genome assembly GCA_003573665.1 of Oxygymnocypris stewartii. Classification (NCBI taxonomy): domain Eukaryota; kingdom Metazoa; phylum Chordata; class Actinopteri; order Cypriniformes; family Cyprinidae; genus Oxygymnocypris; species Oxygymnocypris stewartii. The sequence goes on along the minus strand of QVTF01019389.1, from coordinate 624,729 downwards.
GTTTGTGTATCTGCAGGAAGCCGACTGTTATCTGCCGTGTCCATGCACAGATAACACATGAAACAGTCCCCAGAGAGCAGCTGGGGTTTGAATGTTCAGTGGACGTTGTAGATTACAATCCTACGGTGGAGAACAACAAAAAATAACATGAGAAAAAAGTCTTCAACCCTGCTTCTGGGGACCCACTCTCCTGGAAAGTGTATTTCCGGCTTCAGCACACCTGTCTGCAATTTCCAAGCAGTCCTGAAGAGCTTGATTGACCGCTTCAGGTGTGTTTGATTAGGGTTGTAGCTAAACTCTTCAGGATAGTGGGTCCCCAAGAACAGAGTTGAAGACCTCGGATTTAAACTATGAGATTTTCCTTTGCACTCCTGCACGTACCGGTTTCCTAAACGTTTCTCAAAATGCTAAAACAGAAGAAAAAGTTAGCAACAGAAATGTAACAAAATGTGCACAGAAACATGCTCAAAATACAGTTCCCGATCTCTTTTAAAATACTTTCTCTTTAAAACAAATATAAAGTGCAGCACACATCCAGGCACGGATACAAAGCAAAAGTCTCTGAGCACAGCCCTTGTTCTTCCTGTCCTGTGACACAAAGCGGTTTTCCTACTGAACGTTTGTTTGGTCAGGGACTGCTAGGTCTCCATCATTCTCCACTCGTCCGTTTCTGAACTTTCTTCTTTGGTGGCTCGTGGTATATTCGTCCAAAGTCCTGCCTCCAAGCAACGCTTCACATGGTATTCTGCCAACTGTTATGAGCGAGAAAGAGTATATTAATAAATAACAGGAAAAGATGCTTGCGGAACAGAAATCAGTATGAGGAACAGGAAGTGAGCTGTATATTGAACAGTATAATGAATCAAAAATGCTTGTAGTTCTCCCAAAAATGTATTTTCTGTGGCCATTTACTCACTCGTGTTGGTTTTTTTCTTGCATGCAAAACATGAGAAAACTTTGAAGAATTGTTGTGCTGTTCTTTTCCATACAATGAAAGTCAATGGTGACCAAAATCACATTTCAAATTTTAGCAAATAGTTGAACGATTTTTTCTCATGCAAAGCTATCATATTAGATTTTTAAATGTTTTTGGAAGAAGTCCCTTATCGAAAAATGTTAGACAGTAACATTGTGAAGTGTTGTTATAATTAAAATTTCATATATTTTAAAATGTACTTTATTTTTGTGATGAAATACTTAATTTTCAGCATCATTACTCTTCCTTCAGAAATCCTTTTAATATACTGATTCGCTGCTCAAGAAACATTTCTTATGATGTGCTGCCTTATATTTTTGTGTAACATTAGAAAGATTTTAGTCACTTTAATGCAAATAACCTAAATAATAATAATCTAAAGTAAAAAAAAAACTCTGACCCTTAACCTTTTAATGGTACTGTGAGGAGTTGTTTGGTCTGCATTTATGGCCCTTTGTGTCATATTGGTCCCCATTTACTTTCATTATATGGGAAGGAGCAGCATGAACATGCTACAAAACATCTCAATTTGTGCTCTATGGAAGAAACGGAGTCATACATGTTTGGAACAACATGAGGGTGTATAAATGACACATTTGTGTGATCTATCCCATTATAATCTGCTCATCCACTCTTAAGCAGATCTGCAGGGCAGGAAGAGGGATTATAGGTCAGCCAGGATTCTGATGAATGCAATGCTGCTGCAGATTAAAGCCATTATGCAATTCTTCCTGTGTCCTTTGGCTGTCATTCAGCTCGTTTGTGTCAGGTTCAGAGCATGTGATCTCTGTGGTGACAAGTGAAAGTGATGGAGGAAGTATCCAAGAACCTGAAAAATGTGCTTAACCCCTAAATTACCCTGAAACAGGCCATCGTGTTTTGTTACACTTCAGACAACGCTGCAACACTGCACCTGCATCTAAAGCTGTAACACTGCACCTGATTTGAAGGGTTGGGAACCAAGAACCATTTATTCTTCAAAATTAATAATAATAAAAAGACAAAGCAGAACCTGATTGAGAATGGTTGACACGTTGCGATGTTACCTGCGGGTTCATGCTGCTCAGCACGTTCTGAAGAATCTGCATATCCTGTATCTGGATGCATGTTTTCAGCTCCTGCAAATTCAACATTTGACTCATTTTACATTTTGTTACTAGCTACACTTGTGTTGAAAAAAAATGTATACATTTATTCAGCAAGGACACATTCAATTGATCAAAACTGACTGGAAAGACATGTTCATAGTCTTAATATAAATTCTATTTCAAATTAAAATTCTATTTTCTATCTGATTACATTTTAAAAGTCAGTGAGAAAAAAAAGACTTTATTACAACGCATAAAACTGAGAGATTCAATATTCTTTCCTACCGGTGGCAAAGACTCCAAAACCTCCTTGGGGTCGAGGTGACAGCCTGGCGGTGTGTTTTGGTGCACGGTATCCTTTGGGGTTTCTCCATTTGATTTCATGCTATACCCTTTAACTCTCTGTGTACAGGCGTTGAGTTCTGTGTGGAAGACGTCCAAGTATCCCTCCTGCCCTGCCTTTAAAAAACAAGATTAAAAAATGATTCACAATGCATTCAGTGCAAATATGAATTATATGAATATTGCTTTTCAGTTATGTAATGTCTCTCTCTCTAGTGGTCACTGACATTAGTGCAGAACACTTACACTCACTGACTACAATAAAGGCTGCATTTATCTGATCAAAACATTGTATTACAATGTAAGGGGTTTTCTATTTTGAACATATGTAAAGTTTTCTATTTTAATGCGTTACGTTTTTTTCTTTATTCCTGTGATCAAAGCTGAATTTTCAGCTACATTACTCATGTTTTCAGTGTCACAAGATCCTGCAGAAACCATACTGACATGATGACCTGTTGCTCAAGAAACATGTATTATCAATGTTGGAAACCGTTGTGCTGCTTCATATTTCTGTGGAAATCGCAATACACTACCATTCAAAAGTTGAAAAAAATAGTCATGTTGGTACGTTTTTTCTTGAAACAAAAGAATGATACAAACTATTTATAATTCAATATTCATATCAAAGAATCCTTAAAATAGCTTCCAAAAATATTTTGCAGTAATAACAGTTTTCAACATTAACAATAAGAATCATTATTAATAATTGAGCACCAATAATAATTGATAAGAAATGAGCAGCATATTATTATGATTTCTGAAGGATCATGTGATGCTGAAGACTGGAGAGTAATAATGCTGAAAATTCAGCTTTTCAATCATTTGAAAATACATCATGATAGAAAAGTGATTTCAATTGTAACAGTATTTCACAATATTACTATTTTTATTGTATTTTTGATCAAACAAATGCAGAGCATTCCTTCAAAAATAAAAGCCCTTAATTATTCAGAATCTTTGACCAGTAGTGTATTTTTGCGTATAACCTTGAGGACTTTATTGTTGTACCTCTCTGGCTGAATAAGTCATGTAGAGTAAGAGTACTGTCTAAAACAACACTGGGAACAGCGCAGCAGAGGTTGAAAGTGATGTCTGCAGATGTGAGTCTTACTTTGGCTTTCTGAAAGAACTGCCGGAAACAGCCTCGTGGATCTTGCTGAGTGTTGCGGGCCATTTCCAGAATAAACTGCATGACGACTGCCTGATGAGCCACCTGCTCCATTAAAGCCTCTTTCTGCAGAAGATCCAGACAATCAGGATCAGTCATGAAGGCACACAGTACATACTGCAGAAACCGTACAGCGTGTGTGCACTCACATGCTCTGCCTGTAGACGGAAGCACCACAGGATCAGGTAACTGGCCGTTTCTTCACAGATGAGATGATGGTACTCTGCTAGAAAGCGCTGACTATCATCCCACCTCCTCAACATACCTGTCCAATCAGAACAGAGATGACAACCTCTATTCAGATGAACTATCTCCACTAATAAACACAAATCAAGCTCCATGACTTACCAAAATGTTTTAAGAGTTCTTCATTACGCTGGCCGAAGCTTATGTTTTTATCATGATCGGATTCATTAGGCCAAGCCTGTGAACGGTTTATGATACTCTAGGAAACAACGAGGAAAGGGGCATCAGCAATCTACACTTATAATATGATGTGTTCAATTCAGATTTAGTTCAAGGACAGTATCATTCATTCGATAATAACAATATCATAATAAAATTTAAATAATAACAGTAATAATATCCATATATAATTATACCCATGTATGTTTTTCTTATATGTTTAAAGTATTTTGAGGTATAACCATTTTAAAGGGATAGTTCACCCAAAAATTAAGATTCTGTAATTTATCCGCTTGTCTGACGTCACGTGTCACCGCATCGGATACCGCGAGAAAACAAGGTGCTAATATACACTCACAATGTGATATAATACTAACAAAGAAAATGTATAATCATAACCTTTAACTCCATACTGAAATGCAGCGCTTCTTACGTCACCACTTAACAAGCGGATTACTCGCCCTCATGTCGTTACAAACCCGTAAGACCTTCGGAGCACAAATTAAGACCTTTTTGATACATTCTGAGAGCTCTCTGACCCTCCATAGACAGCACGACTTTCAACAATTCGTCTCCTCCGCGTCACCCTTTAGCGCCATTTTGGAGAGCATCACATACTTAATGTATGTACACAGATACATTGTTTACATTCAGATCAAAGCGTAAACATACGTGTACATACGTTGAATACATTGTTTACGTATGTGATGCTCACCAAAATGGTGCTATAGGGTGACGCAGAGACGACGAATTGTTGAATAAAGTCATTATTTTTGTTTTCTTTGCGGACAAAGTATTCTCGTAACTTTGTAAAACTACAGTTGAACCACTGATGACACATGGATTATTTTAACGATCTCCTTACTACGTTTCTGAGCCTTGATCGTGTTAGGATGTGTTAGTCCATGTGAGAGTCAGAGAGCTCTCACAATGCGTCAAAAATATCTTAATTTGTGTTTCTGAAGATGAACGAAGGTATTACGGGTTTGGCGCGACATGAGGGTGAGTCATTAAATGACAGAGTTTTCTTTTTTGGGTGAGCTATCCCTTTAAAAGTGCATTATGATTAGTCAGTATAATGATAGTGTTGGGTTTGCAAAAAACATTACTTTTAAAAACAATATCTGAGTGGAAGTCTATACATAAAAAGGTCTATAATTTATATTTAGATATTTATATATAGAATATAGAGTTTTTGAAAGAAGTCTCTGTAATGCATTTATTTATTATTTATAAAAAAACAATAATATTGTGAAATATCACTACAATTTAAAACAACAGTTTTCTATTTGAATATATTTTAAAATGTAATTTATTGCTGTAATCCTCATTACTAGTCACATGATCTTTGAGAAAGTTGATTTGATGCTTAATTAATATTGGTGCTCAATTATTAATAAAGTTTTTATTATTATAAATGTTGAAATTTGTGAAAACAATTATACTTTTTTCAGAATTCCTTGATTAAAAAGTTCAAAAGAACAGCATTTATTTCACATACGTACATATACATTTATATATAAATATATAGTAACATTATAAATGTCTCTACGGAGTCTGACATGATCAATTTAATATTGGAGCGCTGAATGAAAAGTAATACTTACCGACCCCAAACTTTTAAATGGTAGTGTATATTTAGCTGTTCGTAACCAATATAAGTTTATAGACATTAATTGCATTCATATATTTGCTGTTAGCCCTGTTCAATACATCACAGGCCTCTAAAGGGGAAGTGCTGCTGTGTGTTTTATATTTAGACTCAGAGTCACAGTGGTCTGTCTCCGACAATGCTCTGACAAGTACAAGATGAACACTGAAAGACTTTTCTAGAGGGCTGATATGAGATACCTTGTCAAACACGTCTCGGCTGGCCTCTGGGCACAGAGTGGGGCTCCGTCCCAGCATGGTCTCTTTATGTCTCCACTCCTGCTCGGTCTGCGAGAGCTCAGCGGAGGAGGCCAAGGCTTGGGCGCGCTCCTGCTCCACAGACTCGGAGCTGTGGAGCTCCAAACCACAGAGCTGGTCCTGCGCCTCGGCCAGCTGCCACTGCGACGCGATCGAGGCCTTCACACAGCGCTGCTGACTCAGCCACAGGGACGCCATGCTCTCCGCACTGGGCTGTGATGGGACACCGAGAGATAACGGTCACAAATCATTACAGGCTGCATGGAAGATTCATAGGTTTAAAACAACATTGCTCTGGTTTTGTAACCAGTTTCAGTCTTTAATAATGACAGTGACTTTTCAAATCTAGTTGCACTGAACTTGTAACCATCAGGGATGCTGATTTTCCCACTGTTTATAAATATATCAGAGATTTTAAAAACAAAATAAAATTTACATTTTAAAATATTCAAATAGAGAACAGTTATTGTAAATGTTTATATTTAAAAATTACATTAAAAACCGTAATATTGAGATCATATAAATGTAGCTTTAGTGAGCATATGAGACTTAGTCTATATTTAAATGGCATATAAATAACATTTTATGCATCACGATTCATGACTAGTACAAGAAGAAATCTTGACAGAAATAGTGATGTTAGTAAGCTGGCTTGATCAGTTACCAACGAAGGGTGTCAAAATGATTCAGTAAAATACAATTCCTATTCAGTTCAAGTTCATTTGAATAATGCTTTTTACGATACAATCGTTGCGAAGCAGCTTTACAGGAAATTAAGCTTCCACATTATATTTATATATTGCAGAAACTTAATATATTTATCAGTGATAAAAGGTTGTGTTGCAAAAAAATGAGTGCACCTTCCTGAAAGTTTCTGGTGCAAGTGAAAGGCAAGTTTATTGAACAGGTGAGTATGTTGAGCTAGAAACTTTTAATTGATTGATAATTAAGGGTGTTATATTACTGCATTATACTCAACTTATGCAGACAACAATGAAAGCACTTGGGACATCTTTCTTGGCACTAAAGAGGGCAATGGTACAAGAGGTATGCCAAATCATAGTTTTAAGTGTGAAAATATAGAAAAGCAACACAGACATTGAAAAACAATTGACTTGTGACAAGGCCGCTGAAATAATAAGGCCTTTAAGCTTTCAGTGATTTTTTTTTGCTAGGAACAAAGCAGGAGCAAGTGTCTCGAAAGCAAGGAAAAGAGAGTTCATCTCATTCAGTAAGGTGTGCTGAAGTGAAACGCATGGTGTTTGTCCACGCCAAAACTACCTATTGTAGCCAAAGCACTCATTTAACATGATTATATACACACACAGTACTCAACATTAATGATGTAACTCAAAATATATGGTAAAACATGCAATGTATTAAACATATTTAATAAAAACATTAAATAAAGTAACTCCTCCTCAAGCAGCACCATAATATTTTGTATGCAGTTCGATCCAGAAAGATTATTATGGTCTCATGAGACCAGATTATGGAGTCCCGGGTCTATATTTTGTAAATATATGACTTGAAAAAGGTTAAATGAGTGCTTTGGCTACAATAGATGGTTTTGGAGTGGACAAAGTCCATACATTTCACAGAGCAGGCGTTTAAAACAATGCAGTTACTATACATTACTGTGATGCATCAAACTAGCAGCTGGATCTCCATGGATCTAATAATAAAGCACTCGTTATCCTCAGCTGTCAGAACAAGCTTGTCAACACGAGACAGTAAACACAGGGTTATGATCTCATATCAAAGATCCGCACAATACCCCTCGATCACAGTCTGTCCACCTCACACAGCGCTTTGGGCACCGTAAAGCCGTTTGATTGCGATGCCCAAATATGTTGTCTAGGCAGTTCTCTTTTAAGATGCAGGCTTTCTCTTACTCATCCTGCGGTGAAGTTTTACTGCAGCATCTAACAGTTCTCCAGCTAACGACGCCTTCACAGCACATTTCCGAACGGTTTCAAGTTTAAACACAACCTCATATTGATTCAAAGCACAAGGCATTGAGATGTGAATAAAGCACTAGTAAACTTCGGGAGTAACGTTACCTCGTGTGGGTGTGCGCGGGGCATGTTTTCCTTTCGGTCCGGTTCAGCTTGACACACGCCGCCTCCAAACCACTCCATCTCGCCAGCCGCGGTCTCCTGCTCTTTATATCGCTCACGATCCGAGAAACACTCGCACTTCTCAAGTATGTAAGCGAGCAGAAAGTTATTTTCAGGTCATAACATCAGCAGTCCTCTCTGCAGCTCGTTTTAGCTCCTTATGACAACTTCCGTGCTCTGGGTTGCCAGGTTTTCTCAGCAAAACCCGCACATTGCTGCTCAAAACTTGCCCCAAATGTAGCCCAATTGCTTTTCAGGGGGCTCCTTTTGGATAATGAAATCAAGCTGTACATCTAAAGCAGACTGTGGTTTCAAATTATTTTTGAAATGTGTTGATATATAAGACTGCTTCATCAAAAGGATGTTCATACCGTTTACTCGTCAATAGATGGCGCCCCAACTCCGTTCTGCGACTGATTTGTCATTTAATCACTCGTTGTGTCCATTAAAAATACAAATATTACTGTCGAATGTTTAATTTAGTTCGCATAATTATGGCACGCTGACAGTCGTTTTGCCTCTGCACTAAATGTGAAGTATTTCCAGCGAACTCGCGAGAAATATCTGACGCGTGTCACAGCGTCAACCGTCTATAAGAATCATTCCCCGGATGTAATGGTTCCGTCCGGATAACTTACATCGAAAGATTTATCCATACGTTTTCCTCCGTGGTGGGTGACGTCAACGTTATTTAGGTAAGTTGAATAGTCGTAATTAACACTGACTCAGTCAAAGCATGTAAATATAATTGTTTTGTTTTTAACACCAGTAACGTAGATGTCAACTTGCTGGTGTCTCAATGGAAAAGCACACTCATGTTTTTATGCTAGCATGTTGATATTAGCCATTCACTGGTAATATTCATATTTTGTGACGCTGCTGAATTGCAACGTGAAAGAAAACGTGAACAAATGTATTTTTCGAGTATATTGACTGTTCTCTTTTTTTAGGTGACGTTTTAAAGTGTATGTGAAAGAGTAACGTTACTTCAGATTTAATTAGTAATTACTAATTATATTCTTACACAAGGTTTAGTTTTCACCTTATCCTTCAAAGATTGGGCTTTGCTCCTAGTTAAATCTCTAAAGTAAAACGTCATGCAAACAAAACATGTATTTATTGAGAAAGTGTTGGAACTATCCTGTTTAATGGCGTACAATAAATATCAAGCAATACAGTTGGTTAAAAGCGTCATTGTGTAAAGAGATGTGAGTGTAAATGAGGAGTAATGGAGTCGGTTTGATCAGTTTAACATGAGTTGAGCGCGTCCTGACGCAGATGGTCGCGTGCCTCTATTGTCTGCGTCATTCACGCGCTCGCTGAACAACAAAAGCGCAAACAATCGAGCGAAGCGTCCCGCTGCTAAATACACACACAGACACGAGTTCTGTCATTTATGTCACGAAAAGCAAGCTCTTTTGGCCTTACAATAATGTAAAACAACATCTATCATTACAGGGGAAAACGGGGATATGTATTATACTAAAGAAATGTGTGTGTGTGTGTATACAGGTGCATCTCAATAAATTAGAATGTCATGGAAAAGTTCATTTATTTCAGTAATTCAACTCAAATTGTGAAACTCGTGTATTAAATCCAATGCACACTGACTGAAGTAGTTTAAAGTGGCGTCTCATTTCATAGGGGTATGTTTTCACCCCTAGCGTTTACCACTCGGTTTCAAGGGACAAGGGGTAGGGGTAAGACAGAGAAATGGGATTCACCCTAAGTCTTTGGTTCTTTTAATTATGATGATTTTGGCTCACATTTAACAAAAACCCACCAATTCACTATCTCAACAAATTAGAAAATGGTGACACGCTAATCAACTCAAAACACCTGTAAAGGTTTCTTGAGCCTTCAAAATGGTCTCAGTTTGGTTCACTAGGCTACACAATCATGGGGAAGACTGCTGATCTGACAGTTGTCCAGAAGACAATCATTGACACCCTTCACAAGGAGGGTAAGCCACAAACATTCATTGCCAAAGAAGCTGGCTGTTCACGGAGTGCTGTATCCAAGCATGTTAACAGAAAGTTGAGTGGAAGGAAAAAGTGTGGAAGAAAAAGATGCACAACCAACCGAGAGAACCGCAGTCTTATGAGGATTGTCAAGCAAAATCGATTCAAGAATTTGGGTGAACTTCACAAGGAATGGACTGAAGCTGGGGTCAAGACATCAAGAGCACCACACACAGACGTGTCAATGAATTTGGCTAAAGTTATTGTCAGAGGCGTCTTACCTGGGCTACGGAGAAGAACTGGACTGTTGCCCAGTGGTCCAAAGTCCTCTTTTCAGATGAGAGCAAGTTTTGTATTTCATTTGGAAACCAAGGTCCTAGAGTCTGGAGGAAGGGTGGAGAAGCTCATAGCCCATGTTTCTTGAAGTCCAGTGTGAAGTTTCCACAGTCTGTGATGATTTGGGGTGCAATGTCGTCTTCTGGTGTTGGTCCATTATGTTTTTTGAAAACCAACGTCACTGCACCCGTTTACCAAGAAATTCGGAGCACTTCATGCTTCCTTCTGCTGACCAGCTTTTTGAAGATGCTGATTTCATTTTCCAGCAGGATTTGGCACCTGCCCACACTGCCAAAAGCACCAAAAGTTGGTTAAATGACCATGGTGTTGGTGTGCTTGACTGGCCAACAATCTCACCAGACCTGAACCCCATCGAGAATCTATGGGTATTGTCAAGAGGAAAATGAGAAACAAGAGACTCAAAAATGTAGATGAGCTGAAGGCCACTGTCAAAGAAACCTGGGTTTCCATACCACCTCAGCAGTGCCACAAACTGATCACCTCCATGCCACGCCGAATTGAGGCAGTAATTAAAGCAAAAGGAGCCCCTGCCAAGTATTGAGTACATATACAGTAAATGAACATACTTCCCAGAAGGCCAACTATTTTTTTTATTGGTCTTATAAAGTATTCTAATTTGTTGAGAGTGAATTGGTGAGTTTTTGTTAAATGTGAGCCAAAATCATCACAATTAAAAGAACCAAAGACTTAAACTACTTCAGTCTTTGTGCATTGAATTTATTTAATACACGAGTTTCACAATTTAAGTTTAATTACTGAAATAAATGAACTTTTCCACGACATTCTAATTTATTGAGATGCACCTGTATATACATACTTGAGTACAAGGGAGTACTACATTTTTTATGTTATTAGGTATTAAAGGTAAAAAAAACAAACACTTTTAATTATATAATGTAGCGCAGTAAAAATGGCAACTGTGATTTGGAATGTAGTGAAGTCGAAGTTTTCCAAAGAAAACACTCTGATAAGTACAGATGCTTTTTACATATACTTGAGTAAAATACAAATCCTTCACTACGGTCCAGATCTGAGCAGTGAGCACAGCAGGGTTTGCTGTGGTGTGAGTGGTCTCGGTGTCCACTAGATGTCAGTGAAGTCCAGAGGAGACGTGAGTTAGCGTCAGGAGCGAGGGCTGTGGAGTTCAGTGCCAGGAGCTTCCCCTGAGACTGCCGAGAGAAACCGTCCAGACTCCAGAGTCCAGACCAAAAAAACAAAACATGCTCAGCCTCAAAAGCATGTGGCCTAGCCAGCTGGCAGACTGCCCTTCCTAGGGCTGCTGTTCCCACAGGGAGGGAGACGTGTTTGTGTGTGAGAGACTCAGACGTGTACACCTGAAGCACTTGTTCACAATGTTGCTCAACACCAATCACTTCGACTGTTCAGTCCACAAACTAGGAAAAAACCCTTGTTGTATGTTGTATCCTCTCATAATGTGATGGTAAATCTTGGCCCATAAGCATTGCGAATACAATCGGGAACGATATATAACACTTTTTTGTGAGTAAACTGTTGCTGACTTGGGAAAAACTGCCTGAGAATGTGTGATTTCACTGAAACGACTCAACGGCATGTCGAGCAACATTAAGAGCAGCTGCCAAACTGCAAATTTTTGCTACATGGGAAAAAAATTGTTTTAATTTTACACTCGTTTGTTTGAGGTCATCTAGCAAATCCTGCTGTAACTCCCCAGACTGAGAGACCTTCTGAGAGAGTTTTTCGGTTATAAACCGGTGATGAATGTTATTAAAATCCATCAGGCAGAAGAATTATGCAATGTTAGACGTGTTCGAGTCTCTTAAGCATGTTGTGGCCTGTTAGATAGATCTGTGTTGGGAATGATTGTGTTGTTTAATGCAGGGTGTGAAAGTGTTGAGTTCAGACAGCGCCACCAGGTGGACAAGAATGAGCCTGGAGAGACAATCAAAAGGTACGTTTCAAACATCATTCGACTCTTGGATACTCTTTATTAAACATTGTGTGCTAATGCTATAGCATGATTATTACCGACTCATTCCTAGTAATAGTTATTAAACCAAATATGAAAACCAATGGGATGTAAATACATCTGTACTATTTATTGATTAGTGGCTGTTATTTAATTTAATTAAAATATATATAAATTTATGCTACTGTTCAGAGGTTTGGGAGTCAGAAAGATTTTTTTTTATTAAGAAATGAATACTTTTATTCTGCAATGTCTTAACTTTATCATAACAGACAGTAAAGACATTTATAATGTTCACATTTTTTCCCATTTTACTTAAAAGCTGTTCTTTTGAACTTTAAATTAATCAAAGAAACAAATTAAATGCATCACATTTTTCACAAAAATATGAAGCAGCACAACTGTTTTCACCATTGATAACAATCAGAAATGTTTCTTAAACAGCAGATCAGCATATTATAATAATTTCTGAAGGATCATGTGACACTGAAGACTGGAATAATGATGCTGAAAATTCAGCTTTCATCACAGAAATAAATTACATTTTAAAGTATATTAAAATAGAACGCATTTTTTTTTAAATTGTAATAATATTTCAAATTATTCGTTTTTACTGTATTTTTGATCAAATAAATGTAGCTATGTGAGCAGAAGAGAATTCCTTCAAAAACATAAAAAAAGAAACTTTTACATTTAAACTTATTTGTGGAAATTTACTTTACAGTATAATGTTGTTGTGTTTCCTAAATCCACTTGTTGCATCTAAAATTATTATTAATATTGTTATTATTCTTAGAATTCTTTAATTTAAACAAAGTAATATAGAAATGTATAATTGTCCACTTATCAGTTGATGGTCATAATGGAAAATAATTATAAAAATTGCCATAAATTGAATATTTGTGCATCCCTAAATCAAAATGGACCCCATTTACTTCCTTAATACATGATCCTTATGCATCCTTATACATGATGTCTTATTGTGAACAATTATAAGTGCACAATATTACAAAAAAAAGTTTCCTTAATAAAAGCTTTCGTTAAAAATACGTAATTTGCTCCATTTCCTTTTCGGCTCACATCACCAAGCCCACTTATTTATAACCACTCATCATATCAAGACTAACTTTTCCTATCCGATCGAATACGATGAAGCGACTGCTGATCACAATAACAATGACCTGTGGCCAGTGGCACAAAGTCAACTTCAACATCATCACGGCGAGTTTTGCACATCCAGAAACTGTAATCCACTGGATTAAAGAGTTGGTGTAGTTTCTGCTTGTTTCTCGGGTCGTTCGCTCCATGAGTGGAAGTAGTTCATGATATGAACTTCTGTAAGTACATACCTGTCTCTTTCAACAACAATCTCACTTCTCGAACTTCCCATTGACTAGCTGCATAGTCTACATTCCTTAATGTCCTTCCGCCCCACTTTCCTCCCATGCGTGTGTGTATGTTAATGCCTGGAGAAGAATGATGAGGTTAGGGTGGAGTAGAGACCAAGGCCAGAGAATATAATGTGTTTGTGCCGTACCGCCACACCAATCACGGAAAGTTCGCTTATGGGAAAAGACTATCCTAAATAATGTTTAAGCTCATGAAGGAAGTGTTGCAGGCAAATCCGATGATCTCCGTGTAGCCTGATGGGACGAGGGGGGTGGGGTTGTGCTGAGAGTGGACGGAGAAAAGCCCTTTGCTCCACTTTCCCAGGCTGTCGGTCAGGAAGGCTGGATTTTTTACACCGTGACCACCGTGTTGCCCTTTCCGGGGGAAATCCGAGACAAACACCAAGAAGGGGGGGCGGTCGGGGGAACAGGAAAACCGGCCCTGGGAAGAAGGAGAGGCTAGGAGAAGAAAGGTGTTGGCCACACAGCATGAGAGAGGCGATTGCTTTCAGGGGTCCTCAAAGGAGCATATACCTCCCCTCTGTTACCCCATTGTCACCGGACTGTCCTGTCTCGCCCCCGTCTTCCTCCTCAAAAAATGCCTCTTCTTCTTGCAGTTTTGTGGCCTGGAATCACTGGCCAAAAATACAAAGGCCCAACACCTCACACACAACAATAGACTCCTCCTTTCTCTCCCTGTTACGCGTATTAAATGTTAATTTTCAGGCCCTTTTTGCTCAATTCAAATGCGGTGTGAAGTATCCACATGTAACAATAGCTGACTGGGAAAAAAGAGTCAAGGAGTGCATTTCAATGGAAGTAAAATAGTTAAGCCTGTATATCGGATTTAAAAGGAAAAGTTGGTAAAGTCTTAGAGTGGCGGGGAAAAAGTGAATACAAAAACAAAACAGACTGTATTTACTTTCTTTAATTAATATGCATACCTGGCCTTATTAATGATTCATTGGTGCATTTTACTGAAGAAAAAAACACTGTTTGCAACCTTTATCAAAATGTAATGCCTTTCTTTTTCAGCTGTCATGAGAGAGAGAGAGAGTGAGTGAGAGAGAGAGAGATAGAGCAGTTTTTTTGGTCCAGTCAGGTTTTACTTGTTGAAATAATGTCATATTGTGTAAAGAAAGTTTGCAAATGCATTTGGACGTTCAAGTCAAGTGACCGGTTTAACCTGTGGAAATTGTTGGTTTTAAACTTTCCCTCATCTGCCGCTAGTCAAACAGGTAGTCCCACCCTTATGCATATGTATAAATTCATACATTTTTATAAAATTATCAGACCAGTGCAGTCTTGACATTTTGAGTTGTGGTGCTCATGTGGGAAAAAACAGTTTGAATCCAGCCTGCAGCGTCTGCTGTTCACAGTCTTGCATCAAAATGTAATGACTTTTGGCTGACTTTTTGTTCTCTCCCCTCCAATGACCCGTCATATAGATAACTTTTTTTTTTACAATCAAATCAAGTTTTATTTGTCGAATATTCTGAAATATGTCGCAATGCAGAAATAAAATGGGTTGCGACTCAGAATGCAGTTCATTTGGAACTTAAAGTTGAATTGAATAATTTTTTTGCACCAAAAATATTTTCTGAACTAATGTGATTTTTTTTTTTTAGCCACTGCCAAAGTGGTTAAAAGTGGTTATTCCTGTCTAAACCTCACACCATTGGTTGAGCCAACTTTATTGCATATTAATAAATATATATTTTAATTCAATATGTTGTATAAAGATATGAGTTCACTCTGGAAAATAAAAGACAACACCTGAAAAATCATTAAACCGTCAGCAGTCCACATGCTCTTGACACATTGAGCTGTGGTGCTCAAATGGGGAAAACAAGTTTGAGTCCAGCCTGCAATATTTCCTGTTACAAAGTTTACATAAAAATGTAATGACTTTAATTTTCGGCTGACTTTTCATCGCCTTCCCTCCAACTGCCTGTCAAATAGAGGACATTTTATGGTCTAATCAGGTTTTACTTGTTGAATATTCAGACGCATGTAAAATGGATTGCAATTGCAAACACATTTTCATTTGTTTCCCTTTTATGCAAGAGAGACCTGCAGAAATGGTTGATTTTCAAACTTTTCCGCTTCTGCCATTCATTAGCCCTGCCCCAAACTCACACCACTGGTTGAGCCAGTGTTTCAAAACAATTTCATTTGCAATTTCAAGTAAAGTGGTTCATTTCAGTTTGCTGAAATAATGTATGCCTTCAAACAGTCCCTCGTCTGTCAAACAGGCAGTCCCACTCCAAATTCACTGGAGTGAATGAGCCTTTTAGTTATAGATTAAAATATATCTTGATAAAAACAAAAATGTTTTGCTATGTTTAATTGGAAAAGGATTGAGAATGAGCAATGGGCATTTTGAGCTGTGGTGCTGAAATGGGAAAAACAAGTTTGAGTCCGGCCTGCAACGCTTTCTATCACGCTCTGCTTTCTGTTTTATAAATCATGGTCAAAAGTTGCACAATGCAGTACAGTCAGCGTGAGAATTTGTGAGGTGGAGTGAAAGCAGACATGCAGTTAAGAGCTGAGTGTGACTGTGTGTAACCCTGCTGTCATGTGTGCTGCCCCAGGTGTTGACCTGCCTGACCTGCAGGAGCACCTCTACGGCCTGTGGAGCAGGAAAGAGCAGGAGGAGGTAAGAAACAGATGTAATTATACTCGAGCTGAGCCTGTGAGCGTCTCATGAGAGGTGAGACGGTCATGATAAGATCATGAGAGAGAGACCTAGCTAACCAGTTTCTCAAAATTCCTGCATTCCTCCCCCAATTTTTAGGACAAACTCGATACCCCTACCTTTAAAATGTGCCCCCCCAGGTTTCAGTTGCTTCTTCATCCCTTATGAGGATCACTTTAAATGCAACAATCAGTTGTAACCGCAGTAAATTAATAGAATGATTGCAAGTTGAGTTTAATCGTTTGCATTTATGGAATAACATCTGTGACCACAGAAAATAATTAGAACTTGTCCCTCTGTTCATTGCATTTTTTATTTTATTTGAGGCACATGTTTAGATATTCATTATATCACAAGTACTGTTGATAGCGCTTAATTTTCACAATATTCAAATCCATCCGCATTCATTCTGCCTTTCTTTGTAATGTATTTACAATGTAATAGCAGTAATGTATTTCTCTTGCTTAATGAAATTAAATGAATACATTTTGGTATCACTAGTAAATATTTTCATAATATAATGGCAACACAATTTGTAACTTGACAAAAAAAATCATTGTGCAGTATTGACCAGGTTTTACATTCAAACGCCACCGAGTTGGAGGTTTGGAGTACAGATTATTTAGTATGTATTATTGAGGTAATTTTAAATTATTAGTGCTGTCAAACGATTAATTGCGATTATTCACAGCCAAAATAAAAGTTTTTGTTTACATGATAAATGTACACAGTACACACACGCATATATGTGTATATATGTATGTGTATATATATTATGTGTATATATAAATACACATACATATTTTGAGAATATTCATATTATATTTATCTTATAAATAAATATATTTAATATATAAACATAAAATATTTTTCTTAAATATATACATGCATGTGTTTGAATTGATATGTACATAATACAAATACACAGCACATTCATATTATGTAAACAAAAATAGTTTTGAATCGTTTGACAGCACTACAATTGATTACTAATTGTATTAATCAGTGCGGATTTTATTTCTTTTATGTTTCAGCTGCGGCAGTTTTTAGCGAGCAGTTTCTCGCACATGCATGAGCCCTTGGCCGGTCTGCTGAACTTCCTGCAGGGCTGCCGGACCGTCCAGAAGGGCAAGTCCACCACACTGAACCAGATCATTCTCACCGAGTTTATGCGCTGGAGGACCAACAATCCCCAGGCCAGTCTGAATGACCTGAGGGAAGAAGAGAGACTGCGTTTACAGAAGAGAGCCCTGGGGCTCCTCACAGACTCTCATCCCGGGTACATGGACCCCCTGCTGGAGATTTATCAGCTGAGCTCACTGAGAAGACCACTGCTGCTGGAACATGTGGACTTCCTGCAGGACTGCTGCTGCTTCAAAGAGGTGAGAGGAAGTCGTCACCAGCTGACTCCTTTACAGTATGTTCTAATACAGTGATATAGGAAAAAGACAATAGTTGCTAGAAGTAGAATGGTATAGTTAGGTCAGTTATGGGCCATACTTATTTAGTTAAATAACTAAATAATAATACAAAATGTTGTATTTATTTTTTTTAGATATAATTTATGAGGTCGCATATTCTAATTTCAAATATTTTTGTGTGAATTTTAAATAACAGTCTAAAAATAGATGTTGAATAAATGTAATATGCATAATATTTGCTGTTATTAAATGCAGGAATCGAAATTATGTCTAGGTCAGATTGCACCCCCAAATTAGTCAAAGAAAGAAATAATTATCTTGCTCATAATAAAAATGACAATTATTTACTGCCATTCATTTTACATTGTAACATTATTTTATGACAATTAAATAAACAAAATAGATATATTTGCTATCATTAAATGCAGGAATCCAAAGTTTTTTCAAGTCACATTGCACCCCAAAATTACACATTTTAATTACATTTTTAATTAAAATGTTGCTCATAATAAAAACTATTATTTACTACTATTAGTTTCTCATTGTAATATTATTTTATGACAATTACATAAACAAAACAAAAAAGAATCTACACTTGAGAATTTGACATACTCCGAGTAACATTAGGCTGTTTAATACTGTTTTATTAATGTTTTACTTATTTTCTAATTATGAATTCAATTATTATTTTATTATGAATATGAAATATAATCAGTCTTTTCAATTCTTAATAATTGAAAATACTTCTATTTGGCAATCGAAATGTCAAGATATTGTGCAACACAAGCAGCTGTAATGACATGAATGTTGTGTTTTATGACAGGCGTTGATGTTCAGTGTCAAAGTGGAGCTGCAGAAAGATCTGGACATGGAGAAGGTCAGTTCTCACAGCGTGATGAATAGCTGGACCTTTACTGTTTTAAGCTGGCCCTGTCCTCTGTTTGTGCTGTCAGATGTGTGTTCCTCTGATTGTGCTGGACAAGCTGTCTCTGGCGGAGCTGTATGTGCGTGACCATCCTGACCTGCAGCAGCGTCTGGTCTCACTGCTGGACTCCTGGTGCGAGCCCAACTTCAACATGCAGACACTGCTCAGGTGAGCATTAAAGCAAATCTGGATAGTGAGATGAGTATACCATATACATTAAATATTATTGAAAGGTTTAAAATATAATGTTAAAACTTTAACACCCTGCGTTATTATTCATTACATCTGTTTATAGTATTAAGAATTTGTAGGGAAAATATGGCAAATGTTTTTAATTGCCAGTAATGTCACAATACAAAAAAAGATCTTAATTAGGCTCTTTCTTTTATGCAAAAATCTTTTGAACCTGGACATTCAGTTATTATTGAAACTAATATTATAATAACTTTTACTAATATTACATTGTATTATTAATCATATCTTAATAATAATAAAAGTCTATTAGTTTTATAACACCCATTTAACCATCATTTATCATTCAGACATTTTTTCCTGATGCCTGATTTCAAATCAATACTAATACTATTTATTACTTGCATGATTCATGGATTTGTTGTTGTTATTATTGTTAAATAACAATAATAATAATAGTCTGTTCTTTCATATTATGATTACAGTAATTTATGTAGTTTATCATTCATCCAACTTCATGTACATTTTAATGTTTTGATGCCTGATTTTTACATAAGAAAAAATGTATTATAATCATATTAATAATAGTTTTTTTTCAATTTGTTATTCATCCATCTTTTCTACAGTACATTTTATTGATGTCTATTTCACTTGTGCAAAATTGTGTAGAATTGATAAATATGAATCAGATGTATTTATTATAGTGCTGTCAAAACTATTAATCGCATCCAAAATATAAGCTTTTGTTTACGTAATGTATGCGTGTACTGTGTAGATGTATTTACATGCATATTTTCATATAATTATATCATACATTTTTCTTAAATGTATACATGCATGCGTGTGTATTTATAAACATAATAAATATACACAGTACACACATTATGTAAACAATTTGTTTTATTTTGAATGTGGTTTAATCATTTGACAGCACTAATTTATTGCTATTAATGATAATAATAATAATCTGTTTTTTCATATAATTCTGTATCCATGTATCGTTTTATAATTTTAATCTTTTCTATTATACATTTTAGTGTTTTGTCTCATTTTTACTTTTGTAAAACTGTGCATAGTTAATAAACAATGCATAATATGTGTGATTTCAGACAGTACCCAAACATAGTTCTCTCAAAACACCAGACGGACCAGATCCAGCCCAAGCTGTTCAGTAAACATGTGTTCAGACTCATGGAGAAATTCTGCATTGATC
Source organism: Oxygymnocypris stewartii (assembly GCA_003573665.1). Lineage (NCBI taxonomy): Eukaryota > Metazoa > Chordata > Actinopteri > Cypriniformes > Cyprinidae > Oxygymnocypris > Oxygymnocypris stewartii. The sequence goes on along the minus strand of QVTF01019389.1, from coordinate 604,616 downwards.
CAGGTGTGTGAGTGTACACTCTCAAGAGTGTAGGTTTATGAATGTGTGAATGTGATGTTTACACTGGTGTGTGTTTGCTACAGGTCTGTGCTCTAATTCTGTCTATAAGAGGAAGCTGGACTCACTGAGGTTTCTCATGTACAAAACCTTTGGCGAGGTGAGAAGGTTCCTCTTTTTCACATTAGCCAAAAATATGTAAAGGTGTCAAGTGTCTTAGAAATCTACTCTTTGTATTTATGTTAGTTTTACTTCCATGACTTAAAATATTTCAACTAGTGTAACCATCCAGAAAGAAGATTAGATAATATTCAAGCATGAATAAATGGGAGTGTACATATCTTACTCATTGTTTTTTTTATAAATGTTTTTATATATATATTTCAAGGCAAGACCTATTTGTTTTTACAAATGTAATGAATTATACATTTATAGATATTGTTATGGTTTTGAAGAGTCGCACCACTTGACATTTTACAACTTACTTTGACGTTTTACTTACCTTGACTTAAAAGTTCAAATGATTTTTTTTTTAAATAAAATGATATTTTAAGAGACTTATGGACCTTTGCACACGGTCATTAGGGTTTGCAGGGGTTCCTCTCTGATGTCATTTCCTGTTTTATCGTTTTTAGGTTTGCGTGTTGGTTGAACCACATGCCTTTGATTTTGTGGACCGGTTTTCAAAAATCAATAATAAATATCACAATAACATTTAAGTAATAATGATTTAAATATCATGGTTAATTTAACATTAATTAGATTAATAATTAACTTTTTAAAAAATGATTTATTATAAATCATTTCTGTAGCTTACTAATAATTTATACATAATTAGTAAAGCATTTTTATAAAAATTTTACTATTTTTCTAAAGGACCAATAATAAAAGATTATGCCAAGCAAATAAATAAATCAGTCAGTCAACCACCAAAAAATGGTTTTGTTTCTTTATTATGACATGGCAGTTCTTTTATCCTGATAGTTTAAATAAATAGGATGGAAAATGAATGTCATGTAATCAGATGTAACGTCTTCTATCTCTGAAATTCAGTTCAAGATTATGTGTATTGTGCTTTTTACGATACAATCGTTGCAAAGCAGCTTTACAGGAAATTAAGTCTCTACAATAGATTTATATATTGCAGAAACTTAATATATTTAACTTATGGCAAATGTGGTTAATTCTGTATATTGTCTGAGGGGTTGTCATCGTCTCTTTTCAGGTGTTCGGTCATCTCAGATCATTTAAGGGTTGGATCCAGACTAAAGCTTGTGTAATTCCTAATTACAGAAACAGAGAAACAAATAGAGATAATTAGTGTAGATGTTGTTCCATCCAAGCAAAAATGATCTGTTCAAGCCAAGCTAAAGCATAATAATGTGCGTTTGATCAGATATAACTGCAGTACAAGATTATGAGATGCATTATATGAATGCTTGGCTAAAGAGATGTGTCTTTAATCTAGATTTAAACAGAGAGAGTGTGTCTGAACCCCTAACGTTTTCAGGAAGGCTATTCCAGAGTTTAGGAGCCAGATATGAAAAAGTTCTACCTCCTTTAGTGGACTTTGCTATCTTAGGTACTACCAAGAGTCCAGAGTTTTGCGACCTAAGGGAGCGGGTTGGATTGTAGCGTGATAGAAGATTAGTTAGGTACGCAGGAGCTAAATCATTTAGGGCCTTATAGGCAAGTAATAATATTTTGTAACTGAACGGGACTTAATAGATAGCCAGTGCAGAGTAATATGATAATATTTTCTTGACCTGGTAAGGACTCTAGCCGCAGCATTTTGTACTTGACATGATGAACAATTTATAAAGCCACTTTGAAGAGGAAAAAAAATTGACATTTTGTTTTAGTTAGTAATAAGCCAATCAAATCTTGATTTAATAAAATAAAGTCTCACCCTTTATTGACCACTATATATTTTGTGCTTTATTTGACAGAAAAGCATGTCGGAAGAGAACTGGAGAGACCATGTTCAGGTAACACTAATACTGTTTGAAATAAACACTTTAACATTTGAACAGAGTTTTTAAGAATGTGTGTGTGTGTGTGTTGTGATCTCAGGCCATGATTGAAGGCAATACAGAGCTCCAGGTTCAGTTGGTGCATCTGTTGGTTAAACATTGCAGCCTCCAGACTGCTGCCCAGTGGGCTGCACATTACAACTTACCCAGAAACAGGCTTCCCCTAGGAGTCTGGGACAAAATTCAGAGCCTCTCCCGCAAGAAGCAGCTGTAAGTATTAAATCAAAAGCACACATTCTAGAACACATGCGCACACACACACACACTTGTGTCAGACCTCACACATAACTGTCTGTATTGTATATTGTGTTTTTGCCATTTTTTACATTGCCTATTTGTATAATATTCTTTTATCATCTGTGTCATGTCCTGTTGCTGTCGTTCTGTTGCACTGTGGAGCTTCTGTCACTATAACAAATTCCTCGTATGTGTGAACATACCTTGCATAAACCTCATTCTAGTCAAATGCACACATATACACAGACGTAAGAAACAATATTTGTGAAGAACTCCCATAAATGATTTCCATTCCAATAATAATCATATTGACTGTAACCCTCACACAAACCTTCTGACACGAGTTTGTTTTTGAAACTGTTTGCGAAGATACTTTGGCTTACAAGCTGAATTACACACAGACACACACAACCACCAACCTCACAAGTATATTACTGTCATCTTGTTATAGAGATATGCGTTTTGTGAGCGGCCCACCTGAATCTTGGACACCTCAACAGTCAGATCAGCAAAAATACTACCAGTCGCCTCTGCCCAGAGAAAACGTCCTCTTTGTAGAGTCATTAGATGAAGTTAAACTGTGCAGAGAAGCTGTTTTAAAGGTAACCCTTTGCTACTGTACCTTTAAGACCTCTATTATGATTGGCTAACCACTGAGTATTGATGTAGTTTATATTCTCACATCAATTTGAATTGTTTCCAAAGAACAAGGAAGATCCTGTATTGCATTATATGTCATCTGTAACTGTCTTTCCTCATTCATCTTCAGCCTGGTCGTGTGGTGGGAATAGACATGGAATGGAGAGCTGGTTTTGGCACAATATCCTCTCAGCATGTGGCTCTGATCCAGCTGGCCGTAGAGGAACGGGTGTTTCTTTTGGACCTTTGTGCTCATGCCATTAGCCATCACAGCACCACAGTGAACTTCATCAGAACTCTGTTGTCAGACAAGAACATCCTTAAACTGGGTAGGAAACCTTAAGGCAAATGAAATCACTGACTTTCTGATGTTCTTCATATTTCTTGTTTGTAAACTATGGGTTGGCTATCAGGGAAGACATGGTAATTCTGTCTTCTTTGGAAAGCATTGTTAGCGTTGTGTGTGTTTGTATCTAGGTTATGGGATGTCTGGAGACTTGCGGAGTCTGGTCAGCACGTGGCCTGAGCTCAGGGAAGAGCCAATGAAAATGGAAGGAGTTCTGGACCTGCTTCATGTCCATCAGGAGGTACTGGCTACAAATGCCCCCCCAAATGAATATCCAATCACCATTGCTGATTGGATATTCCTAACCATGTTTCTATTTTAAAACCTATGTTGATTCTTTATACAATTGACCTCTGTCCCCCCAGCTTCAACGGTGCTGGTTGGGAAACAAACAGTGTCGGTCAGTTGAAGTGAGTGAGAGACCAGCAGAGAAGGGCCTAAGTTTGCTAGTACAGCAGGTATTAGGAAAACCACTGAACAAAATCGAGCAACTCTCCAACTGGGAACGCCGCCCTCTCCGGACCAGCCAACTCCACTATGCAGGTAACACACAATTAATGAGTATTGGAAAGCATTTTCAAACCCGGTCTCATTCTCTTTATTTGACTATTTTTTTTTAGCCACTGATGCATACTGCCTGCTAGATGTCTACCTCGTCCTCTCTCGGGACCCAAAGGCATTTGGTTTGCCAGAGGACCTCCGCTCCATTCCCTCAGCCCAACTGGCCAAGAGTCGTGAGGGAAAGAAACCCAAAGAGAAGAACAAGCAGTCTAAAAGAAGAGCGGTCAGTCCACTGGTCTCTGGCTGTGGTTTTATTAGCCTGTAGTCCTGAAAATTGTCGTCATAGTTACTGTCATAAAATTCAATATAAAAGTAGTTTATGAGAACATGTAGAGTTTTTATAGTGAAAAGATTAAGGTATCCAACAAAAAATGTGGCATACATTCAAAATTTATTTTTGTGGGTTTTTTATGTCATTAGTCACTTTGTGTATTTTATATATATATATGACTAAAAGTAAGTCTTTGAGAACGGGTTTCTCAAGCCAGGTGGCGCATTAGACCAGGGGCTCATCTCCTGTTTCCAAAATGCATCACAAACTTTAATCTCTTCCCGTCCCAATCCCACGAAAAAACTGGAGGAAAATCCCGTTCCACTCCCGGAAGAATGACTCCCATTCCCTCCCACTCCCGTGTTGTTGTTTTTTTTTTTGTTGCCGATAACTGTCAATTACAGTAAAAATATAGTACAGATCACAGCGTGCCCACCTTATTAGTTGAATAAAAACCCAAAATGTCGTTTTTGTTATTATATTGAACTGAAAGCCATTTTATGCACAGTGTTGCACAGATTAAATTTCATGT